>JAJMSN010000010.1:0-367582 GCA_030558435.1 Kodamaea kakaduensis
ATATATTAAAAATTCTTGCGACATCCTTATATAAGAGGTGCGAAATGTTTGTGGGTTTCCCTGTATCTCTATATTCACGCCATATGCTCTATATTCTCTCTTATGTTCTGTCCACTATCCTTCGCATAGATTCGCTTCGCTCATCTATGCTCTCTCGGCAAATATTTTATCGCGCCGTTCCGAAAAACTTTATACTCCATGTTCGGTAAAAAGAAGAGTGAGCCTCCCAAGAAAGACGTTGACCACGTCTACGTTCCCTTTGAGCTGCCATGTTCCGAGTCGCACATTCCTGCCCCCGTTGAGGTCACCAGCGAGCAGAAGGAAAAGTACCTCAAGGTTCTCGAGCACTTCCAAAACGAGGACTTGGTGGTTGCAAGTTCCGAGGCCGACCACAAGAACAAAAAACACGCGCAGTTGAGCGCTTTGAGCAAGGACGAAAAGGCATGGCTCACACGCGAGTGTTTCTACCGGTACCTCCGTGCCACCAAGTGGGATGTTGCTGCCGCCATTGACCGTATAGAGCTCTCGCTCGCGTGGAGACGTGAGTTTGGTATTGCGAGCTACGATGAGCTGAAAAATACCGTCAACTTGAAGACAACTAGTGACGAGAACCTCACAGGTAAGGAGGTGATTCTTGGGTTTGACAAAGACTCGAGACCGTGTCTTTATTTGAAGCCCGGGAGACAGAACACAAAGCCCAGTATTTCCCAGGTGCAGCACTTGGTGGTGATGCTCGAGCGCGTGATTGACTACATGCCCGCGGGCCAGGACTCGTTGACACTCCTCATTGACTTCAAGGCCCATCCAGTGGGGACACAGGGAGGAAAGGTCCCGCCGTTGGGGATTGGGAGACAGGTGTTGCATATTTTACAGACGCACTACCCCGAGAGACTCGGCAAGGCGTTGCTTGTGAATGTCCCGTGGTTGGGCAAGACTTTTCTCAACCTCATCCACCCATTCATTGACCCGTTGACGAGGGAGAAGATTATTTATGACCAGCCGTTCGGCAACTACGTGCCCAAGCAGCAGTTGGACCAGGACTTTGATGGAGATGTCGCGTTCGAGTACGTGCACGAAAAGTACTGGCCTGCGATGGCCAAGATTGCAGAGGAGAAGAGAAGCAAGTATGTTGCACGGTTTGAGGAGCTTGGGGGGGTTGTGGGGTTGAGTGAGGTTGATTTGAGGGGAGAGGGAGAGATGAAGTATGCGGTGGGCACATGAACAATCGAGCGAAGCGAGATTGTTCATTGCACAATGCACGAGAGCACTAGATACTAGATACTATACTAGATACTAGATACTATACTAGATACTAGATACTATACTAGATACTAGATACTAGATACTATACTAGATACTATACTAGATACTAGACACTAGACACTAGATCTAGATACTAGACACTAGACACTAGATACTGATACTAGACCTAGATACGTATCTACTAGATACCTAGATTGACACATTTGAGAAGTTGTCTCAACATTAATAGAGCGATGCGATGTGAGTAATGTGAGTGACTACAGACTTGAGACTCAGAACACTTTTTCACATCTCGATCGGCTCGACTAGACTTGGACATACATAGTATATAGATATTAGAAAGTAAGTTTGAAATAGTAGGACGGGGATCAGATACAGGAACAGACAGGGGCAGGAATAGAAAAGGAATGAAGGGGAAGAATAGAACTGGAAGAATAGAACAGGAAGAATAGAACAGGAAGAAAAGAACAGGAAGAAAAGAACAGGAATATAACGGGAAGGAACAGAAAATAACATGAACAGAATATAACATGACCGAACCACCGAAGACAATCTTATACTTAATTATAAAAATAGCACCCTCCCCGCAGATCTAGCTTACCATCGAACAAGCTTTGGTACTCTTCATCTACCACCTATTGTTTCCTATTATCATATGATCTCCAAAGATTAGATATGGCTAATCTAAATATGTAATCAAAAGCCAAACTGAATCGAGAACAGATCTTGAGACCAAAGAGGTACCAACACCTAAATAAACAAGGTTTGTGACTTCTAGATGTCGTTTTACTTTAAGGTCATTCACGAGGTAAGTGTCAGTGTCAGTGTCAAGATGAATGACCTCTTCAGCTGTCTTGTTCATGTGTCTTCATCTATCTTCTTCATGTATCTAATTCATCTTTCTTCATGTATCTTATTCATCTTCTTCATTTATCTTCACCTTCATCTATCTTTATCTCTATTCTTCATTGTTCATATTGTTCATCTTCCTTCTTCTTTACCTTGTATTCTTCCCTTGTCTTCCCTTGTCTTCCCTTGTCTTCTTCTTTTCCTTCCCCTTGTAACTCCTATTGCTGCAGGGTGTTTCAATTGCACCTTCCATTGTACTCAATAATCGCTTCACTCAATTATTGAATAAATTTAGTCCATTGTCAATAATCTCGCTTCGCTCAATTATGAGTAGATTGTCCATTGTCAACAATCTCGCTTCGCTCGATTTCGTTCGATTCGCTCCATGTTTCAACACAGCCTTCCCCATGAAACCCTCGATCAATGGATCTGGTACAATTGTGAAACGGGCGTCGCATGCAGGAACACAACAGCACAATCACGATCATCCCTTCACGGACTCAACCTTAATGCAAATCTAAAATCCCTTGACATAGCGTGTACGGTGCATGAGCAATACCAGATCTGGCTCAGAACACGCACACAACTCGCGCACAATCTCAGATCGTGCTGTTTATGTATCGTTATCTGGTCTCATGTCGTTCCCTTGTCTCATTGTTCCCTTGTCTCATAATCTATCTCCTCTATCTTCTATCTCTTCCCTCCTCTATCTCCACCTCCTGTTTTGATTATCTCACATCTTCTGATTACCTCACCTCTCCACCCTTCTATGATCTAGACAGTGAATGAACTGTTTCGCTTGTTTGAAAAACAATAGAAGTAGAACGGCTAGATAGTGGCACTAGAACACCATTCAACAACTAGAACATTCAGACTTACAATAACTAGAACATTCAGACTCAACAATCAGGAATATACTTAGACTCACAATACTAGAACATACTTAGACTCAACACTAGAACATACTTAGACTCAGTACAATAACTAGAACAATGCAAATACACTTCAGTAATTACACTACACTAAAAGAAATCTACACCACACAAATCTACACTCAATCTACACTCAAGTACAGAAATCTACAGTACAGAAATCTACAGTACAGAAATCTACAGTACAACATACAGTACAACAAATAACTACAAATACAGTACAACACTACAACATACAGTACAACATACAATACAACAGTACAACATACAGTACAATTACTACAACTACAAAATACTAGTAGGCGTAATCGAGCTAGGAGTGGTCACGTTAAAAATACGTAGACTTAGTAACAAGTACAGGACGTACATTCAGATTCAGTACAATCGGGTGCCGATTTGTCAAGAGTCACAATCTGGGTGCGCTCGATTGTGACTGAAATCATGCCATCTTCCCCTTGCGAATTTTCAGCTTTTCCAGTGTTTTCCTTTCTTGTGCAGCTTCCTATTTCTACACTTGACTTCCTATTTCCACTCATCTTGCTCCAACGCTCGTGTCTCCGATTCCACTGGAGATCATTCTCATAACGTCCCACAATCGTCCCATAGCAATTTCATGTCTTGTATAGGAATTTCACTAGGCCGTCTTCCAGTTACGAGTGCGATTTCGCGGGGCTCATACCAAATGTCAATCCCATTCCACATTGTTTGAATTTTATTTTTCACCCATTATTATCCAAAACTTTAAGCCATAGATTAGCTTCTAGAAACTGGCCTCGGTGATGTGAGCACAGCCGAACCCCTGTAAAGCTTGAACCAACGAACAACGACGAACAACTCGCTACGCTCGTTGTTCGTCGTTGTTCGCCGTTCGCTAGTTCCCTGTACACTTTCATCTTTCTAATCTCTGAATTATCCACTAGCGCATACTGCGTGAATAACTCGCTGCGCTCGTTATTCTACGCTCGTTATTCTACGCTCTCTTATCTTGCTTTGTGCCCTGTCTTACTTACATCTGGACCCCAACAACATTTTGTGTCTGGATTCACTCAATCCGGAAGCATTCATAAACATAAATCACGTCATCATGGACAGCTAGTCTTGATGTATTATCATAGTTGACAGTCAGAGCAGTAGTACAGTAAGTACACAAGTACAGGAAGTACAGTACAGAAGTATCGTCAGTAGTACCATCAAGTACCATCCGTCCTCCACTGACTGTTTTGTAATGGTAGATCTATCATGCCGATATCCACCTATTCGTCAAGTTCCTTCCCACTTGGGTTAAAATATTGACCACGGGCAGTGAACCAGGCTAGTTCCAACAGCTCGAGATCTAGAATGAAACCCGTCGCCAAGTGTTTCAATGCACAACTTCACCTCCTCTGTGGTCTATATCCCTAATTTGGCAATCCGCTGACAGCTGTGGGTGCCTGGAAATTACCTCCAAACGCTGGCAAATCTCAAACACAAGCCTATCGAGCAACTAAAAAAGTATACTCCATTGCTAATACTCTATTGGGTGTCATGTCTTGTCGGCCAATCTAGATTGGCACACAAAAAGTGGCGACCGCTGTTTTTTTCCCGCTCATCTTTGGGTTATTTTTTTGTTATTTTCTCGTGTTTGTTTCAGGATGGCTATTCGCTTAACCCATCAACTATTCCACCATGCATCCCATTGCCCTCAAGATCACTGACGAGACTTGACGAGAATGCCTTCCCTATCTCATGCATGTCGTACGGCCATTCTAGCCTGCAAGCACGCTCGAACACCGGCAGGGTTTCCCGGATGCGTTCGCGTCCTTGGGCGGATATTTGCAACTTGCGACACCAATAGTTTAATTGTGAACTATAGGCAGATACTTTTCAGCCGCTTATTTCAAGTATCATAATTCTGCAGCGTTTTCTTATAACTAGTCAAGTTCCTGAAATTTTAACTAATCCAAACTTCCACCCAGTCACAAAAGTACTACTACTACCTGACTACTACACTACTACTTTCACTCTATTACAACCACCTCTAGTACTACCACCACCACCACCATGCCACAAGTTGCCCGTGGTGCTGCGTCCGTGTACAGCATTGGCACGCTTTTGAATCTTGATTTCCCCAATCTCTATGCTGGAGAAAAGTACCTCTGTGAAGAAAGAGATGTCGCAGAGTACCTTTTCGAGACCCCGGCTGGTAGAGGCCCCGTAGACGCAACCCAGTTCGATATCACTGGGGCCCACCTCCAGCGTTTGGAGAAGGTCATGTCCTATTTCCGTTCTCCCCTGCTAGCAATCAAGCACAGTCCCAAGGAACCCGCCAGTCCCTTATCGTCCCAGGAGCAATTCTGGTTGACCAGAGAGTGTATGGTGAGGTACCTTGTTGCCACCAAGTGGAAGGTGAAGACTGCCATCGAGAGAATCAGAGCCACCATTATCTGGCGCAGAAAAGTTTTACCCAAGCTCGATTACTATGGAACCAAAATCTACTCCATTTTCGAGAATGGTAGCATCATCTTTTCAGGATATGACAACAAGAACCGTCCCATCATCAACATTAACCTCAATAGAGTGCGGTCCGGTGGCCACTCGCAAGAGCTCCAGCTCTGTGCTGCCGTGTTTTACCTCGAAAACGTGCTTCAATTCATGCCCCGTGGCCAGGAAACTGTGACTGTGCTCCTCGACTTTAACGACAAGTTCCACCACGAGTCCATCGACTCGAGCAAGTGTGTTTCGGCGCTCGGTGTGGCAAAGCGCTTGATCAACATTTTCGAGCGCCACTACCCTGAAAGACTCGGGCGTATCTATGTCCAAAACGTGCCGTGGTACGGATGGACATTTATCAATGTCCTCAAGCTCACAGACCTGGTTTCCCGTAAGAAGTTTGTGTCCAAGTCCAGGGCAGCACAGCACGTGCCCCCACAGCAGTTGCATGAGAACTGGGGCGGGCTGTTATCGTACATCTACAACCATTTCGTGTACTGGCCACGCTTTGTGCAGTCTGCCACAGAGAGAAGAAGACTGTACTATGGCCGTTTCTTGGATATCGGCGGAGTCGCCGGTATCAGTGAGTTGGACTTGAAGGGAGTTGGTGCACCCATTTTCCCTGCCCCCAAGCCGGAGCCAGTGGAAAAGGAGAACAATGTCGTTGGGGGTGCCACGGCCAAGAACATGTACGAGGAGCGTGCGGATGTGCGCGATGTTCGCGATGTGCGCGACGTTGTTTCCAAGGCGGGAACAGTTGTCACTGCTGTGGATGTCGAGTCCACTCGCGAGACCGTGAATGGCGACACCTTGTACAATCTGGCCATTTCGAAATCCAACCAAAACATGCTCAACCAGTGGAACCAGGTGGTGGAGCAGGGCGACTTGATTGACGTGCCGTCCATCGTGGAAGACAACGATGTCACCATGGAAATTGTGCCCCAGACAGACGACTACGCCGACTGGCAAGAGCCACCACACCGCTTGGCGGATGTGATGGAAGAAGATGCAGGCTCGGGAACTGACAACGAAGAGGAGCGCGAGTTGAGAAGACAGTACGAGGAGGCCATGAGAAAGGAGGAGGGAACCAGCAACCAGATTGACGGCGAGGACTCGGATGAAAATAACGAGGAAAACGTGCGGTTGGTGAAGGTGTCGAATGGTCAAACAGTACAGGACGAGACTTTTCGTGAGATGTCAACGTTTCCCCCCAAAGTGAATTCGTATACATTGGGTGCGATGTGCACTCCAGTAGTGTCGGATTCGGGACTGCAAAGAAGCACCCCCAGCAGAACAGAGACTGTGGGGAGCATGGTAGCGCTGCTGACCCTCGCCACAGTGGAAGGGTACGACGAGGAGAAGAATTACCAGAAATGAACTAGAAAGAAGAAAGAGAAGAAGAAGAGAGGAGGGTGAACTAGAACGTTCCTTGCTAGATGAATGACAAGTGAAGAGAAGATTCTCTTCCTTTAGACGCGTTAGAGATGCTACTCTCGTTAAACGACCTGGTGATTAAGCTGGCGATAAGCTTCAGGCGAGGCACCTTTTCTATTTATGCCCAAATCAACTCTAGGATTTTGGACTGACGACTAATGATGCCTCCAGTGGCTTGTATTTTTATATTTGGGTTTCCCAATAATTTCTAGTGATGTGTCTATATTCAATGTTAATAAGAAGAAAGATCAACAGCGAACAATCGAGCGAAGCGAGATTGTGAGTAGAGACCGAGCGAAGCGAGGTTACAGTAGGAATAACGGAGATAGTTTAGAGAGCTGAAAATGAAAGTTGAGTTGAAAGAGATGAAAGAGTTGAAATTCGAAGTAAAGTTGGAAGTAGAGAAAAGTAGAGAAAAGTAGGGAAAAGTAGATCTCGTTAGTAACTACACAGCAACAATCTGATCGCACCATCATTAAACGACATCAGCGAATATCGCAAACAAGCACAATCAGCACAATGAAGACTGAAACAGAATGGCCGGTATTTTTAGAAATACGGTGAAATACACTGTCTCGCTTACTAGCAAAAAATAAATGAAATCAAGCTCAGATAACTGAAATATCCGTCCCATGCCGACTTTGATTTGCAATTTACGCGATGGTACTTTATTCTAAAAAATAGTAAGGATGAGAGGAGGAGGAGAAGTAGAGGAATAAGAAAGATGAAGAGATAGAAGAGGAAGTAAGCATGATAAAGAAGTAAGAAAGAGGAAGGAGAAGTAGTCGGAATAGGGGAGCGGAGAACAACCTTATCCAAGCGCGTACTCATTAACCTCAACCTTATACTTTCGACTTTTAAGTGACCTTCACAGCCTCAATCATTTTGAGTTTGCACCCAACTTTAAGCAAATCAAGTCGCGAGCAAATCGAGCGAACAAATCGAGCGAAGCGAGATTTGGACTTACACGAGATAGGTAGTGACAAACCAGTGACAAACCAGTGACAAACCAGTATCAGTGAGTACCAGGACTACTAAAACCACCAGTGACAGTGACTAAAAGCTGGATATCCGACCATCTTCTCTGTATGCAGGAAATTATACTTCCCTCCAAGCTGAGGCGTACATTATTCCGGTGTCTTCAAGAAGCCTGGTTAGCTCAATCGGTAGAGCGTTTG
This sequence comes from Kodamaea kakaduensis, assembly GCA_030558435.1. Lineage (NCBI taxonomy): Eukaryota > Fungi > Ascomycota > Pichiomycetes > Serinales > Debaryomycetaceae > Kodamaea > Kodamaea kakaduensis. The sequence goes on from JAJMSN010000010.1 coordinate 8,126, forward strand.
ACTCTTAAGTAGGAAATCAAAAGGCTACGGGTTCGACCCCCGTATCGGGCTTTCTTTTTTTCTCATTTTTTTCTATTGTCTCTGAAACATTCATGTTTCATCACTTCACTTATTTTTACTATGAAACATCGTTGCGTACAACTGTCCGAGGGTCCCGGTTTCAAATTGTAGGTGATTCAGATCAAGGTCATCGAAAGAGGGGAAGCGCATCAAAAATACTAAGTATCTAGCGTTGCGTATCATTATCTGGGAGCATCTGGTAGGCATCTGGGTGTACATCTGTACATCTTTACATCATTCGTATATTGATCGCAACTTGATCTTGCATCTATTTTACTATCTACCTTATAATTATGGAACATGATAGTCATCAGTGTCAGGTTCGGACCCGTTTTAAATTTGCCAGAGTTCCAAGAGTGTCTGACTTTGATGCTCGCAATTAATCTGTGTTCCTACTTTGGTCGATAATTACTTTATTAGGGGCAGACAGAGGCGGAGACAAGCGAGACGAGACAATCGAGCGAAGCGAGATTGGTGATACACTAATCCGAGGATCCGAGCGAAGCGAGGTTGAATCAGGTTTTTTTTAGTAGGCTTCAGTGGGCTTTCTTCAGTAGCTTTCTTTCAGTAGGCTTCCAGTAGGCTTTCTTCAGTAGGCTTTCACTAAGCTTTCTTTCACCAAGATTTCTCTTCGCTAGGAATCTTTCACTAAGCATCTTCACACTTTAACCTCGCAGTGCTTTCACCGGCTTCGGTTGAATTCTTTCAATCAAGATACTTGACCGTTCTTCACGTAAAAAATGATCACTTGTTCACTGATGACTATTCCCAATTTCACTCAATTGTTCACTTCTTCAATCGCTTAATGGTTTCTGTTCGCTCACAATCGATACGCTAATAGTTCGCATAAACATCCGCTCACAACTCGCTCATTGTTCGCTCAACATTTGTCGCTCACAATCTCGTCATTGTTCAACACTCACTCACAATCTCGCACGCTCATTGTTCGTTTAATAAACACCTGTCGCTCACAATCGCTACGCTAATTGTTCGCATAAACATCCGCTCACAATCTCGCTCGTTCTTCGCTCAACACTCACAATCTCGCTTCGCTCGATTGTTCGTTTATAAACACCTGTCGCTCACGATCTCGCTACGCTCGAGTGTTCGCTATTTGAATGGCTTCGCACACTTCCTCTTCTCCACCACCCCACTACTCCTATCCACCATATTCTGCCAATCAACAGGAAACATCCAGTCTCCAGACCCTCCCTCGCTCTTTGCAAATACAACACCCAAATCATTCCTTGCTGTCGTCAAGTAGTAGTTCAGCCCATCTCCAAGCGAGATAATCAGCGCACGCACTATATCCCCCGGCCTAAAGCACTCAATGATCTTCACCTTGTCTCTGTCGGTAGACCTCACGTCCTGCGATCTAATCACCCCCTTGAAGTTCTCGCCCAAATCACTGCTAACCGCACCCATCATGGTACTCTGACTCAGTGCCACGCTTTGAATCAGCGCAAATGTCTGCGACCCAGACCCCGGCGCAACCAGCACGTGTGCAAGCTCCGAGTTGGCCCCAACACCCGAGTCGTGCAAGACGTTACCAAATCCCTCTACCGACAAAATCTCACAGTACGCCTGCTTCGATGTGATCTTGGTCACCTTGACGAGAACAACATCGTTTTCTTTGGGAAGATTAATGGCTAGCGAAGTTTCTTGCTGGAGACTCTCGAGCTCCTGCTCGTAGTTAATATACGTGTTGGGAGACTTTACAATAACCATATATGTCTTTTCCTTCTTGTCCTCCTCCTTTTCCTGCCTAATCTTGTCTGTGATGTCTGTTATCTCAATCTTTCCCAATACCGTCGCCACAATCACAGGAATCTTCTTGGTTCCAACCTCAATCTGTGCAATGGTGGTGCCTTTGCTGGGAATGTACTTTGATATCACATTGTCTTGCACATCATAAGCTGGCTTGATATATTGTCCTGGAATCGCGCTCATAGTTTCTTGTTATGCTCTTTCCTAGTATCTCTTAACCTCCAAAGTCTTAGTCTATTCCTCAGTCTATTTCCCTCTATTTCCTCTATGTCTCAGTCTCTAACTCTCGCCCAAATGTAAAGAACTTTAACTTTTTTCATTATTTTCGATGAGTTACCCCGACTTTGTTGACGGACAACCCCCGGTCATTTCTTTGGGTGAATATGACGATGCTCCTTGGGCCTCAACCACATGTGTGGACAGCAGAGACGGTGGATATGTGGTTGTGGTGATGCAGACCCCGGAAAGAGTGGTTGCTCGTATCAGAAAGGAGGACAATGAGGTCTTGGACAAGATTTTCAAAAGCGCCCACGAGAAACACAGACAGAGTAGTTAGAGGATATAGGGTATGAAACATTGACAGTTAGAAGATACAAGTATGCTACGTTGTGTAGAATAAACAGAGTTACGAGAGAGCTTTGCTGAGAAAAGGTCATGTATGATACAAGAAAATGTCAATAGAATTGCCACAAGACCTTAACTACTCAATAATCGAGCGAGTAGATTGTATCAGTTCTCAACAATCGAGCGAGTAGTTTGTATCACTGGTTGTAACAGTCACACTCGATTCTTTAACAATTCTCAATTCTACAACTCAACAATTCTACAACCCAATTCTCATTCTACAGCTCAAACAATCTCACTCAATTCTGCAAACAATCTCGCTCCGCTCGCTTGCTTGCTTGTTTGCTCGTTTGCTCGTTTGCAATTTTCCCTTTCCTCATTTATATATTGTCATTAATAGTCTACTAGACTTCATCAGAAGAAATGCGTGTAACACATACTATCCACATGCACCTCCATCTCGCTCTTGAGCGTATTCAACTCATCTCTAATTTGCTGTGCAAGCAACGGCGTCAACTGGTTGCACGTTCCCGTGTTGTCCGGGTGCCTGTCGTACTCGTCCCCGTTGTACGTGTCGTACAAAATAATTCTCGACGAGAACCGAACCCCATTGTTCATTCTCTTCACTACTGGCGGCTGCACCTTCATCTGCGACTTCTTCCATCTCGCCATCATCGAGCTAAATCCCTTGGACGAGTTGGTAGAGTCAGTCGACATACTTCTCTTGTGGTCCTTGAGTGCCAAGTTGATCTTGCTCGACTTTTGGAGAATCTTGCGCGATAACATAAACTCCTCCTCGGACTCGTCCCCAAATCCATCTCCCGCTCCACTATCGCTCTCTTCACCAAACGATAAGTTGAACGATTGGTGCGATCCAGATGTCCTCATCTCCTTAGCATTGCTAAGAACTGGCCCCTTCAATCCACGGAACGACATCAGAACAGGACGCAGCTTGATCTCGGTACCTGGACGCTGCAATTGGTACGCCTTGTCCATGATGGGCGACCCAAATGTGCTCTCCTCCTCCAGCTCAAATGGATCGTTGGCGGCAGCTTCGCGCGCCAACGACGACTCGGAGTCAACAACAGACAGGTGTGTGTCTACAGAAGCATTGTCGGGAATACTGAGTGCAGGGAGAACAGGCTTCTTGACAATCGGGCTCGGCTCCAGTGTTTCCAAATTCTTGTCGTGGAATGATATTGGCTTCACTGTTAATGGTACAGGTGTATATGGCTTGATCTTGGCAGCAGATGGTTTCTTCTTCAACGTACGGTCCAAGCTCTCCTTACCTTCTTCACCCCCAAATACTGATGGAGATTCAAGTTTTTCAGTGTCCTTTTTAGTCTCTTTTTCCTTCTCCTTCTCTTTCTCCTTCTCCTTCTCCTTCTCCTTCTCCTTCTCCTTTTCCTTTTCCTTTGCCTGTACTTCCTTTGCCTCCCTCTCCTTCTCCTCCCTCTCCTTCTTCTCTTTCCTCAACTGATCCATCTTTTCTCTCTCCAACTTCTCCAACCTGGCCTTATTCTCCTCAGTATTCACCTCATTGAACACCTCATCCTTTAATGGACTTCCCTTGATATCCTCCTGCGCCTTCTTTTCCTTCTTTTCCTTGTCCATCTCCTCAAAAGCCTCACCACGCGGTATACGTGGCGACTGCGAGAAGCTCACATTGTCCAAGTTCAAGTACTCGGAAAACTCCATCAAGTCGTTCGCACCAGCATCAAAGCTGCTTGACAAAGTACCTGGAGACGTCACCGATCTGCCAGGAATATCGATGGCACTGGACTTTTCCTCGTTACCACTATCTGTTCCAGATTGCAAGGATCCCTTGGCAATCTGGCTCACTTGCTCATCAATAGAGGTGTACAGCGACAAGTCTCTTCTCAGGGTAGAATTCTTCAAGATCGAGCTCGAACGCTTGATTGGTCCTCCTGTCGAAGCAGCAGGTGGTGGACCCAGATGATGGATAATGTTTTCATCCAGTCCGTTATAGTTGGCAAAACTACTTCTCTTTGCACTCTTGATGGACTTGAGACTGCGGCTTCTCTCCAACGATACAATGCTCTCTACTTCTTGCGCACTCAAGGATTTGGGGAACAAGGCCTCTCCCAATAACAGATCATTTTCAGGACTAGCAGGCTTGCTTTCCTCTTGGAGAATCTTTGGGGTGGTTTGTGGAGAAGTCTCCTTCTGGTCAGAAGGTGCCAAAGTGGTCTTCAACTCAGGAGGTGCCAAGGTACTCTTCAACTCAGAAGGTGACATGAAACTCATGTCACTGGGCAAGAGACTCTTGAGGTCAGGCAACGTTTTACTCTTGGTTGTACCATCACCCTTCTTTTTATCACCCTTCCTCCTGAATGCGGGAGCAAAGCTCAGCAATTTGGATTCCGAGCCCTCCTTCTCCTTTTCGTTGGCCAAGTTGGCCAACTCATTGTGGGACAGCGCCACGTTCTTGATCACACCCTCGCGGGTTTTGGGCATTGCCATTGGGGACGCGGGTGACGGAGGCTCGTACTTGACGTGGAACGGAGACCCGAAATCGTTGGAATTGGTCAAGAAAATCTCTTCGTCGTAACGAGAGTTGGATAATTTCATGGGTGGGTTTTCCCCGAGATTGGTCTCGTCGTATGATTCGTCGTCAGGATCACCATACTCATCGTAGTTCCCATCGCTCAAGTCCTTTTCGTAATCACTATCGTGCACCTCACGTATAAAGTTGATGTTGGTGTTTGACTTGAATGAACGATCAGTGAGTTTCACACTAGGTGGCTGTGGCAGCGGTCCCTGGGACTTGAATGCCAGATTGGACTTGGATTTGCTCGACATGGCCTTCGGGGTGCTGGGGGTATACTGTTTAATCTTGGACTTGATGGACAGCGCAAACGACCGTATGGACCCGTTGGTACTGGCAGCTATGGACTCCAAGTCACTGGTACTATTTTGTGTGTATATCGAGTTCAGTCTATTTCTCTTGAACACATTCATGAGACTGCCCGAGCTGGAGATGGACTTGTTGCTAACATTGCGCTCCTTCTTGGGCTCGAACCCACCCAAGTTGGAGGTCAGGTACGACTTGGAAGGCTTGGGTTCTTGTGGCTCGTCGAGGGCATGGCCCTTGCTCTTCAGCCTAAAGAGCGACTTGAAACTAAACTTTTTCTTTTCCGGCACCTGCAAGTTGTTGGTTTGCAAGTTGTTCATGGTGGCACTGCGCTTGTGGGTCAATGTAGGGTTGGAGTTCTGGGGGTAGCGAGGAGAATCCATTGTGGAAAAGTTGGAGCCCAGTAATGCTCTAGTGTGTCTTGAATCAGTTGCCAGCACTGCCCTAGAGTACCTCGAATCTGCAATCGACATGTTGGATCTCAGGTATGTCCGAGAGTGACCCGTTTCAATGGATGTGACAGAGTTCTTATTACCCCTATTGGCTTCAGGCTCGAGCAACATTGATTTAGAGGGTGTTCTGGGTGTCGAGAGCCTCGAGGGTGTTCTAGGAGTGCCGAGTTGTTTCACTTCAGTCGGTGTCTTGGGAGTCTTGGGCGCCCTCAACTTCTTATCAATGGTCAATTTTTGTGTCTTGGGTTCAATCAAGGTACGTTTGTTATCAAACTCTGTGATTGAACGTTTAGCCTTGGGTTGTTTATCATCATCGTCAATGGTCAGAAGACGTTTTGTGCCCGCAGAAGAAACTTTTTTCGAGTCTTCAGATTTATTGGAGGAGGTGGGGTTCAACCTTTTTTCAGATCCATTAGTGATGGTGGACTTGATCGATCCAGAGGGTTGAACAAAGTCTTCTTCCTTTTGATTCTTCTCCCCTTCATTTTCCCCATTCTTCTCATTCTTTTCATTTTCCTTCTTTTCATTTTCCTTCTTTTCATTTTCCTTCTTTTCACCTTCATCATTCTTTTTATTCTCCCCATTCCTTTCATTCTCCACCACCTCCTCCTTCTCCTCCCCCTCCTTCAGGGAAAAGAAGGTACTCTGACTATCACTCTTCTTTCCCTTTTGTTGCACCAATTTCGGTGTCTTTATAGCATGGAACGTTGCCTGCTCGAGAATCACAGGAGTGCTCTGGTCACTTGGTATCTCACTAGTTATTGAATCCAACGAGTTTCTAGGCGATTTCAGCCTGGCAGTCTCAAACGACTGCACCAGGTACGTCGAATGTCTTTGCCTGTATGGAACTTCCTCCTTCTTGTCCATCGGTACCATATTGAGTAATGTTGGTTTTGAGTCATTGTCCAAGGTCTCGAGGTCCGCCGCAGTACTTGGCGACTCGGTCGAGGGCATTGGCGATGCAGTGGGCGACTTGGTGGATGTCGACGATGTTTTTTTAGACGACGCCGTGTGTATGGACGCGTTGGTGTGCGCATTGTATTCGCCCTCGCCCTTGTTTATCTTTGTGTTCTTTTCTTTTTCTTGGTCAACAAATCCACCCAACTTAGATTCGGGATCGTTAGCTTTGGGGTTGTCCTCCTGTACCAGTCTTTCATTCTTTTCTCTCCTTTCATTTCTTTCATTTCTGTTCCTTCTATCATTTTTGTCCCTCCTATCTTCTGTCCTTTCATTTCTTCCACCTTCACCTTCACTTCCCTTACCTTCACTCCTACTTCTTTCATCCTCATCTGCCTCCTCAATAACCTCGATCGTGGACTCTCTCCTAGTCTCCTTTTCATTCAAGATGTTTTCGAGCGCTTTCATACTGGGCAGCGCTTGCATGATACCCGTGGACCTCACCGATTCCGAAGGAGCAAGGTCTACGGGTCTGTGGGTGTCCGACAGGTAGAAGGTGTCTGTGAGCGCATCCTCCCAGTTATCCTGACGCACATGCGGAACGTGGACTGGCTGAGACCCGTTCATGGCAAAGTGTGAGTTGGAAATAACAAAAAAAAAGCTTTTCCACTTGGCCAAAAGTCCAGATCCTTCTCGGCGCGAAATCCTTACAAACCGGACTTGACACACGCGACGTGGGGCGCGGGTGGCCAGCCTAAACGCTGTTTTACGTGTACGGTTTAAAAATAGCAGAGGTGGCTACACATCATGGCCGGGCAAATTGGCGGCAAGGCACAAAGCCGCAAGGGAGCTTTTTCGGAACGAGCATTTGGAACGCCATTTGGCCCTTTGGAACGAGCCGCGATTGAACCTGCGTTAAGGTTTGCAAATATAAACTTTGTAGAATATACAAGAGCTTATAATGGGTTCCATCGACCCAGATTGGCAGGTGTATCGGAGCAAGGAAATCACTTGCCTATTTAATCCAGCCTAATCCAGGCTTAGAAGGATAGGAAGAGAATAAATTAGGAATAGTAATTAGAAAAGCAGTAATACAACGCAGTGGTAGTACTGAACAGTCACTCCTACGTCACTCCACTGATACAGTAACGTACTAGTAATAATTACAATACTAGTAGTCAGCACTAGTGTAATTACAACAGTACTAGTCAGTACTAGTAGTACAAAGTACTACCAATAGTAGCAATAGTACTAATAGTATTAGTTGATAGAGCAGTAGCAGTAGCAGTATTAGCGCAGCAGTAGCAGTAGTAGCGCATCTACTGCTACTACTACTACTACTACTACTACTACTACTACTACCACTACTCCTCTGAACCTCTCTATTCTTTATCTTCTGAAACTTCGTCTGTTGTTACATCTGGTAACAAGGTATCACCGAGACAATGCCATCAAATACGAAAAAAGGCGCAATGTAAAACACATCGACGGAATAGATACGCGGAATACACAGAAAATAGCCACTGACGTATTATGGATGTGATAGGGGAAGACTAATAGTACTAGTAGTAGTAGTAGCGCAGCCACTACTGCTACTAGCACTACCACCACTTAATACTTTTAACAATTCAACACATTCTAATGTACTATAACCCTTTGTACTTAGCACATTATACTTACAGTACTTACATGGTCTACATGGTGCTGGTAAATAGTGGTAGCAAATAGTTGAGTGAGTGAATTTAGATTTGTTCACTGATTAGTGGAAGTGGGAATCTTGAAAATTTGTTTCAGCTGGGTTTCAGTAGCACATCGATGGATCTCAAGGCCATCGATTGTGACAATTAAAACACGCGTAGACGACTGTTGCTGTAGCAACCGAGAATGGTAAAAGAAACAAAACCACTTGATGAGGTCATCCTGTGGTCATCCTCCTTCCTCCATCCTCATGGTCATCTTCTATGGTCATATCATAGTTTCATAATGACACTTGTTTCACATTGACAGTGGTGTGTAAGGGATAGCCCCGCGATAAGAAAAGAAAAGTAGTAAAGCCTCATTAAAGCCTCAAAGCCTCAATCCTCAATTCTCAATTCTCAATCCTCAATTCTCAATTCTCAATCCTCAATTCTCAATCCTCAAAGCCTCACTATTGCTTCGCTGAATCGCCTCATTTAAGAACAATGGAATATAATGAGGCAACATTCTCAATAGACTTTCAGTCTCCACTTCGTTATTCTCCTCGTTATTCTCACTTCTCAGTTCCACCTTCCCTTTTCACTGTTCCGACTCGATTTCCCTTTTCACTGTTCCCACTCACTCCGCTCCCATCTTTATCTTGGATAAACTTGCGGGTATTAGTGCTTATATATGCGTATGACATGAGACGATCCATTGTTTCATGTTTCTTTGTGTCACAATTCGATACTAAATCGATTTTTCATAGCAATAAAGTCTGCTTAAGGTGAGGGAATATCAGGAAGGTTACGAGACTAGTAGACGCTAGGACGATGGGAAGATAGAAGAGACTAGTGAGGAGACGAGACCGGAAAATAGACAAGAAGGGCCCGCCTATGACGCGGCTTGAAAGAGAAATGCTTATGTAAGATAATATTATGTAAGCCAGCTTATGTAAGATTTGATTATATAGTAAAGATTACCTCTACTTCTCTGCTTCCACTTTCACCATCTCACATCTATAACTTCTACTATCTCTACTATCTCTAATAATTCTTCTAAATTTACTATCTCTACTTTTGAGGTATCTCATGCTATTCTTTCTCATGCTATTCTCATGCTATTCTCATGCTATTCTCATCTCAACAATCGAGCAACATCCAACAATCTCGCTACGCTCGTTTGTTGGATGTGCTCAATTGTTATCACATTCCATTACATTCCACCTCGTCTCATTACCGTTCCAGCCGTTAAACAATACGTTTGTCTTGTTAATCAAATTTCCATGGCTATTTTATCGCTATTTTTTCGCCATTTTCCAATATAGCCATTTTCTATCTATTTTCTATCTTCCATCTATTTCCATCTATCCTATTTCCTTTTCTATCTTATCCTGTGATTCTATCCTTTGTCTATCCTTTGTCCATCATTCTATCCTTTGTTCTCCCTGTTCTATCTTTGGTCCATTGTCTGTATCCTTGGTCCCTACCTCTATTGTACTCGTTCTGTGTACCATATATTTTCACCGGCTTTTGGACCGTATTTTCGCACACAAACCATTTAACCGTTATACTGAGCAGGACAAGAGAACAGGAATATTCGGATCAGCGTAGAAGACAGACTCAAAAGTTAGAGGATACAAAAGATGCAAAGGTGAATAGAAAGGTAGACAAAAGATGACTACAAAAGAAAGAATAACGATAAATAAAAAGATAGTGAGTACAAGCGACTCGCTTGACTCGGTAAAGAGGCAGAATAACCGAACGGTATTTTGTGGAGATATTGCAGCGAGTAACGACCAGCGTAAGAAAATACGAGGTAATATTACTCTAACACTGTATGCCTATTGCCTAAAAGTGTATCTATTTACTAACACTGTACCTATTCATACTTTATTACCCATTACACTGTACTACCTATTTATACTGTACTACCTATTTATACTGTACTACCTATTTACAGTATACTACGTATTTACAAACTTTGCAAAGCTATGTACTACACTGCTCCCTGTCCCCTGCACTACTGTGTAGTCCTATGTTTCACAAGCTTATCTCGTCTACCAAGCCTCTGGTGTACCATTACTAATCGTATCAGATGCTGGTAATGCTTATTTTTTGCATCTATTGTTGGTTGTGTGCACTGCCCCATTGGCTGCAATCTGTATGACTCTGGGACACAAGTGCAATTCTTACAATTGAGCGAAGCGAAATTGTGAGAATTGGAGATAGAGAGAGAGAGATAGAAGGAACAAAGAGAAAGGAAGGGAAAGGAAGGGAAAGCTTGAAAAATTTGAAAAACTAGAGGTGGAAAGTCAAGTGGAGTCAAAAATTAGTTGGCAGCTCACCATTCACAATCTCGCTGCGCTCGATTGTGAACGCTCGATTGTTTGTGATGGTCTAGGCAGTGAATGTTGGAGTACAGGAAATATGGCACAAGATGAAACGGTAGTGGTCCGGAAATGCATGAAATTGGATGAAGTATGTGGCTGAGTGACGCAAGTGAATAATAGTGGTGACAATCGGGCGCATAGGCAAATGAATAGACAGAGTATAGAGGGTAGAAGTGATGTGAGAGTAGAGTAGAGATATGAAGTTAAAAGTAAGATGTAAAAGTGAACAGTAAAGAGAGATGTGAAAAGTGAAGAGAGATGTGAAAAGTGAAAAGTGAAAAGTGAAGTGAAGGAAAAGTTGGAATAAACGCAAAACAAATTCGCTCCGCTCATTTGTTTCTCATTTGTTCATTTGTTTTATTTGTTACTTCTCATTTGAGTATTATTTCATTTCTTCACTCGCTTTGTTACTATTTTCATTTCTTCATCCCTATTTTCATCCTCTTTTTGTCCCCACGCGTTTTGCGCAATTACCCAAAAGAGCAAAATGACCGTTGATCTGGGGATCTAGGGGTAGATCTGGTTGTGAGGAGACACCAACAATCACCTGTTGTGAGCGTAGGAAAGAGAATAATATAGCTGTTGATCGGATTTATTATGTAAAGTTGAATGAACTACGACTAAGAATGAACTACGAATAAGAATGAACTATGACTAAGAATGAACTATGACTAAGAATGAACTATGAATGACTATGAAGACTATGAAAGGATATGTACCTTGTTAAAGAAGTATTTACACCACCTAGCTAGGTTGTGTGGTGTTTTTTTTTTCCTAATCTTCTCTCCTCTTTTCTACTTTCCTAATCTTCTACACTTCTACTCTATCTATTCTTTATTCCCTATTTCCTATTTCTCCACAGTTCGCACATCTCGCTGCGCTCGATGTGCTCAAGTATTGATTTTACATTATCACACAATCCCTCTTTCTCTTCTTTATCGAAGCCATCTTCGATGGAGGAGCCTCCGGCAACTTCTTGGCCACCTGGGCTATGGAAGTTGTTGCTGTATTCACACTTGCTTCGTCCAAGATACTGGCACTTGTAGTCGAAGCCTGCGACGTCAGCACCGATCCTCTCTTCTCAAAAGGTTTCTCCAGGTAAATGGAGTTGGGGTACGAGTAGCCGTGGGTATAGATGTGGTTATCGCGTTCCTCGTCAAACTTCACCACCGGGTCGATACCAAACTGGAGAATCAGGTTGGCCAAGTACATGTAGAGTTTAATCCACAACACCTCGAGTTCCTGTGTGAACCTGATCCCAAACCTTTCATGAAACGTCTGGATCAAGGCTTCGCCCATGAGCTCAAAGTTGGCTGGCTCAATGCCCAACACACGAGCGTGTCTCTTGCCGAGGTTCAGCAAGTAGTCGTCGAGGTTGCTCAAGTTCTCGAGCTGCGACATGGCCAAGCTCATCACACCGGCAAACGACACTGCTTGGTGCTTGATGGAGGGGAACATCTTTTCGAGGTTGGGGTCCATCAAGAGGAGATTGGAGTAGAACTGGCGGCAAAAGAGCGAGGAGGCAACGGTGGACGATGTGCTGCGTGCGGCAATGCGACTCGACTTGTCAGCGGAAACCTGTGGGAACGCACCGGGGATACTCAGTTTCTGCTGGATGGGCTCATCGAGAAGCATCTTGTTCCATGTGTAGCGCAAGAGCTCAATCTCATTGCGAGCGAGCTTGAGTTGGACGCGGTACTGCAGCTGCATCAGCATGGTACTGTTGACCGAGGCCTTGGTGTCGAGGCGCACCAACTGGTAGTTGGCACTTTGGATGGACTCGTCACTGTAGTTGTTGTGGGCATAGAGGGTGGAGAGGGGGGCCGGCATGGAGACGGGGATGGAGGGAGCGGTGCTCAACAGCGACTTGCTCCTGCTGAGATTGAGACGCGATTTGCGGTTGGAGCTGAGGTCATTGAGACCCAGCATTCTTAATGATGTGACGGATTGCATACGAAACAACGAGCGAAGCGAGTTGTTGAGTGTAGGGATAGTTCACAAGGATAGTACACAAGTGTTAGGATAGTTCACAAGTGTAAGAGTTCAACAGTTCAGAGAAAGGAACTAGTCGAAAATAGCAAAGTAGTAGTGAGCAGTATAGACCAGATAGTGTGTCTAGTAGTAGTAGTAGTAGTGACTGTGACTAGTGGGACTAGTGATAATTAAGCTTGTGTTGAATGAACAGAATAACCGGCGGTTGGTCCATTATATACCATTGCAAAGCATCTGAATGGTACAATATTTTTCATGCACGGTGGTAATGCTTTGCACCATTTGAATCGCGACGTTTGTGTAATTTGACTGCGGATCACAGAAAAGGTTTCAGGAAAGCGAAGGGTGTAAAATAAAGAACAATGATAATCGAATAATTGATCGAGGAATAATCAGGAATAATCGAGCGGAGCGAGATTATTCCTATTTGGGAGTATCCATTCTGAGTTTTCATCATCTTCCATTCATTTTCCCATTCACCTTCCCATCTTCCCATTCATCCCCATTCATCATTTCATGTTGCTTCCTCTTTCATCCTCCTCCTCCACTCTCCTGCCCACCACTGCCCTACTACTCTTTCTAGCTATTTTCATCCTTTTAGGTTGGTCCAGTAAATAAACTTGACAAAAGAAAACGTTTAAGAAGCTAATTTGCCATCACAAAAGTGTCGAGTAAACCCAAAAGACAAGATAAGCGAAGGAGCAAATGCAGCGCCCATCCCTGTAATCTTTTTATAGCGTGGTTTGACAGCGGCAGCAGCAGCAGCAGTTGTACAGCAGCGGATGCTGTGCAAAACTGTTCAGCAGACTGTACAGCAGACTGTTCAGCAGAACTGCTGGTCGTCCGTCAGGTCTCGGTAGGCGACAAACTGGGGAAGGATGACACTTGAAACACTATGTTTCAATTGAATTGCCACTCGAAACAAGCGAAAAGATAGACTTTTTAGATTTCAACAATCCTCACAATCCTCACAATGAGCGAAGCGAATTGTGAGGGAGAGAAGTAGAGGATGAGAAGTAGAGGATGAGAGAGTAGGAAGAGAGAGTAGAAATAGAGAGAAGAGAGAGGAGGACAGAAGACAGAACGACGAAGGACTAGCGGAATACAAACAAAGAAGAAGACAAGAATAATAGGATACTAATGCTACTCAATTTCGCTTCGCTCATTGAGTATTGAGTATTGTGAAAACGCCCTTCCTTTGTCTCCACCTCCAACGTCAGACAACGTTCGTGTTCTATTGTTCACACCTAATTACAATTGGTGGGAGGATATTATGCGCATGAAACAATAGATAAATCTCCCTGTCGGTTTAATCTCCCTGTTATCTCCCGACGGTTATATCGGCCAATCACCACAGTAACGTCAAAGTCAAACAGTAAACGTTAAAGTCAAACAGCAAACACGAGCGGAGCGAGTGTTTGCAAAACATCCAAAGTCTCAGTCCCAAAGTCCCAAAGTATGTCCCAAAGCAATACTAATACTATCAAAAGCACTAAACAACTCGCTTCGCTCGTTGTTTAGTTGTAAGCTCGCTGCTGTAAGTGAACACAACTGCTGCAGCATACACTGTGCATCTTACACAACAAGAACTTACACAACAAGAACTTACCAAGTTACAAACCAGTTACACTAATACCTACATTTACTAACTTACACAAGACTAGTTCAGACGATTACGCAAGACACCTAGGGGCTGGAATGCCGAGTCCCCCTGTATATCGCCTGAAGCGAATTGGGCCAATTCCGCGACCAAATATGCGGAAATACATAAGTCATGGTGCTTAAGGTTGCACCCAAAAAAAAGTGTTATTTTTACATTCCCAGTCTTCCTATTCTTCTCCTTTCTCCTTTTTCTCCTTTCATTTACATCCCTCCTTCCTCATTTCCTCATTTCATTTACATCCCTCCTTCCTCATTTCCTCATTTCCTCACTTCCTTATCTACTTCCTCCCTTTTTCCCTACTCCCTCCCACCTTTCCACATGCCTTCTCTTCTATTGTGTCTGCCCAACAGGTTAAATGTCGATGTCTGGACAACCCACCCCTAGCAAATTTCCAGCATTTGTGTCACTGACACAATCGGACATGCATTTGAAGATGTAATTTCGTACCGGCGATTTGACAAACAGGTAGTGAGGGAGGATGTAGGTAAAGGATTGATGAAATATAGATAAAGGTAGATGAATAATAGATGAAGGGTAGAGGGTAGATGAAGAGATGATAGAAGAGTTGATGAGTAGAAGAGTAGAATAAAAAGGAGTCAACATTCGCTTCGCTCATGTTGACTCATGTTAACTGCTTTCTATCGTCTACATTACCCATCCTGCCTGCCCCTTACTGAATATCTTCCGTTTTTCATTTTCCGTGTCACACCCGTTATGCGATCTAGATCCGCACATACCTCCATCACGGCATCTTGTCCTCCCAGAATGGAAGCCCTCCAGAACGCCAGAACTCCAGAACGGCACTTCCACCTAGCACCAGGGTCCAGGGTCTCGCCTCAGATCTTGATCTTGTACTCGACTTGTAGTGTCGCCTCATCAATATTGTCTGATCTCCTTCCGTTTTGGGACGTGCATCGATTAAACGTTTTTACGATCAGGTGGCTTGGGCTTGCAGTGGCAGACCACCAGATCCCGCCTTGGAATAGTGGAGAGTGGAAGAGTGGAATATAGGAATAGAGTAGAAGTGGAGTGGAATAGAGGAAAAGAATAGTAGGAAGAATGTGGGGAGCAGGTGGACATCTACTGACATTCCCAATTACTCTTTTTGGATATTTTCGCGATGAGTGAGCCCACCCATAGCCTGATCATTCTTGATCGACTCACATGTTACTTACGATTAATTATTGTTACTCTGATTACTGCTCTATTACTTCTCTGTGATTATTACTCTGATTACTTTTACTCGCAATTCTTACTCTGATTGCTTCTTCCTCCGAGTAACTTCTCTTGCAGATTACGCTCCGCTCAATCTGCTAGCTCAATCGCTCGCTCAATCTCGCTCAATCTGTTACGCAGGTTCAAGCCTAAACACGAGTATTTTCACGATTTTCAGTATTTTCAGGCTCATATAAGCGAATCCCAATTAAACAACCAGCC
Source organism: Kodamaea kakaduensis (assembly GCA_030558435.1). Lineage (NCBI taxonomy): Eukaryota > Fungi > Ascomycota > Pichiomycetes > Serinales > Debaryomycetaceae > Kodamaea > Kodamaea kakaduensis. The sequence goes on from JAJMSN010000010.1 coordinate 23,902, forward strand.
ACAAAATCATATGAAATGACAGTGTAATTACACCGTGAATTTCATCCTGTTCCATCTGTACTCATGTTCCATCAGACATATTCAGATGGGCTGGATGTGCAAATCACCAGACGAAGATAATATGATGAAATATGTAGAGGGAACAGGAGTATGTATATTGAATGTATTGAACATTGAATGTATTGAATGTATATTGACTATGTAAATTGAATGTGTACATTGAAGAAATACATAATCGAATGTCTCCTTCACTAGTACAAATGTTGAATAGTACAAATGGTAGAACCAAAGCTAGCCGCTCTTTCGCCGCTCAATTGTGATTGTCGTTCTCTTGACAACCCTTCCAAATTGGTAATGAAACTGTTTCTGCACTAGAAAATCTGCACAGAACAAGGAGATGGAATAGTGAGTATTTTTACAACTTATCGGTGTATTTTTAGACATGGGATAGTTCATATGATTGAAGTTGGTGATGAGTATTGTGATAATTGTGAGAAATTGTGAGTGCTAATTGTGTGCTAATTGTGTGTAATTGTGTGCTGGAGTGTTCTGTGCTAGTAAAGAAAATTGTTAAATCACAGTGGGAAGAAGTGAAAAATTTACCACTTCTCAAGTGCTACTCCCTAATCACTTTATCACCCCTAGCCACGCTTTTCCGTACATTAACTCTAATATTATTTCCTAGGCACGGCATACACCGTCGATGAAATACGCACGTTGAAGGGATGGTCCATGCAGACAGACACTTTCTGACACGGTTTTACGAATGTGCACAAATAGACAGAACAAATGAGCGAAGCGAATTTGTTCATTGAGAAATCCTCAAGAAAATGCTAAATTGCTCACTTGTTTAAATCGCTCCTTAAGAAATCACTCCTTAATCCCTCATTAATCGCTCATTTGTCCAAGTGTTCTAGAATTCATTTGTATTTTAGAGTAACTTTCTGCAAGACCACTCTACAATGTTTGACATATGTCTAGTACTCGCCTAATCTTGATTCTATTTCGATGTCGTCTATAGTTTATTATGATCATCGTTCCCATTGACACCAAGCGAGATGTTTATCCTTAACTTAAGAACAATCGAGCTGCTCGATTCAACAATCAAGCAAGCTTGATTGTTGCCTTCAACCTTGTTCGGTTGTTTCCTTATTCAACCTCACTCTTCGATTCTACCCATTAACAATTGCTGTTGATTCATATCCACTCAACCTCAATATCCACAATCGAGCGTACTCGATCGCCATCTATAATTTTCCTGTCAATTTCATTAGTGAACTTCTCCTTCAATCTGTCGACTATCGGTCAGATCCACTTTAACAATCGAGCGTAACTCGAGTTACTCCATATCCTCTATAATTTTCCTTTGTCGATTCCATTAGTTTCACTGTTCTCCCTATCCCGACCTGTCGAGCTAATGTTCTTCCAACTTTTAATCCCAACCAAGTGGTTCTTTCTCACTCCACTTTCTATGAAACAATCGAGCAGCGACATTGTGTTCCCGGATGAGCCTCGCTTTGCTCAATCGTGCCTCTATAATTTTCCTCATTAATTACCATGATTCTGACCAGTAGATGTTCTGGTTGTTTACACTCAGATTGCTGTCTTACCTTCTTGATTTCTTGCTTGATTGTTCGTCGTCCTTTTGTGGATCCTCTTTTACTAACATTTTCACAATCTGGGGATCTCATTAACAATCCAATCTTTAATGTCGATCTTAATCTCAATCTCAGTCTCAATCTCAGTCTTAATCTTGATCTCTTGATCCAAACAATATCAATATCAATATCAATATCAATATCAATATCAATATCAATATCAATATCAATATCAATATCAATATCAATATCAATATCAATATCAATCTCTATCTTAATCTCAATCTCAGTCTCAGTCTCAGTCTTAATCTTAATCTCTTGATCTCACAAACAATATCAATATCAATATCAATATCAGTCTCAATATCAATATCAGTCTCAATATCAATATCAATATCAATATCAATCTCTTGATCTCACAACAATCTCACAAACAATTCAATGTCTATCTCAATCTCAGTCTCAGTCTCAACCTCAATCTTAATCTTTTGATCTCATAACAATCTCGCAAACGATCTCACAAACAATCTCGCTACGCTCGATTGTATGTTCGATTGTTATGCTCGATTGTTTGGGTGCTCCCTATCCACCTGCACCTCCTGTCCCAAATTATCAAACTCAATCATGAACTCCACCACCTCCTCCTCACTAATCAACTCCCCACTAAACCTAAACTTTTCGTACAACTCAATCAACCGTTCGGCTCCCTCCCACCTCCCCTCATCGTGCCCGTACATGCTCTGCAAGTACATCACAATCTCCCGCACCGAGTAGTTCATGGGAATGTCCACCATTGTCATTGCCATCTTTGTCATTTGCGACGGCGTAGTCCTCCGTATCCTGTTTGAAATCATGAACTTGTCGCCCAAACTCTGGATGATCTCATCGTACCTCGTCAACGGAGGGAGGAGGTTCACGTACCCATTCTTCTCGTTATTCTCCTGGATATACTGGGGGGGCGAAAGCCCGTTGTAGTTGATGGGTTCCTGTGCGTAGAGGGGGCCCGCCTCCACACGCACTTTGGTCAAGCATCGCCTCAACTCACCGTCAATGTGGTCCCACACTTTGGGGACGAAATCGTTCTCGCTGGGGATGTACATGGACTTGCTGGGGATGTCGTTCATACACATGCGGTGGCGCATCACCCTGGTGAAGTAGATCACAAAGGACCACACAAGAAAGAGCACACACACGGCAGTGACGATCACCACTTTGATGGCAGGGTCGGCTGTGGAACTCGAGGTTTTGGCCATGATGTCGATGGGGGTGACGGATATGAAGCCTATGGTGAGGCAGATGATGAAGATGAGGGAGATGGAGTAGAGCCACCATGCGAGTCGTTTGGGGAGTTTAACAACGTTCATAGCGAGAACAAATGAGCGTAGAACAAATGAGCGTAGCGAATTTGTTCGAGCGAACACAAAAGTTGAGATCATAGAACAAATGAGCGTAGCGAATTTGTGAATATACTATGAATGGCGAACAATTGGATTAGATACTAGGGTTAATGACTCAACAAATAAGCGTAAGCTTATTTGTTAAGTTTATTCAATGATTTGGTTAGGTGAATTGAGAGTTGTACTCAGTGAGCATATTACTAGAGAATACTTGGGTATTTAAGCACTGACAGATTGTGTAGCTGTTTCTGAAGAAGATATGTTCGAAACACCGTCTCAGGTTTGGAGTTTTCTTACTGGAGTCCAGGGAGACGCTTTTGTCTTCTTCACGAGATTCTTTCTTCATGAATTCTTTCTTCATGGATTCTTTCTTCATGGATTCTTTCTTCATGATATCATTTCTTTATTGGACGTTTCTTTGTAACGAAGAACCAACTCCATACCTGTATTTTTTGGTACCCCTGATCTCTTTTAAATGAATTCGCAGCCAGAGGTACTGTGTCTGCGAAATAAATTCGCAACCAAACATTTGTCAAAATGAGGCTGCTCTATATGTATAGTTATTTTGAGATTCTACGGGTATTCTGAGCCAGCGTCTTTCAATAGGGCATAAGAAGGGAAGCGTGTTTGCAACCTTAGTTTGTCAGTCTGTAGTACGCATCCAGCCTGGTACCTTTCAGGTGTGATAGATGGTACGAGCGAGCGAGTGAATGTAATATTACACAATAGTACTTAGTGCAAGCGGAACCCAACTCATCGGGAAGAATTGCCTACTTCTTCGCGGAGGCTCATAATAATAATGGAGCGATATTAGACGCAAGTATAGAATGTGAAGGATGAGGCGAGCAGTATCATAAATGAACATAAAAGGTTGATCTCTCTTACTCCATTCTCTTATTTCGAGCTTGACGTCAGTCCCTTATCATATCGTATCCCCATGTTCATTTATGTTTTGTTTGCTCATACTCATTCTCAACTCATTGTTTCGCAAACTTGACTTCCCAATGCGGACTATTTTGCAGCCAAAAATGAACTACGACGTAGTATAGTTTTATCGAGTCTTCCACACACTTATTCTAAGCTGTTCAACAAGTATTTTGTATATACTGTTGGGATTGCGACGGCAAGTGCAGAGGCGAGTGGAGTGGGTAAGCAAACTAAAAGCAAAATGAGAATTCGTATCTTTTATCGACTTCAATCACTCATCGTAGAAGTGTAAGTCTGGCAGAAATATCATACCTCGAGGAAGTCTTGCACTAACAAATGAGCTACGCTCATTTATTTCCCTTCCTACACTAATCATTACTATGGTACATTACTATTGAAGAATTGTAGTTACAGCGAAGCTTGGATCAACTGTGGGTCCTTCTTCCTACCAGAGTTTCTCGGCAGGTAGCGAAGGCCAAAAGAATACATTCCTTTCTTTGACATGCTCGATATCTTTTGAAGAATCTCGCGAAGCGAGATTCTTGGATTACTCCCAACGATCTCGCATCTCGCTTCGCTCGACGCTCGATCTATTTTTCAAAGTATCTCAACGGCTCCACCCTCCTAAACCTCAAATCACCCTCCACATACTCGTCCTTCCCCTTCACCATACTAAACCCCCTCTGTCTGCCAATCCAGTTGACATACAAGTTCCTCCACACCAGTCCCCTGTACACGTTTGGAAACTCCTTCGAGTACACGTTGTTCAAGTACTCTCTTGTGGTGATGTTTTGTGCGGTGAGAAACACATGAAAACAAAAAAGCATCAATGGGTATACCAACGCCACGCACCCATACACCACCAAGAAGATATTGACCGGGTGTTTGCGCACATCCCTCAGTGTTATCACGCCCACGAGGAATAGTGCCAACGCCGCCACCGCAAAAAACAAAAACCATAAAAAGTTGCCGTAGTTCCTGTACCCCACGCAATTGTTGAGAAAAATACAGTGGTGGTCATGGCTCGCACAACACACGTTACACACCGCACAGTGCGCGGCCCGAGGCGGTCTCCATATGTGGCACGTCGGACAGTACTTGACGGCAACCCCCCCGTCCTTTTCGTCGTACGGGAGAAGTACCCTGTTAAAGTACTCGGAAGGCGCATTCTTCACATCCACCACAAGGTGGATGTTCCGCGGAAGTGTCCCCGGGTCAGAAACACTGGCCAGGACCAAATTGCTCATTGTCTGGATCCAAGTGTAGATAAAGAAGCCCCCAAGCACATGGTTGGCTCGTACAAGTGCAAATATGATATACAAGACCCCGGGTGCAATCACGAGAGAAAGCGTCACCACATTGAGGGGGAACGCCTTGATGGTTTTCCACCGTCCCCCTAAAAAGTAAACATATTTGGTTTCTTTACCCATTTGGTAGTTACGCACCGGACGACCATGCCAATAGTTGGGGTCAGTCACAAGCCAATTAGTGATGAGCCGTTGCATAAAAGTTGGTTTTACCCTGTTCTCTTCCCTGTTCTCTTCCCTGTTCTCTTCTCCACTATCCTCACCCTTTCCTTCTTCTCTTTCCCCCTTCACTCCTTCGTCCTCCCTCTCATCTCTCTTTTTAGTTTCTGTATAATCAGAGGTATTCCTCGAATGCGTTCCGCCATAAAAGGTCGTGGCACTTGATTGTTCCCCTCGCAGTGACTGTTCCACCGAGTACTGGAGCGATTGCTGGAGTATCGACCGCTGATAAAGCGTGATTTGTTGTGTACTGTTATCTTTAGACTGTTGTTCGATGGTGGTGAAAGATTCATCGTCTGATTTGTAAGTCAGTTTGGGTGTGGGTATTTGCAGAAGCTGTGGTTGTGGTTGTAGTTGGGTTTGCAGTTGTGGTTGCAGTTGTAGTTGTTGTGGTTGCAGTTGCAGTTGTTGTGATTGCAGTTGTAGTTGTGGTCTAGCCTCACCATTCACTGAAACATGATCTGTGCTCTGGTCTACCCCTCGTACCACCCTCTCTGACCTGTCCCTACTCTTAGCATTGCGTCTCCCATCCATTATCATGGCTCCCTCTTCATTATCCGGTTCCACCGTATCATTCATGAAATGCCTGTGATGCTACAATTTGAGGCGAAAAATATGCCATATTTAGAGCTGCGAAAGTTAAATGAGAAGCAAAAATAACGAGCAATGCTGGCACATCAGCACGAGCATATCAGCACGTCAGCACTTATCTATTAGCACTTCAAGAGACCAAGAGAAGCATTTGTAGATTTTCTATAATTCACAAAATATTTCGATATTATCTGCATTTGTAGTACAATAATGGTCTCTACTCTTACTACCTGAGGGAAGTTTACTCTACTCTTTCAACTTCATATTCTTCTCTTTCAACTCTTTCATATTCTCTCTTTCATGCTAATCTTTCATACTACTTTTTATACTCCTCTTTCATCTACTCTCACCTGTTTTCTTGAACAATAGAATCTTTATGTGCTCCACCTATATTTAGCATATACTGTATGCAGTTCATCACATAATATCTACACCCAAATGAATCCACAATGTCAAACACCTACTTTTTCTTCAATAAGATACACATGAAATAGTACTCAAAATCAGGTCATTGTACGATTGTTCTTTCATATTTCTCTCGCCTTTTATCCTCTCTTCTTAATTCTTCCTCTTAATTATTCTCTTCCTCATTCATCCTTCAACTTCAACTTCCTTTTCCTCAATTCCTCTTCTTTCTATCTATGATTGTATAAACTTGCAATTTGCTTCGCTCAATTGAGTATCAATTGAATATCATTTGTGGTATCAATTGAATATTAATTGTGAATATCAATTGTGTCAATATTTCGCACCATTTCGCTTCGCTCAATTAGTGCTCAATGTTTCGACAACCACTCAAACGACTTCTACGTCCACACTTTCAACCCACCCGCCACATCCAGCTCTCTGCTAAAACCCGCCAAGTGGTCGGCAACTACGCCTTTGTCTTCAACATTTTTGCCGGCGCCTACATTGGCGGTCTTGTGGTGTGCTTTGGGTCCCTCTACTTTCTCTACAGCGATGCCAACCACCGTCAAAAAATCCCCTTTGAGCTCAGTTTCAACAACCAAATCACCGCCGTCAAGGCCATCAACAAAGACGATGTCCTTCTCTCCCCCCGCTACGCTGTAAAGCACTATAGACGGCTTCTCATCGATTTGGCCAAAGAGGTCGACCCCTCCATCGAAATACCCGACGGCGTCTACGATATCCCCATCATCCCCGCATCTGTGTTGGTGTACGAAAAGTCCACTGCCTTCTCCAACTTTTACGTGGACTTGGTCATGAGGTACGCAAAAGCATTGTTGGCCAAAGGAAAGCTCGAGCCAGGCATGAAAATGCTCCTGGAAATCGTCGATGACGACGTCATTTTCTACAAGCTCGGAAACATAGAACGTCTCGCTGAGTGCTGTCGTCTCTTGCAAAAGATGCTGGGCGACAAGTACCTTGGGCGGGCCCTTGACCTCATTTCTCTTTCTGACCGTAATGTTCACGTTGACGAAAATTACTTGGTGGCCGATGACTCCAGACTCACCGATGAATTGGTGAGGGTTTTGGGAGACGTGGCATTTTCCATGGCAAAGGGCGGACAGCTACAGGAGTCCTTGAATGTGTACCTTTCGTTGTTGAAGGCCTTGGGGCGGGTCGCCAAATTGGTGGATGAAAATTCAATGACCCAGGTGCTGTTCCCACAGTTCAACTGCGACCCGAAAAACATTGAGTTACTCGAAAACGAAGTCAAGTCGCATGTCGCAGAGGTGCTCTGGGCGTCGGGGCACAAGAAGAGCTCGGTGTTGTGGAATGAACAGGTGGTGGAGGATCTCTACTTTGAGCACGGGACCCTGAAAAAGACAACCTTGATCTTGTTCAATGTGTTGACCAACTTGGTGCGCCAGTACAAGTCGTTGGGGAACTTGACCTCGGCAAAGAGGTGTGAGAAGCTCTTGGACCAGATAGACGTGGTGCACCTCGATACCCCGGACCAGGAGTGGTACGACAACTTGATAAAGAGGTTTAGTAAGATCATGTACCAGAAGGGGCCGTTGGGGATTATTGAAAAGCCGTTGAGGGAGAGGTTCGGAAGGCCGGAGGGGTTGCCGGAGTTGGAGCAGATTGAGGAGGAGGATGTGGAGTAGTCTCAACAATGAGCGAATTCACAATGAGCGAATTCACAATGAGCGAATTCACAATGAGCGAAGCGAATTGTTGGATATCGCTCATTGTTGATAGAAACCGACCATTTCGAAACAATGAGCGAAGCGAATTGTTGAGAAAGACATAATAGTTGAGCGAAATTGCTGAGAAACACATATATAACAGTTGAGCGAAATTGCTGAGAAAGACATATATAACAGTTGAGCGAAATTGCTGAGAAAGACAAACAGTTGAGCGAAGTGAATTGCTGAGAAAGACATATAACAGTTGAGCGAAGCGAAATTGTTTATAAAGCGACCATTCGAAACAATTCGCTTCGCTCGTTGTTTCGATAAATCAACTGAAAACAGTATATGATTCTACAACTGATATCGAAACAAATGAGGTGCACTTGATAAATCAACTGAACATTCCATACTCAACTGCCACACATTCCGCTTAGCCAATTGCTGAATCAAGCACAACATCAAAGACAAGTAGCTGAGCAAAACTGAGCAGACTTGCACTGTGATACTTCTCAGAAAAAAATTGTATATAGTGAGATCATAGATAAGAGACTGTAGTAAGGTTCAAGAAGTTGTAGTCATTACTTGTACAATTGAGCGAAGCGTAGTCAGTAGACCATCTATTACGGACAAGAAGTAGAAATAGACTATTTACGAACAACGAAGAGTGCTCTCTAATTTAGATGATTAAGCAAAGTAAATTGGAGTACCACTGGACTTCACAACTTCGTTCCTACTCACTAGACTTACATCTTGATTTAGGTAAACATAAAATGGATTGGGAGTCTGTTATTCAATGGATTTGCGGACCTCAATTCACTTCTTGTTCGGCTATCGACAGAAGTTGAAACTACTCGATTCGCTTAGCTCATTTCGTCCGTTCGGCTATCAAAAGTAAAAACTCACTCGATGGAACTCACTCGATGGAACTCACTCGATGGAACTCACTCGATGGAACTCACTCGATTCGCTTCGCTCATCTCGTTCGCTCATCTCGTTAAATACTCGCCGGTCCAAAATAATCCTCACACCTCAACGTCTCCTTCTTCTTCGACTTCAAACACAAATGGTTCGGCACCTGCTCTGCCAACAACCTAAAATGCTCGTACTTCTTCAACGTCCCCTCTATCTTGCGCAACTTTCCAAACCGGCTAAACTCCACCCGCTCCTCTATCAAATCAGGGTACTCGGCCACCTTGGGCTCAATGAACATCTGCATGTACATCCCCAGTGTTGCATCGCACATGAAGGAATTTGCAAAGGACACCCCCACCCCCACAGACGTGGACAATCCCGCACTCAACCCAACCACCGGCCCCAAACTACCGCCCAAGTTACCCGAAACTGCCCCCGAAATGTGAACTGTCCGTTGGTAGCCCCTCGCGATTGTGGCCCCCAGGTCTCCCTCGGTATAGATACAAGGAGACACGGGAACTAATTTTTCCAGGGAAATAATGTTGATCTTGGAGTTGTTGAGATAGAGCTCGTACCACTTGCCCTCCTTGTTGTACACTAGCGAAGATGTGGAGTTGATGAAGAAGGTGCTCGACCGGTCTTTGAGAAGACGCGAATTGAAGCTGTCGGGAGTGGCCACATACGTGAGACCATGGGTCGCAAGTGCCAGCACGGGAAAGTTGCCAAGAAAGTCAGAGTGATTGGTGACTATTCCGGGAGTAATGAGGGGGTCAACTGGTATTGGTAGAATCAGAAAGTCTGAGTCGGTGTTGTTAGTTATACTAGTAATACTAGCTATAGTATTAGTGGTATCAGTAGTAGTATTAGTAGTATCAGTAGTATCATTATTAGGATCAGCAATAACAGTATTAGTAGTGTCAATGGTAATTTTTGTTGCATTTTGTGCATTTGCAGCCACTTGACTGTTTTGGGAAAGTGCCGCAGCACACACAGTAAGTAATTCAATGGTAATAATGGATAATTTCATGGTGAGTAATTATGGTAGTATGGAGACGAGAGGTATTTATATTGAGTACATAGCAGGTAGCAGAGCATACTAGAGACCCCGCAGTACAAAAAACAGTGCCAGAGTAGTACGGGGTATATAGGTGCTAGTATCATAGTAGGTAGTGGTAGCTACTAGTATACTGTAGTACACTGTAGTGCACTGTAGTTCACTAGTAGTATTTTAGTATAGTACCACTATGACTTAGTAGTACCAGAACACTCAGTCCATCATAATGCCAAAATCGATGGCAGTCTAAATTTGGCTAAATTTTTCCAGAATATGGGTATGGCATTCACGAAAAATAGGATTAACAATGCCATTTGAAAGTGCTTTTGAAACTTTAAAGCTCTCATACTTCAATACTTTGAATGTTCGATACTAATAATGTTTGATACTATTTTTCAATGCTTCTTGATATTCAATATGCTTACAAAATTGTAGACCTCTTAGTCATTCACCATTATTCACTCCTTCATGACGGTCTCTTGTACATACAACAATCGAACGAAGTGGGATTGTTGGACTTCGCTCGATCAAACAATCACAAACAATCACAAACAATCTCACTTCGTTCGATTGTTTGAGATTGTTTGTACGAATGTTCGATCGAATTTCAGCCAATCAAATTCCATTAGTAATAAGGAAAACCCGGGGAAGAAAAAAAAATTAAACACACATGCTTTCTCGTATCGGCTTAAGCAAGACTCTCAGACCCACCTTGATCCGTGGAATCAAGACCATCCCACAGCCACCCGGCTACATTGTTGGCACCGTCAACGACGCATATGTCCCACCAAAACCACACAAGTTGGAGGGCTCTCTCCACTGGACCTCGGAACGTGTTGTTGCCATTGGATTGGTTCCCTTGACTGTTGCTCCCTTCTTGACCGGTGCCCTGACCTTTGTGGACTCGACCCTCGGTGCTTTGTTGTTGTACCACTGCTTCACCGGTTTCCAGAGTTGTATCATTGACTACATTCCAAAGAGAGTGTACGGAGCATACCACAACTACGCCATGTACCTCTTGACTTTTGGCACGGGTGTGGCCGGATACGGTTTGTACGAGATCGAGACCAAGGAGGACGGTCTCGCAGGCATCATTTCGAAGTTGTGGAAGGCATAAACACAATCGAGCGAAGCGAGATTGTGTGAGTGACAAACATCTCGAGATTGAGTGACAAACATCTCGAGATTGAGTGACAAACATCTCGAGATTGAGTGACAAACATCGAGATGGAGTGACAAACATCTCGAGATCGAGTAGACTAAACATGACATCTCATGCGAGATTGTGAGGAGAATGAAGATGACATCTCTTGCGAGATTGTGAATGAACCATCATCTCTTGCGAGAACGACTGAAGAAGCGAGATTTGAATATTCTTGAAGTAGTCATTATTCATAACTATTTAACTATTATTAAATAAAGATACGAAGAAGAGTAGGTACTGGACGAACCATCCAGGACATAAGTATAAGAAAGCAAAGAAACACGAACTAGGCTGTAACTAGGCTGTGACTAGGCTGTGACTACATTGTGACTACATTGCGACTACACTGATCCAATCTATTTTATTCTAATGTACAATACTTTTAGTGACTTCCTTCACCATTCACCATTATTCATTCCAGTTCTCCTCACTCTTCATATCCATAAATGACGTGAAGGTTGACTTATCTTTTCATCTTGTGTTTTCATCTTATGTTTTCATCTTGTGTTTTCAACTGATGTTTTCAACTGATGTTTTCAACTGATGTTCTCATCTTATGTTCTCATGTTCATGTTCCATGTTCTCATCTTCAGACCTTATCTTTTCTCATATTTTCATACCTTATTAAATCTTACCTCAAACGACTTCATTGCTCTTTTCTAAGCTTTCAAACAAATCCTTTACTTTATTCTATCTTCTAAGCTTTCAAACAACTCGCTTCGCTCGTTGTTTGGCTTGTTTGTCTCTTAGCCAACCACCCCACCAAATACTCCCTCGCCCTCTCCACAGACCGCCTCTCCACGTCCTCCTTTTTCAACACCGACAACTCGTACAACTCCTCATCGTACGCATCGCGAATCACATTGCACTTTTTGATGGTCCACCTCCCCTCGAGGTCGTCCATCTTGACATCAATAACTCCCCGATCCACGAGATGTATCACCACTTCATCCACGTCCACATTCTCCAAGCCGTACTTGCTCAATTCATCCTGTATCACCACGCTGTATCCTTCGTTGTCGTTGCAGAGACTGATGACACTGAGTCTCGCCAACTGTGTGTGGAGATCGGGACCGAGTTCGGGGTAGTGCTCCTTGTATTGAACATAGTGCTTGAGGCACCCGAACGAGAAGAGCTCAAGGAGATCCCGCACAGGCTGCTCGCTCTGCGCGAGCAAGAGGGCAAAGTAGTTGTATCTTTCCTCCTGGATAAGCTCCATAACAGGTGGAAAAAAGATGGAGAATAAGAGAAGAATATGAGAATAAAAGGATAGAAGAATGAGAATAAAAGAACAGAAGAATGGGAATAAAGAGAACCTATAAGTGAATAGTGAATAAGGAGTGAATAAGAAGAATGAATAAGAGATTACGGGGAATAATTGATCAGTAGATTATGAACTTCACTTACTTATACGAGATAATAGAGAAACTACAATGAACACAGTATGAACAACCTCAAAAGGCATCCACCAATCTGAATGCGGACTCACTTTTAATTTCTCTCACACTCATCTGTTTCTCCCGTTTGCTTGATCTTTCTGTTGAAGATCAAGTAAAAACACTTGATCTTTTTGAAATCTGGTAGACCTCTAATCTAGTGTAGATGAGGACCCAGGGAGCGAAAACCAGTTCATGGAACTATATCAGAATGATAATGAACTTCATCATTGGTGTACACCGAAACCCATTTCATACCCATGATTAATCTTGCTCAATGTCTAAAATAAATAGCTTCGAAACCTCAACAACACTCAATTTTTATCTGGGACTTACGTTTAGACAATCCCTAGTCAAAAACCTTCGTAACAAATGATAATAAAGCTATTCTCTATCCTACTTCTACAACAGTTGAAATCCCTCTTGCTGATTTTTTGTCCCTGCATGAGGATGGCTGCAAAAAGAGTCACAAAAAGGACACCAGATGAACGAAAAGTACCCGCTTTTACGATTATGTATTAGCAACTGAGTAAGGTCAGTTGTTGAACTCTGTCATCTAAGCTTTATCCCACGTACTGCGTAGCTTATGTGGTGAAATTTGTAATGGATTAATCGGACATTTAAATAGTATAACGAGCAGTATTGACTCCTTTTTATGTGGACATTTGCGGAAAAAAGCACCCCTGAGCTCACCAAGGTGAACTGTTACCCTTCAATTTCAGTTAGCTCTTTACTTTATTTGCTTCACTTACAGGAGGTATGAGGAGACAAGAAAAAGTGTTGACTTCCCGACGATTACTGCTTTAATTTGGTTACAGTGACAATTGTTGCTTTGTAAATCATAGCCAACCAAGTTCTGCATTCCTCCTCACTACTCTCTTTACAATGATTCTTGCTCACAATTTCGCCGCGCTCAATTGTGAGTTTCAATTGTGAGTCACTCTACATCATTCATCAGCATTCATTAGTCATTTTCATCAACTACTTCATTATGCAGTGCCATTAAGACCATATACCAGGCATACCACTTTTATTACATCCTCTCACCCGCATATACTTGGGAAACAATTGAGCAGAGCGAAATTGTTACCTGTCCAACTCCTTATTTCATACAATTGAGCAAGAAAGAGTTCTTCACTTGTTCAGAGCTTCCAATTTTGCTTGCTCAATTGTTCTTCTCATTCGTCAATTACTTGAGTCTTTTTCAAACAATTTACCCTGCTCAATTGTTCTTCTCATCCAATTACTTTCTTTCAATTTCGCTGCTTATTGTTTTCTCAACGTTAGACAGCTTTTTATCCAACGGAGCGCAGCAAAGCTGCACTTATCATCTTTACCTTTGTACAGGCTGTTCATTGACCACTAAAACAAGCTAACGCTTGTTTTAGCTCATCTCACAGTAACCCAAACACCCACACATATTGCAACTACCAAACACGCCACTGCTGCCTTCGGATCAACAGCCTTATCCTTAAAAAGATCCTCAACTGAGTTACTCCGTGAACTTCTCGAGACACTAGCACTAATAGCAGGCGAAATGTTGGGCGACACACGCGGAGAAATTGCAGGCCGCTTGAGTGTTTCTGGTTTTTCTTTCTCCTCTTCGTGCTTTTCCTCTAACTCATTCTTTTCACTTTCCTGTTCCTTTTCACTCTCCTCACTCTTCTCCTCATCCTTCACCTTCTCCTTTTCTTCAGTCCTATCGCTCAATGTCTTGACCTCGCTAAAAAGACCATGTACGGCCACAGGTGTATCTTGAGTTGTAGTGATACTTTTCGGTTGGTTTGCCAGTGGAGTGATCTGGAACCCTATCCCATATGGGGGATTCTTCCGAAGATCTAACTCGTCCGGCGACAGAACCGACGAGATCGATGAGGATGTTTTAGGAATGCTAATTTTGTTCTGGTCCAATTTGATCTTTGGCAAGGAAGAGTCGCTTTTTGGTTGGGAGGTGGGGTTTATGGAGGTGGAGTTGAAGTTGGAGGTGGAGGTGGTAGAATTGGAAGTAGAATCGGAAGTGCTAGAATTGGAATTAGACAAGTCAATTGATTTGGCAGAATCCGTAGATACAGCATCTGTAGAGACAGCATCAGAACTGACAACATCGGTAGAATTCACAGCATCTGTAGAACTAGGATTTGTCTGATCAATTGGACTCCCATTAGTACTCTTACTCTTTGAACTTCTTGAACTAGTTGAACCAGTTGAACTCAAACTTTTCGGACTATTTGAATCAGTTATACTAGTTGGACTTCTTGAACTCAAACTTCTTGAGCTTCTTGAACTTGAACTCTCAGCTTTAGACTCCACCTTCCCATCCTTTATCTGGGTCAATAACTGTTCCAAATCCAGATCCGTCAACTCTCGTTTATGTCCATTCATTGGAGAAAACTCCTTCATTTCAATATCATTAAATCGTCCATTACCATTGAGTTTGTGATCTCCTTTCGCGCTTTTGTCGCTTTCCTCACTCTTGTCACTCTTATCACCCCTTTCATCTCTATCACTTTTTTCATCTTGTCTCTTTTCATGTTGTCTTCTTCGTTCTCGGAACTTTGCAAGCCTCAGACTTTCATCCAACTCATTCTTCATTCTCTCAATCTCGCCCTCGCGTTCCTTAAACGCTGCGTTTTCCCTCTCCAACTCCACCACACGCAAATTGAGCGATTTCACCACGTTTGCACTTTCCGCATCCACCTGGCGGAACTTTTCCTTGAGCTTTGCATTTGCGTTGCGGCCCTTTCTCAACTCCTGGTGCATTTCATCCAATGTCTGTTTGAAGCGTGTATCGAGGTACGATGTATTGAGTTCCTGGGACTGGGTTTCGTAATTTGCGAAAAAGGTTTCCAAGCTCGCGAGTGTTTGGGTCTGCTTCTTTGCCTTGTGGAGACTGGCCACCAACATGTCAATCACGCCGCCAAACATCTCGCCACTTGCCACGTGCGCATTGTTGAACATGCCTGAGTTGGAGCTGAGACCAAGGATGCTTTCCTCGATATTGGGGCTCACGTCTCCAAACAAGGCGTTTTCAAACGAGACACTATCGCGCTTCTCTCGGGGTCTTTTAGTTTGGTTGTATATGTCCTCGATGAAGCTCATGTGCTTGTATTCCATCTGATTCGAGACGTTTTCCGAGGAGCCCCCAACTACATTAATTTTCTCCACCTTCAAGGTGATTTGCTTGTGGTTCAGCTCGCTCTGGACATTGAATCCAAGACACACCACGTCGTTGACGGTGATTTCGACCGGGTCGACGCCCAACTTGACGTCGTTGACAAAAGTACCGTTGCTCAGGCCAAGGTCCTGGAGCATGAGGCGGCCCTGGGAGTCTATAAAGATTTGGGCGTGTGTGCGACTCAAGACACGCAGCTCAAAGTAGCCGTTTGTGACCTCGGGCTTGTTCTTGGTGGCCGTGGGGCGCCCGAGCTTGGTTGTTTCGGGGAAGATGGCGACTTGAATGTGCTTTTTGACAAAGGTGTCGTTAAGGGGAGCCAAGGTGACAAAGTACTGCATGGAGTTGCGTTTTTTGGCGGCCACCTTGGGAGACCGCATGGTTGTGTTTGGGATGACTTGCGACTGCGAATTCGAGCGCCTTCGTCCCAGCATAGCGCGGTACCGGGGTCCCTGGATGTCCAAATGGAGCGGGATATCTGTTGCGGCCATGAGTAAAAAAAGAACAAAAAAAGTGATTCACATACCATAGATGAGCGAAGCGAATCTATGGTGTAATAGAAGAATAATAGAAGAATAATAGAATAATAATAGTATAATATTAGAATATACAATAGGGGAAGTATACACGATTAAAGAGAAAGATTAGAAAGGGAGTAAAGTACTAGAGTAATTGTGGACAATGGAAATTGGGACCTTTTCCAGATTTTCATGTCTCCTTCTCATATCGCCTTCTCTTATTTCCATTCAACTTCTCCTTCATTCACTCGCTCCATTCTTCTTCATTGTCATTCTACATCATTCATATTCTCCCTTGATCTGAACGGTGGAGAAGCCTTAACCGAGACGGATCCAGATCGACAACACAAAAATAAAGTAAACAAACTTCACAAGACAAACCAATTGAACAGATACTGGAGCAGACCACACACATTTTCGTGCGTACCGTTGTTTCTTAGTTACCGTTGTACCGTTAACCATTATACTATTGTACCGTTATACTATTATACCTTCAGCGTTATACTGTTATACCGTTTACTTGTGTTCTACAGTCTACAATGTCATATCACTCGCTCCGCAACTGTATAGGGCTCCTTCAAGAGTCAGTTTCGCTCCTTGAAACGTCGAACGAAACGCTTCGCGAAACCACAGAGGACATTCCGCGAATGCGCAACATTCTCGTGACAAAACGCGTCTTTGGACTCGTTCCGGAAAGCGACTTGGCCCACGCCAAACAGGCGTTCAAGGAGGAAACGTCGCCGAAAGTGCACCAGATCATGGCGAAGATCGAGGCCAACATGGCACGACTCCACAAGCGCAAGACCGCGCTCCAAAACAAGCACAATTTACAGCAGGTGAGGCTACAGAGCGGACGAGCGTCCCATGATGCCTTCAGTACTTTGGTGGGGAGACACGGGGAAAACGATGCAAAGGTTTCGAAGTTGAGATTGTTACGGAATAAGAAGGAGAGGTTGAGGTATTCGTTGTCGAGGATGACAAGGAGGACGAAGTTGGGGGAGGTGCCGAGGTTGTCGCCTAACGCGAACAATTGAGCGAACAATCGAGCGAAGCGAGATTGTGAGCAGCAGAGATTGTTAACAACTGAGCGAAGCGAAGTTGTTCTAGTTCTTCTCTGAACCAACAATCGAGCGAAGTTAGAGGTGAACAACTGAGCGGAGCTCAGTTGTTCTAATTCATCCTTCCCCCTTGTTCTAATTTCTCCGCCTCCAACAATCTCGTTCATCCACCTCACCTGAGTCAGAATAGTCATCTTCCAAGTCATCATCTATGGTATTCGCTAAAAAATACCGAACGCTCTAATATGTTGGCTCATAATCATGTCAGAGGTCCAAACATCATCAACAGAGTCAATGCGCGAGACATCAGGCGAGATCAAGAGGAGAGTTTTCATCAGGGGTATGTAGCCTATTTTGTCTACAGATGAGCCGCCCTCATTGAATTGTCACTAACTACTCTCAGTGTAGACACACTAAATACTCTTAGTCTACCCTGACGTCTTAGTGTCTACTTGACCTCTTGTGTCTACTCACTGCCAGTATCTACTTCTGCCCACTGCTACTGTCCTACCCACTGTTCTACCTACCACCCTTTAATAGAATTATAATTAACTTTTTATTCACCCATCCGCCTGCACTTAACAATCTTACACGCCTATATTCTGCTTCACTTGTTTCACAAGAGAATGTGATGGAGTTGTGGGTAGTGGGTAGGGTATTGATAATAGGTAGATAGTGAGTGGGTAGTGGTGGGTAGGGGTAGTGGGTAGGTAGGGGTAGTGGGCAGTGAGTATGGGAAGGAATAGAGAGGAACTGCATGACCCAACGTTAAATAAAATTAAAGAAAAGGTTTGGGTATGATCCAATGTAGCAAACATCTCATTCATCTTGGTTGATCTCATTCATCTAATTATTATTCTCATTAGTGGTTGTACATCTTGGTGTTTTCATTCTTGATTCTTAATTATTCTTGAACCTTCCCTTTTGTACTTGTTCTCTAGTTCTTCTCTAGTTCTTACTTCTTACTTCTTTCCTACTTTACTTCTTTCCTACTTTACTTCTTTTCTACTTTACTTCTTTTTCTCTATTTCTCTACTTCTTTGTACTTTTATTTTCATTTCTATCTATTTTTGTCACCATGAACTACAAAGTGTTGCTCAACATAGCGCTTGCTTCGGTGGTTGTGGCCAAGAATGTGGTCCGCCCCGGCGGCAGGACGCTCATTGGCAGAGAGGAAGCCGACATCAACAAGCGTGACGCAAAGAACGTCGTGGACTTGACCAAGTTCAGGGGACACGGCACCCGCGATCTAGAGAAACGCAAGAACGTGGTGGATTTCTCAAAGTTTAAGGCAAAGGATGAGAAGAGGGAGGATGAGAATGAGAATGAGAAGAGGGAGAATGAGGATGAGATTGAAAAGCGCATGGTTAAACTTCGTGGTAGGGATGAACACGAAAAACGTATGGTAAAGCTTCGTGGAAGGGATGAAGAAGGGAAGGTAGAGGAGGAAGTCAAACGGGAGGAGGAGGCCGTCAAGAGAGAAGAGGAAGCCCGGGAAGAGGAAGAAAAACAAGCAATTGTAAAGCGTATGGTCAAGCTTCGTAATAAGCGGGAGGAAGACCAGGAGAATGAAAAACGTATGGTTAAACTCCGTGGCCGCTCGGTTGTTCATGAAAAGAGAAAGGATGAAGGACCAGCCAAACTCAAGAACCTCCGTCCTGTTTACGCTGACGATTTCAATAAGCGTGATCCAATGGTCAAGCTCAGGGGAAGAGACGCCAAAAATGTCTTGGACCTTAAAAAGTTGGGTCTTGAAAAGGATAGTTTTGATGAGAATGATGAGAATCTTGAAAAGAGAAAGAATGTGGTGAATTTGTACATTAAGGATCCTCTTGAAGATGGGAATGTGAGAGATGGTCTTGAAAAGAGAAAGAGAGTGGTGGATTTAAAGTCTTTGGAGTCAAGAGCTTCAAAGGAGTGGTCGGCCACTGAGACGGATGATAAGACATCTACTCCAAGCACAGCTGTTGGTGATGGTGCTGCTAGTGGTAGTGGTGGTAGTGGTACTTCAAGTGTCACTGCTACTTCTGCTACTCCATCTGCTTATGGTGCTACACCTGGTCCTTCTTCTGCCCCCGAAAAAAGACTAGTTCAACTTAGAAGAGGCAAGAGAAACGACTTTTTCCACGAGAATGAAGTCTTCCTTAGCATGCCCATGGACGAGTCTGGAAACCACTTGTTACAGTCGGCCATCCCCACCATCCCCAACATCTCCATAATTGCTGGGTACGTGCGTAACAATGAAGAATTGGCCAGGAGAACCGAAAGTGACACCAACTTTATGGTTTTGATTGCCCCATCCGATGATGCTATCCAGCACAAGCTTCATGGAATGAAGCCGTGGGAGTTCCCTGAAGACGTCACTGACGATGCCTCCGCAGAGAGGAACGTGAACGACTTTTTGAAACACCACATTGTGTCGAACTTTGCCCAGCTGCTTTCGGTCAAGGATAACGTTATCCGCAGCGAGTTGGACTGCGGTGACGAGATCTTGATCAAGCAGGTGGACCTGCAGTTTTTCTTGGGTAAGGATGGGGAATGGTTAAAGGTGACCACCGTGAAACAGGTCGATAACGGAATGGTCTTGGTGATTGATGATGTGTTGAGTGCTCCAAAGAAGTAGCTCTTTTCTCTATGGTTCGGTTGGATATTCCATGATTGCTTAAGTCTAGCGACAAGAAGGCTTTCAGAAGGTTTAATATATGTTTTGGAGTGGAAAGTGTAGCTTCACTAACAACGAGCGAAGCGAAGTTGTTAGTGAGTGTTCATCGATAACTTATAACAATGAGCTTTGCTCATTGTTGAAGTAAGTCAATTGCTATAATCTCAGTTATAGCCAACTCATTTGAGAAAACTTAAGTAAACTCTAAAAGTTACGTAAACCAGTTACTAGTTGTACCACTTCTAATTCTACTTCTACTTCTATTTCTACTTCTACTACTACTTCTACTTCTATTTCTACTTCTACTTCTATTTCTACTTCCATTTCTACTTCTACTTCTACTTCTACTACAACTACATCTACTACTACTTCTACTCCCACTACTCTACCACCACTAATACTACTACTACTACTACTACTACTACTAATACTAATACTAATACTAATACTATTATTTCTGCATTCATATTCACTCACTCACTCACTCACTCCTCACTCACTTCGCTCGTTCGTTCGTTCGTTCGCTCGTTCGTTCGCTCTACATTTCACTAGTACATTTTCTTACATTAGTGTAGTGTCCGTATACAATAAACAAGCTATTAGAGCTCTAAGCTGACTCGGACATGTGAACGAGCGCAAGAGAGCGGGTAGAGGGTAGACTCGCTACGCTCGCCTACACACTCAACTCGCGTACTCGCTACGCTCGCACGCTGCTTGCTGCCTATGCTACAACGTACTCACCCCACTCTCCTCCCTCTGCTGTCCATTCAACACGTACTCAGCCTTCCACTTCACCTTCAATGGCTTTTCTGCCGCATTCTCAATGGCAATCTCCTGCACAATGCCGTGTTCCTGGAACCCCCCGAGGTAGTCGCTCAGCTGTGGCTTCAACGACAACTTGCAGTTCTTAGCCACCGCAAGCAGGAACTTGAGCTGGGAGATGCTGCTCAGCTGCTTGTTGCTCAACAAAACACGGCCCTGGAAGTACGTCTTGGTGGACGCCGGGTCCGTCGAAACCTCAAACTTGAGCGTCTCGCTCTGGTACACCATCTGCACAGAAGCCTTTTGCACTTGGGCCGGCGACGACGACGGGAAGTTGAACCCAAATGGATCGAGTCCGTTGGTGTTACTTTGAAGTTGGGGAGACGGCGAGTTCATACTGAGTCCAAGAAGGTTGTTGGTTTGGTTGTTGGTTTGACCAGTTGGCTGGGGTGAGTTTCCAAGAGAGTTCACTTGAGAGCTCCCAAGGGAGCTCAAAAGATCATTCTTACCATTCTGAGGAGTTGGCTGCTGCAACCCCAACGAGATCGATCCTCCCGCACCGTACAAGTTCAATGGGTTCACATTGGCACTATTATTAAACGTCAAGTTCTCGAGGTCACTCAACAAGTCAGTGTACCCCTGTTCCTTGTCGGCACCAGAAGGAGCATCGTCATCAAAGTCAATCAAGTTTGCAGGTTCTGCTCCAGATAAACTCGAAGGTTCCACTCTTTGGCCGCCCTTGGCGGCCTGGTACTTGGAAACCACCGTGTTGATATTATCATTGAGAGCCAAGAGCTCGTCGACATTTTCCAGTCCCTCCTGTTCCTCGATAATCTTTGTGATGCTGGGTTGCGACGACTTGATGGACGAATAAAGTTCCACCATGGCCTCGCTCGAGTTCAGACTCGTGTCGCCATTGTTGAGCATTTCATTCAAGATCTCCACCTTGCGCTTCAACCGCACCAAGTCCTCGTTAATTTGTTTCTGGCTCTCGGCAGAATCGTCCTTGAACCCAGCCATGATCTTCATCAAGTTATTGGCCTCCTGGAGATCCTGTGGCTTACCACGACGAATCAACTCCTGTAACTTGGCCAGGTGCACAACAGCCTCCTCCTTGCGCAATGCCTCCATTGACTTGAGATTCTCCAGCGGGTTGAGCACAGCAGCATCCTCCAACTTGAGCTCAGGGAACACGTACCCTTTGTTGGAAAGCAACCGGTGCATGTCCTTGATGTACGTGAAATCGTCCTTGTACTTGCTGGTCTTACAGATGGTTTGGTACCATTCTTCTATCTGGCCCAAGATGAGACGCTGGATACGCGAGTAGCGAGGAGGGGGTCTCTCGGGGAACTTTTTCACCAACTCGTTCAAGAATTCCTTGCGGGAAATCTGGAGGTGGAAGGGGTACCCACAGTTCTTGACAAGATTGTCAAGAAGCGAAATGGCCAACTCGGACGTTTGACTATCGCGCTGATTCACCAACTTGACAATGGCAATGGCAGCCTCACGGGGTATAGACCCTTGTTTGAGGTTCACATAGTCACAAATCTCAAGATTGAGCCCGAGATTGGGCTCGTCGAGGGTGGGCTTACATGCCCGGTCTAAAGTTAGTACGAATGAACGAATGAACGAGCGAAGCGAGTGAGTGAGTGAGTGAGTGAGTGTATATGAAGTAAAGTAGTAGTAGTAGTAGTAGTAGTAATAATAGCAGTAGTAATAGCAGTAGTAAGAAGTGAATGTTGTAGTAATGGTAGTGACAGCAGAAGTAAAAGTAGTAGTAGAAGTAGTAAAAGTAGTAGTAGGAGGAGTAGTAGTGGTAGCAGTAGTTGTAGTAGAAGAAGTGGTAGTTGTAGTAGTGGTAGAAGAGGTTGTAGTAGCAGTAGCAGTGGATCAATATAGCCGCAGTACTCCAGATACACTCAATTGATCCCAATACTGCCCAATTATCTATCTTCACTCAAAGAAGCACTCATACTCTCCTTCTATTCTCTCTAATCTCTATCTCCTCTTGTATTCTCACTGTATTCTCTCGTATTCTTGAATTCTCGATCATCGAAATATGGTCTCGCTTTGCATTCAATCTCGGATCATCTCGGTGATCTCTATTCGTCTCGCTTATCTCTGGCTGGTGGTACTTACAGATCCGCCTAAGCAACTTCGGATTGATGTTGCTGAGTGAGTAGGAGTTGGATGAAGACATGTGTGTTTTTCGAGTAGGGGCGAAAAGAGAAAATGAACGAACGAACAATTGAGCGAAGCGAAATTGTGAGTGAGTGAATAAGTCGGGAAATTCAAGAGAAGTCGGGAAGTCAAGGGAAGTCGGGAAGTCAAGGGAAGAGATGTGAAGTGAAGAGAGAAGTCGAGAATCTATAAAAGTAATTGGGTGCACTGATAATATTGATGAATACTGGTGAATCGTATATTAGATCGGATATTGATGGAACACATTTTAAGTTGCTCATCTATTCATTTTATACTCAATTGTTGTTAGTCAAATAATTGTTCAGTCAATCAACTCTCAATTAATTGTTTAGTCAATCAATTCTCAACTAATTGTTCAGTCACCATCAATTGTTCGTTAATCAATTTTATTGCCTGAATTCAGTCATTACAATTTGCTGCATTTATTGTTAGTCGATCAATTATTCGCTACGCTCAATTGTTCAATAATTGGTCTTGACACAATTTCGCTACGCTCAATTGTCGATAATTGTTCGATCTTGTTCTATTCACAATTTCGCTTCGCTCAATTGTTCAATGGAAGACCCTCTTGAAATAACCCCCCTCGCAGTCAGCTACGACTACCTCATCTACAAAATCAAGGACCACATCTCCACCTTGGCAGAAGCAACCTATGCCTCCGTCACAAAGAAGAAGGAGTTGGTGGATGAGTACCTATCGGAGCAGTTGGCCTTGAAAGAGGAAATGGAGAGCGTGGACGCCATGATCAAGCAGTGCGAGTCTTTGCACATGGAGATGCAAAAGTTGGAGCAGTTGGGTCTTTTTATTGAGGATTTCAAGGTGAGGTTGGGGGATGTGGAGAGGGATTATAAGGGGGTGACAAAGAAGTAGAGTTCACGAATGTGAGCGAAGCGAACATGAGTGATGAATGATGAGTGAATAGTTTCACGAATGTGAACGAAGCGAACATGAGTGAACAAAGTGATCAAAGTGATCAAAGTGATCAAAGTGATCAGAAGCATGAAAAGTCACCAAAGTGATCAGAAGCATGAAAAGTGATCAAAGTGATCGAAATGATCGAAAAGTATACATATATTCACAGAGCATGAGTGGATATACGTTCAAATAATTACTTTCTCTATGAGTGCTTCGTACATGGAAATACTATCGAAAATGAACCAGTGGTTCATTAACATGTTCGTTCGCTCACATTGATACTACAGCGTACAGGATACAGCTGTGAAGACAAGACATTACATAAGTACAGGCTATTTACAGTAATACATTCTTTATACAAAACCTGATGTCTATTATCCCTCTATATACACCAATAGACTGCAACATCGAACGAAGTGAGATGTTGTAGGAAACAAAGTGAGATGTTGTAGGATCTACGCTCTTCATCATCGAAACACATTCATATGCGCATAAGAAGCAATGAAAGTGGTTGAGTGGTTGTGGTTGAGGTGATTGAGGTGGACGTGGTGGGAGTGGATGACTACTGATGTGAGTTGCCTTTGAAGAGTGTAACTAATGTTCTTTGTCAACCTTTACTCCGCGATTGGATGCTCAATTGTTTTTGCTAACTCGACTCGCGCAATTCGCTTCGCTCATTGCTTGCTCGTCGACTTTTTCATCCTTTTCCTCAAATCCCTCAAATCCTCCGGCCTTTCCAACCCCAACTCCTTCCTAAACTCCTCCACATCCCTCTCCAAAATCTCCTCCCAGTACACGTTAATCAACGGCTTGCAACTGGCCCCGTTCTTGATTGCCCACGGGTAATAGATCCCAAACAACCGCTCCTTTTGCTTGGGCTTGAGCCGCCACGGGGCCATCAACGCCCCGAGCCCGCTCATGGGAATCCCAATGTTCATAAACTCAAACACCTTCACTGCAATCTCTCCCTCAATGATGATCGGGAGCCCCGTAATGGCATGGTAAAAGTCGTGGCACTCTCTGTATCTCTGAAACACATACGCCAATTCCTCGTCGTCAATGTACCTCACCGGTACCCTGGTATCTGGGCTCACTCCCTCGCGATCAAGCCACTTGATATACGTCTTTCCAAGCGTATTGTCTGGGAGGGACCGCAAGTACTCGAGATTGAGACTCGTGGACGTGATACGCGGTCTCTCGCGCAAGATCCGTCTCCCGGTGGGATCCAGGAGCATCTGGTGCTGGAGTTTGCGCAACACTGGCGTGATGGCAGTGGACTCTCCAAGTGCAACAATGTTCTCGTTGCGCTCGGGGTGGTAGTAGCTCCCAATCAGTGATCCAATAAACATCATGACCTTCTCGGTGTTGGAAAGGGGGACGTGGCCGGGGTACTGGGGGGGTGCGCGGGTGAAGTAGGGCTCGTTGGTGGTCTTGCGGTTCACGTCTTTATAGTGGAGTTGGCCCTTCTCCATTTTACTGGCTAATCGGTTGTTTTCATTGAAGACAAAGGAGCCGAGGATGGATATGGCGGTGGTCATGAAGATGTTGCGACATTGGGTGGGGGGGGAAAGGTGTTTGCGCTGGAGGGTACGTGGAATCATATGATGAAAATTACAAACGAGCGAAGCGAGTTTGTAATGGGTGCAAAAAAAGATAGAACAAACTAGCGCAGCTAGTTTGTTCCTACAGTGATAGTACAACCAAAGACTTTTAAATACAGAGATTTCAATAGACTTTTCTTACTTTTCATAATATTCATACTTTTCATGCTCTTCAGACTTTTCATACTCTTCAGACTTTTCACCAGTGACTTAAAATATAGAGACAATCGTCTTACAATTAGAAACTAAAGTAGTTATCTACTTTTCCAGGCGATATGAATAATTGCTTAATCTCCTGATTTCCTGAGATACACTTTCTTTGAGTGCTAGTAAACCCCTCCAAGTAACCGTCCATCTACAAAGGTCTCAAGATGTTTTTAATGCTATTACTATACCTGATAGTTCTCATTCGCTAATGGCTTGTGTGTTGGTTGTCATGCTTCGCTTGTGTATTTTCAGTCACTCATGATCACTCATTCTTCGTACCATCTGTTCACTCCACCTGATGTTCATCGATGTTAACTCATTTACATGTGCACTCACTCGATGGCACTCATTCACTCGATGGTAACTCAATCGATGGCAACTCAATTGATGTCCACTCCATTGATGTCACTCAATGTCCACTCATTCATAGTCATTCACTCGATGCCTTCATTCACTCGATGGCACTCGCTGAATGTCTAGTCATGCATAGTCATCCAATGTCCACTAATTCATAGTTACTCACTTGATGTCCACTGATTCATAGTTACTCATTCATAGTCAATCACTCGATGGCACTCATAGTCATCCAATGACCGCTAATTCATAGTCAATCACTCTATGTCGATCACTCGATGTCAATCACTCGATGTCAATCACTCGATGGCACTCACTCGATGTCCTTTCACTCGATCCTTCATTCACTCGATTATCACTCATTCACTCAATTCAATTTGCTCATCTCACTCATTCGATATCCACTAACTCATAGTCAATCACTCAATGTCAATCACTTTATTTCACTCATTCGATGGCACTCATTCACTCGATGCTTTCATTCACTCGATGCCTTCATTCACTCGATCCCTCATTCACTCGATTCGCTTCGCTCATCTCGTTCATTCGTTATCTCGTTCATTCGCATCTCGTTCATTCGGCATCTCGTTCATTCGTTGCCATATCGATCATCTCCGGATACAAACTTCCCACCACACAATCCAACAAATTCACCACCAACAACCGATTCAAATCACTCCTCTCATTCACCACATTATCCACACTCTTCCTCCCCTCCCCATAATTAAACACAACCAACACCCGCAAAATATCCTCCTCAAGTCCCCCCCCATCCAACCTCAACACCTCCAATCTCTTCACAATCACCATTGCCAATCTGTGCGCATACTCCCCCAACGTCCCCAAACTCGGCTCCTCTTTCTCGTCCTTGTTGAACAACGCCGTGCGCGCCTCGTTGATTGCACGCGCCACGTTTTGCAGACTCAATACCCGGTCCACATTCGCCTCGATCTGCGACATCACCAAGTAGTCGATGCGCCGGCTCATATATGTGCTCTGCCTCAACACCCCCCACACATACAGTAACATGCTCGACAAAATGGGTTTCTGGGCAGAGAAGTTGGTCAAGGTGTTGACAAGTGAGAATAGGTGGGTATTGAATATCGAGTTTTCGTATTCCTGGGGGGTGCCCAAAAAGTAGTTGGAGACCCACATCCACGTTGATTGGAGGAGAGATCGTTTTTCCCCACTCTTTCCACCTTCACTATCCCCACTCTTTCCACCTTCACTATCCCCACTCTTTCTATCTTCTCCTTTACTTCTTTCATCCTTTTCATCTTTTCTTTCATCTTTTCGTTCATCTTTACTTCTATCCTCATCATTACTTCTCTTCTCATCTTTTCTTTCCTCTTTCTCTCCCTCCAACAACCCAATCACCTTATCCAACAACCCCATGAGAAACTTTGGACTCGATAACTTATCCACCACCTTCACCAACACCAAGTCTCCCAACAACAACATCACCAAATCATCTGCAATCTTGGAGTTGGTGGACCCAAGCGAAAGACTCACCACCTCCTTTGCAAGCCGTCGGTAGTAGTCCAAGTCTCCCCTTGGCCCAAATATAACATGGCTTTGTTCCAAGTACTCCTTTAGCTCTCCACTACTTGGGCTATTCTTATATGGAGGTTCGAGTATTTTTAATGGGGGTTCCTTAAACATAATGAGATGGTCTGTAATTGTAATGGAGGGTTTCCTCTTTGTATCTCTGCTTCTTTCCCCTCCTTCCATCTTTTCTTCACTCTTTCCATCTGTCTCCCTATTTCCTCCTTCCCTCTTTCCTCCTTCCCTCTTTTCTTCTCTATATCTCTCTCCCTCTCCCTCTCCCTCCCCCTCCTCCTCCTCTCCCTCCCCCTCTCTATACACCAACAACTCCCTCAAATGTTCATCCAAAACCTCACAACACTGGTTCCCTAGTTCAGCCACACTCACCTTGCGCAACCGCACAACCACGTCCCTGAAGAGTGTGGTGATTAGCCGGTACACCATCTGGATAAAGTCCCAATTGTCCGTGTTCAACTTGCCCAAGTACCACGAGCTCACGTAGTTGATCATCAACGACAGTATAAGGAGGTGGATCGCCATGTTGATCTCCAGGTCCTCCACTATG
Source organism: Kodamaea kakaduensis (assembly GCA_030558435.1). NCBI lineage: Eukaryota > Fungi > Ascomycota > Pichiomycetes > Serinales > Debaryomycetaceae > Kodamaea > Kodamaea kakaduensis. The sequence continues at coordinate 52,210 of JAJMSN010000010.1, forward strand.
AGGGGAATGTTTTGTGCAAGACGCTCAATCAGAACTTGGTTGTTCTTGATGAGGTAGTTGGACATGAAGAGCTTGTGGAGGAGTTTGATCTCATCGCTTTCGAGTTCGGGTAGGGTAAGGGGGGGTTGGTGTTTTCTACGTCTTTTCATAGCAGTCGAGCGAAGCGAGACTGATATTTCCAAATTAAGCACAATCGAGCGAAGCGAGATTGTGCGATAACTAATTAGAATTAATTGGTGCTACGCACCATTTACTTCTTAATTGCACCAACTTGTGATTTAACCAACTTCTTGATTTAACCAATTAGTTCTTGATTTAACCAAATACTTGATTATGCACAAATACTTGACTGCAATACCATTCAATGAATCGTAATATGATGTTCAATTGATCGTAATATAATGTTCAATTGACTGAATATTCTCCCTCTTCTCTCTTCATTCTCTCCCCTCCTCTAAATAGTGTTGTTTTACCAAAATAGTGACAGTATACCAAAAATACTGCCATTGCAACCACCAATTCTCAGACGATGGATGTCTGATCTCACTCTTTTTGTGTCATTTTATTAGGGCAGTTGTTAGTTGTATACTCCTCTATCGTATGCTCTACGTAGTACTCTATTTGTACTCTAGTTTTACTCTATACGGTATACTTCTGTTGCATACTCTACGCCGTACTTTATGTTGAACTCTATTCTTTGTATACTCTCTGTATACTCTCTGTTGTATACTCTACTGTACCTGACTACATACCAATTGTGGTCCTCTACCTCAAAGCTTGTTCAGTACATATATCCTTTGTGAAACAATCATAGACCCTACTAGACCTCTGACCTATCCCTTAACTTAGGTAAATGTACATACGGCATTTCCCTGAACAGCATCTAGAATACCCAGAGATGAAATTTCCTCGTTTCCTCTAATTTCCTCTACTAAAGTTGGTGTTCTTATTGGTATTCATCAGTTGACTCCTGTAATCAATGGAGCAATGCTCCATTGATTGTCCATCAATTGTCACCAATTGTCATCAACTGTCATCAACTGTCATCAACTGTCATCAACTGTCATCAACTGTCATCAATTGTCTAGTGACAAAATATCTTTTCCATACAGGAACATGAGACAATTCATTCGAACCCTATGCCTGAGCAAATTCACTCCTGTTTCGGCTGATCAGACCCTCCACCACATCCACTTTGGGTCCATCACCCCTTTTCTGGAAGGAGAAAAGATCCAGAACCTCATTCTTCAGGCCAACCTCGACTTCCGCCGCCTCGAGACAACCATCAACAGAAAGCGAAAGGAGGCCCAGTCGCAGGGCCATGTTTTGAACGACCAAGAAGAAAAGATCATTGGTCAGATCATGAGAGACCGCCCCCGTCCAACTCTCCTCACTTTCGAGTTCTCAAGCGTTTATACCGGGGGAAAACAGATGAAGAAACAGACTGAGGCTATCAAAAAGTACGAGACTTTGGCACCCTACAACCAGCTCGAAAGGGGCGGGAAAGTGACTTGGCACGGCCCCGGCCAGCTTGTGGCGTACCCGGTGCTTGACTTGAAGCAGTTCACCAAGCTTTCGCCCAAGTGCTATGTGGACTCGGTGATGATTCAATCGGTGCAGAATCTCTTGAAGAACAAGTTTGGAATGGAAACGTTCCGGGGGGAGGACCCGGGGGTGTTTGCCCGTGAGAACGACTTGAAGATCGCAAGCGTGGGGTGCAATATCCAGCATGGAATCACGTCGTATGGAGTGTCGGTGAATATCGATCCGGACCTCAAGTACCTCAATACTTTTGAGATGTGCGGACTGCCGGGGACTCGGGCGACTTCGGTGAGGGAGGAGGGTAAGGAGGTGGTGAGTATAGCAGAGGTTGCGTCGGCGTATGCTGATGAGTTTGCAAGGATATTGGGGATTCGGAGTGTGAGGAGGATAGAGGGGAAGGCGCCGAACGAGAACATTTGAGAACAATCGAGCGAAGCGAGGTTGTTCGAAGGTGAATGATAATTGGGAACAATTGAGCGGAGCAAGATTGTTCGAGTATTCAAATGAATAAAAAATTGAGAGCAATTGAGTGAAGCGAAATTGTTCGAATATTCGAATGAATGAACAATTGAGAACGAGCGGGCGAAATTGTTCGAATACTCGAATGAATGAACAATTGAGTGGAGCGAACTTGTTCAAAGAATCAAACAGATAAGAGCAATTGAGAGCAATTGAACAGATTGTTTGAAGAAGACTCAAGTGAATGAGAACAATTAAGCAAAGATCATTCGAAGAAAAATCATATGAATCAATCACTTCACTCAACTGTTCGAATGGACTCAAATGAGAAAGAGAGAGTAGAGAATCGAACCCAAATTCAGTATCTACACCAAACCCGCTTTGCTTAAAATCGAGTTACTCCAACTAAACTAGCGAAATCCGATTGAACAGCTTGAACCTGAATCTCAAGCTGTTCAAAATTGTGTGAACTGAGTGTTGATGAATGACAGACGATAAACTGGGCCCCAAAACAATACAAATAGACATCATAGAAATAGACACAAACATAGCGATGGGTAGCTTACATTTTTATCAATTGGGGTTCTTTAGCTCCTTGTTTATTCCTAGTACTGATGCTAAACGAGTAAGCAAAAACATTGTTCATGCTAGCAATCATAGTCACACTTTTCAACTTTTCCATATTCCTGTGTTTTTTGGCTCTACTAAACAATACGCAACGAAAAGGTAAATACTTCTTTTATCATGTTCCCATGTTGGGGTCTTTCATGCCACGAAGTTCATGTAACGCTCCAACGAGTTGAAGTGCTATTCTAATGCGCAACAAACAATAAGCAAACGAGACTCGCAAAGCGAGTCTCGTTGTTTGCTTATTATTGTTGTTCTACAAAAACCTTTGAAACTGTGTATTTTGACTAACTTTAAAACAATACCATTGTTCTCATTGTTCTACACATGCTAGACTCGCTCATTAATTATGCTGGATTCCGCTCTCGCTCATCCAGCTTGCCCAATCTAGCTAATTTCGTAATTATGGTTGACAAATATTAATTAGAAAGAAAGAACAACGCTAGAATATAAATTTTTCCTGCTTAGTACAAAGCAACACCCGCTGCGGCGAACACAGCCATGACGGCAGCTAATTTGCCATTAGCAACAGTACCGTCAGACTTCTTCGAGGAAGAAGATCCAGAAGAAGAAGAGTCAGAGTCGGAGGAGTCAGAGGAGGAGCTTCCACCCTTGCTGCCCTTCTTGGAAGAAGAGGAGGAAGAAGAGGATCCGCTACCAGAGCAAGCGTACTTGTCACCTCTAATGTCACCGTCCTTGTTCAACTTGTCAAACTGCTTACAAGAAGAGTCACCGTCGGACAAGAAAGTGAAGCCACCGTCGACACGGTTGAGGGAGTCAAAAGTACCATTGTCAAAAGTACCGTTGATGGTGACGGAACCCTGGACAGTCTTGAGCTTGGGGAAACCGCTGAAGGATCTCAACTTGTCATTGTCACCAATCTCAAAGGCACCACCAATGAGGGTCAATTGTGGGAAGTCCAACTCCTCCAAGTTCTCATTGTTGACAATGGAAAGGGAGTGTCCAATGGACTCCAATTCCTTCAACTCGAGCTGGTCAATCTCGGTGTTGGAGATGGAGAGGGATCCGTTAATGTTGGTCAAGTTACCGGCAGAGAAGGAGTTGATTCTTCTCAAGTCAATGTTGTTGGCAGAAGTCAATTGGTCGAGGGACACATCGACATTCTCAGAGTTGTAAGCAATGACAATGGAGTCAGACACGGACTTCAAGCCAGAGTTGATGGTGGAAATTTCACCATTGTTGTTAACGTTAAAGGTCTTCAATCTGTAAACGTCGATACCCTCCAAGGAGCTCAAACCAGTGTCGGAAATCTCGACAGTGTCAGCAGAAGTGATACCCGAGGTCAAACCAGTGTGCTCGAGCTTTGGAAGGGCATTGAAGATAAGGGAGCCAACAGTGGTCAACTGGGCGAGGTTGGCAGTACCCAAAGCAGTGTTTTCAGCAAGCTTCAAAGTACCGGAAACCAACTGAAGGTCTGGGGCGTTGAAAGCAGTGGCCTGAGTGGCGTTGATGACGGAAAGGTCACCGTAAACAGCCTGGACACCGGAAATATCAATGGAACCGAGGCCACTTCCCTGAATGAGAATGTCACCGACGGCAGTAGCACACGCTCCGATCTTGTCAATGTCACTAGACGCGGTGGCAGTGAAGTCAGAGAAAGAACAACCGGAGGAGACAGTTGGAGTGGCTTCCGTCAAAGTTGAGTCTGATGTTAGTAGTGAAAAAAGGAAATAAAAAGGAGGTGATAAAAATAGCACTTCCTAATTGGTCCACAGATAAGCCAACAAAAAACAGAAAACAGCGTGATAACCAGCATGCGAAGCATGCTGAAGTTTCAAGAGAGACTTCTCTGTTCTCTCTTCTTCTCTCTTCTTCCTCATTCTTCTTTCTCCCTCATTCTTCTCCCTCATTCTTCTTCATCTTTCTTCTTCATTCCTCCACATTATTCACCCATTCTCGGCGTGTACACCTATCTGTTTCTATTTCTCTGTTCCTTTCTCTGTTCCTTTCTCTCTCTATACTTACTGTTGGAGGAGGCACCCAAGGCCAACCCAGACGCAGCAGATAAAGCGACGAACTTTCTGAATTGCATAGCGATTGTGGTAAAAGAGTGGTTGTAAATTTTAAAAAAAATGGCAGAGGGAAAAATTTTATATTGTGTACCAGCCAGCGTACATTCCCAAAACAAACAAAAAATTTGAAGGACACAAAAAGTACTGAATCAGACGAAACTCCAAGGCAGCAAGAGTGTACAAAACCCCAAAACAAATAGAACAACACGAGCACGGACGGTAGGCGAGTAGAAAATATAAGTAAAGAGGAAGTAAAATGGGAGGTAAAATGAGGAGGAAGTAAGTAGGAAGTGGAGTGAGTAGGAAGTGGAGTGGGAAGTGAGTAGTAAGTAGTAGTACTAAGTACTTCGTAGTAGTAAGGACTTCGTACTTACTACTACTACTAGAGTGAGAGTGAATAAGCCTAACATTTGGGCATGGGTGTTTTGAGCTAGGAGGGTGGGGTGTTCATTATTTGGTATTTGTACGGGCGACATAGGGATTCCGGTGGTGCAATTTTAGTGGGCTGGATGCTCGGAAATCAAAAGAAAAAAAAGAGGCTAAGCTGGAGGCAAAAGTGAGGCTGACAGGCAGACGAATCATCGGGCGGTCTAGGGCGTGATAGACGGTGGAAGTAGTAGCAGTAGGACGCAGTACTACTGCTATTCTACTACTACTCCCTCTGCAGTTACCCTCTGCAGTAACCCTCTGCAGTACTTCCTCTCCAGTGCTACCACTTCTGCAGAACCATTAATCTTATAGTCATAACACTAACACTGACACTAATCCTAATACTACACTAAATAATACACACTATTCTAATACCACTAGTAGTAGTAGTATAAACTCTACCATACACTACTGATACCATGACGCATGGTTTATTAGTTAATAGCATAGTTAAAGGATAATTAGGGATGTAGGCAATTAATCGAAACCAAGATTGCAAGTCGGCAGATAGTCGGCAGATGGTCGGCAGATAGACGGAATAGTGACATTGAAGGACGGGTGACAAGTCACGTCTTGAGTGCATGTATGCATTGATCAAGGGCGAGAGACGATCACAAGACTGGGGATGATTGTGAACGTGCTGTCGTCTCAGAGGTTTCACTAGTCGAGCACGCATGTTTCAGAAGTTAAAAAGGGGGACAAACTCCCGATTCGAATGTATTTTTCCCAAACGGTAGTCGAGAAGAATGATAATAATCAATAATCAATAATCAATAATCGTAATAATCGACAATAATCGAGCGAAGCGAGATTATTGAGAAGTACGGATGATAACAGAGGATTAGAGAAGATTACAGAATAGGTGAGAATGATAAGCAGAAGAGGACAAAAGAAAGTACAGTAAAAAGAAAGTAAAAATGTATGAGGAAAGTCAAGGCGATGGACGGAAAAGCACGACAAAAGAAGTGAAATTGGAGATTAAGATAGAGTAAAGAAGATAAATTAGAAGGAGGGAAGAAGTGAGAAATAGTGAGATTTAATAGTGAATAGTGAGAGTGAAGAGTAGAGAGGAAGAGGAAGAACAGTGAATAACAGTGAATGAAGAAGAATGAAGAAGAGTAAAGAGGAAGAATGAAGAAGAGTAAAGAGGAAGAACACTGACAATGAGAACATGGAAGGGTTCTCTAAATATAGAAATGACATTATCGTTAAACTTCACATTATACTTTCATCTTTGTTGCAATTCCAAGGGGTTTGCGCAGACCACTGACACTAGGCTCAAAATAGAGTCAAAAGTTTGTTTCTTTGCACCCTTTCACATGGAGCTTCATGAGGGAATCTCTAAAAATAGTGTGCTAAAAATAAGGCGGAATGAACAGTGAGAACAGTGAGCGAAGCGAACGGTTCGAACATAGGTTAAGATGACGAACATCAGTGGAGAGAACCTTGGTGAAAGTTTATGTAGTAGTGAAGAGCTACAAGAATCTTCACAACTCTCCACAATTCCAATTCCACTCATTCCAACTCCACTCATTCCACCACCATGGAACTTTCTATTCTCGTAAAAACTATTAGTGAAACCACTCGTAAAACAGTGAACGTTCCCACTCTCCCCACTTTACTGTTCTTCCGATTGTTCTCCACTGTTCTTCCGTCTCCCCACTCTTGTTCTTTCACTATTCCCCCTGTGACTATCCGTGCTCTATTCCAATCCTATAGTTTAATGGTGAAATTGCTGCAAATTACAAACAGAAATCGTATGATGTAGAAGTATGTGGGGGGTCTTATTTAAGATCACCGTTGGGAGAGATGAGGAGAGGTAGGAGAGAATGAGAAGAATATGACTAGAGAAAATAACTAGAGAATATGACTAGCGAATATACTAGAGAATATGACTAGAGAATATGACTAGAGATTATGACTAGAGAATATGAGAAGGAATGTGAAATACGAGAAGGAAGACCAACAGACACACACATACAGAATGGACTAGCCGAACATTACAGATCATCACATGTACAACGTTATGCATCCGTCCATCTTCCATGTGCACATATTCATAATGTCTTTGTGGAACATTACTGATTGTGCAATGTTGGTAATGCAATTATTGTATCGTCAATTGACGATGGTCGTCAAGAGGAGACGGGAGTGAAAGAAATGGCAAGTGGAATAGAAGGAAATTGGCAAGTGGAATAGAAGACAAGTTATGGAGGATATAAATTAGTCAATTCAACTGAAATTTCAGGTCTCCATTTTTGTTCCTCATTCTTCTTAGTTCTTCTTCGTCTTCTTCTTCTTACTTCTACTTCTTCTTCTTCTTACTTCTTCTTCTTTCTAATACTTCTTACTACTACGTCTTCTATCTTCTCCATCTTATTCTTCTTACTCCATCTTCTCTTCCTTCACCCACTCCTCCTTCTTAAATCCCCTCTTCTCTATCCCCTTCTCTCTCTCTCAAACCCCCTCTTCTCCTTAAATCCTCTACTCCCTTATCTCTACACAATTTCGCTTCGCTCAATTGTGATGTGCTAATTGTGATGTGCTTTCAATTACATCGCAATACCTTAATGTCATAGATTAAGCGAGATCGAGCCTGCCCTCGTAAAATCTGCGCATCGCTTTTTCGACTGCATGAAAATTTTGAATCATCCATCGACCAAGCCTCGGTCATACTCATCACACGGTCATTCTCTTGTAGTTTTCTTCACCTTTTCTTCTATTTCTCTTCTATTTCTCTTCCAGTTTCATTCTAGTCTCACTCTAGTTCTCCAAGTTTTCTTCTATTTTTTACTCCCCACTCTCTCTATTCTGTTCTCACTTTTCTTTCATTTTTGTTCTCTTCCTAACTTCCCCTTCTCACCTCCTCCTTTACTTATAGGGGCTTCCCCTATCATCACACTTCTTCACCCTCCTCCTTAAATTCGCACAATTTCGCTACGCTCAATTGTGCAATTGTGCTAATTGTGCTCTGCTTTTTTCCAGTCTGTCCGGTCTTCTCACAACTAATCCGGGAAAAACTTCTCAGACTATGGATAAACCCGTTCCCCTCAAGGTGTACGGGCGCACACACTATGCCTGTACCCGCTGCAAAGTATCCAAAATCAAGTGTTCTGGCGAGAAACCCGCCTGCTCCAACTGCAAAACGGTCGGCAAGGAAGACGCCTGTGTCTACCCAACCAAGGACCGCAAGATCGTCATTATGGAAAGCGAGTTGGATCGTCTTCACGAACGAGTCCGCTCCCTCGAGGAACTGTTGCGTGCTTCCATGTTGAACATCCAGCCAGCTAACAAACTGTCTTGCACTCAACTCCCATCCCGCTCAGAGGCCCTCACTGTCATAAACCACATCTACACAACATATTCAACAGAGTTTTACCTCATTGATATGCCCCTTATGTTGTCCTACTTGGATAGCGCCTACAGTGGAACGGCCCCTGATAATGTGCTCGCTTACATTTACTCGGCCTTGGGGTTTGGCTGCCAGCTCCGGTCCCCAGACGCTGATGATCCCGGTGTCCAGTACTACCAGGCCGCCACAGGGCTCATGTCCCTCACCCAAGAGTTCATCGACAACACCTTCATCCAGACAGCCGTGTTGCTCGCGCTTTTCGCCGCAAACTCACGCCGTTTCAATGGGGTGTACAACTTTATTGGTGTGGCAGCACGCTCGGCCTTGGGGCAGGGGTTCCACAGGCGTCCTCCCTCGCTGGAGGACCCTGTCGCGGAGGAAAAACAAAAACGCCTTTGGTGGACCGTTTTTGTGATCGATACCGTTTGGGCCACCAAAACGGTCAATTTCCAGTACACAGACACAGATGTCGATCTCCCCCTCGAAAACCACATCTCGCTCAACGACGGCTTTGATCTGCAGCTCCTAGAGCTAAATGTCCATGTCGCAAAGTACATGGCCAAGGTGATCCGTCTCATCTACGGACCCAATATCCGTACTTTCTCCATAAACTACATCAACACCTCCCAGTTCAACCAGAAACAGCTCTTGAACAACGTGTGCAACCTGCTCGAGGACTTGATTCACAATTACGAGGGGCCCATGCTCACCCAGTTCGCTTACTCTGACTTTGTGGGGCCAGAGGTGACGACCCGTACGCTCGCAAGTTTGTTCTTGCGCTATAACCACTTCATTGTGTTGATCACACGGCCCGTGCTCCTGGTGGTGTTTGACCCGGCGGCGGCACAGCTCGTGCGCGACTTTAAGAATGTGCGGCCCATGATGACAAAGGCCCTTATTACGGCGTGTCTGACCATCGATATCATTGCACATCTCGTGCACAAGAAACTCTTGTTTTACCACGGTTACTGGGACTCGCAGCACTGCTACCTGGCGCTTCTCATTCTCTTGGTGGCCGCGCTCCACGGCAAGTTCTTCCCGCACTTGAACAAGGCCATTGCGGTGCTCAACTTGATGAAGGCCCGCAAAAATAGAAACGCGTGCCTGCTCATGAACAACCTCGCGGAAATCAACAAACTGTTGGCAAATGCCCTGATTGCGTTCTCAATGAACTTGAACTTGGAGGTCTCGGACGTGGACTTGTTTGAGAATATAGTGGAGCCGCAGTGTGGCTTGCTGTTGGGTGAGTACATGAGTGATGAGTGGCTGAAGTATCATTTCGGAATTGATGAGATAAAGACGGATCTGGAGGTGTTGGCGAGGATTATAAAGGAGATTCAGAAGTTTAACTAATGATCCTCCACTCGCGAAGCGAGTGGGTGTTCGTTAGTTAGCGAGGAGGACTGATAGAAAATGGAGTAGTCGACGAGCGAGCGAGTGACTAGGTTGGAAGAGCGACTGAGTCTGTGTGAGTCTGTGACTGACAAAAAGAAGTAGAAAAGAATTAGGGCAGAATGGAAAGAATGTTCACTGGTGACTGGGTACCGATAAAAAAGTGAGCTAAAGAGCACCACATTAAGTGACCACACTCAAGGCATCCATACTCAAGGCATCCATACTCAAGAACATCCATACTCAAGAGGTAGGTGCCCTCATGTTATAGGTACTACCAACGTTCCCTCCGTCTGCTTGAATACGTCCGTACACAGGAACGTTCTTGGAAACGCTCCCGCTTGCTCTGCTTGGACCTTCAAAAAGTGCGACGCACTGATTTATATACGATATGAATGAATAGAATGGACATTGTCCAATGTATAAATATGAAAATTTGTAAAGGCAAACAATGAGCGAAGCGAATTGTTTGGGTGAAAGAGATCGATTTTTGTCGAAAACAACGAGCGAGGCGAGTTGTTTGAGTGAAAGAGATCGGTTTTTGTCGAAAACAACGAGCGAAGCGAGTTGTTTGAGTTACACTTCTCAAGCAATACTAGAATAATTGAGCAACAATTGAGCGAATAATTGAGCAACAAAGCGAAGCGAAATTGTGTGTAGAGTAAAGTAAGTGAGTAGAGTAAGAGTTAGTGAGTAGTGGAGTAAATCAGCAGTAATTAGTATTTCAGCCTTCACCTTCCCTGAGACACTTGAAGTGTGTTGATGGCTGCGAATTTTACTCTTAATCTTCACTATCTCATCTTGGACTTCAACGGTGTTCTAGATCTCCTTATGTTCCCAAGACTGAGTTCTCAATGACAAATAATTATTGTGCTCAAACTTGACACCTTCTCTCCTGGGTCCATAACCGACATTTTTTAATTTACGATCTTGTGAAAGTTTATCTATTGAGTAATAATTGGCGAGCATAGATGAGCATAGATGAGCGCAGCGAATCTATGTAATGAAATGAATAGAACATTGTTCTGAGTCTTGTCTACTAATGAAGCTGGTTTGCATAGATGAACGCAGATAATTGATAATTTTCCTTCTCTAGAGATAAGCATAAATGAACGTGGATTTTCAAGTGAGGCCAATATATGATTTTTCTTTTGTTTGTCTAGTATTGAATGATGCGCTCATAAATGGTCAAAACTGATTATCCTCTTTCTTGTCTAATCTTAACAGACCTAGTTCCTCACTGGATCTCATTGATCATACATGGAACTATCTAATTAAGCTTATATTTAGTGGCTATCATCGAACATGCTCCTACTTGTTCTGCCATTAATCCTATTCTATCAAAAAAGAGCGAAGAGATTCTCGTTCTCCCTTCCTTTCCACTTCTTCCTAGATTATAAGCGATGTTATAGCATTAGCAGTCATTATCATTACTTCCCATATTCCCATTGAACCCATATCTATCGAACAGCGAGCGAGCTGTTATCAGCTTATAGGCCCAAGCGAGCGAGTTTATTCTCGCTTTAACCTATATCTATCGAACGCTCGTTTGTTCTATTCTAGCTTCTGTGCCTTAACGAGCGAAGAGTTTGTTCTTGAATCTCATTTCCATCAAACTCGCTTCGCTCGTCTCATTCTTCTAGCTTATAGACTCGAACAAACTCGCTTCGCTCGTTTGCTCCCATTATTCTAGCTTATAGACCCAAACAAACTCGCTTCGCTCGTTTGTTCGGTCGTTTGTTCGGTCGTCTGCTCCCTCAACTGCTGCTCTATCATCTCCGTCCACGGCCCCACGAAATCCAAACCCACATTCTTGTTACTCGCAAACCACTCCATCACCTCCGAGTCCCCCACCAACGGCACCTCTGGCACGTCCACCGGCACATCATAATCTATATCCGGCACCGCAAAGTCGTCCTCCTTCTCCATGCCCTTGAGTTTCGTCTTCATCTCCGAACACAAGTACAAAAGCACGTTTGAGTAGCGCGTGCACAAGTGCAACTCGTCCGGCGAGCAGTCACGGAGTGTGATTGCCGCGCGCTGGATACTCTGCACAATATCGTCGACCGAGATCAACAGGAGCGACAACACCGTCAGGTCAAAGTCGTCAATCTCCCCCGTCGACTTGTTGTGTGCCGTGATGGTCAAGTAGCACTTGACAATGAACGCAACTGCCCTCACTATTCGCGTAAGCCACCTCACCGGCATGAACCGCAATATCTTGATCTTGTGCACACGGTGTGCCACCAAAAGCATATCGTTCGCGGCATTGAACGCCTGTTCAATGTACTTTGCACTCCTCCTCACCTCATCTAACTTGATTGTCCTCCTCTTTTCATTCGGGGCAGCAGGACTGAGTGCAAGCGAGTACACGTACAACTTTGCATAGTTGAACTCAAATATGAGCGACTCCCTCGCCAAACAGTCAGCGGCTTCCCTACACGCCTTGGACTGCGGATCCCCCCAGTGTTGCTGGAGATTGGTGCGCATCACTTTGTGGGGGAGCGGCACCAAGAGATGCTTGAACTTGCGTCCCCAGTTGTTAATGAGCGGACTGATAATGTTCAACACCAGGAGGTTTTGTCGCTGCAGCAAGTTGCCCAATTGCGCCTTGTACCCGTAAAGCAGCTCGTGGCCCAAGGACATGATCTGAAGAAGCTCGATCTGTGCCTTCTGCACCAGCGTAAATCGAAGCACGTGTGCCGAGGCATGTGCCTTGAGCTCGTCCTCCGACATGCGCACAATACACTCGTCGTCGTCCACCCCAACAGCATCGGCATAATCGAGGTCCACATCCGAAAGCGAGTGCGCCAACATCAGTCGCCTCGATATGTTCATGACTGAGTTGATCTCTGCAATGTGTGTGGCCAAAAAGGTCTTTGCACTCACCTCCATAAACCCCATATCCTGGGCCAATCTGACCGCAGACCCAATCAACATCCACGCCATACGATACGACCGCCGCAGCGCACCGAGTCCCGCAAGATTGTCTCCGTCGTCTTTTACGCCCTCCTCAGCTCGGTTGGCGTAGTCGGACCACCGCCAGTGGATGGCACGTGGGTTCCACTCGGTGAACAAGAGAAATGCAAAGATTGTACCGATGGATCGAGTCGATGCCTCGGCCCACACAGTCTGGGAAATGAGTCGCTGGACATATAGCCAGAGACGGTCGTGCACCTCAATATTTCGCGGCACCCCATTACTAGTCTTTTCCTGGAGCAGGTGGTATCGCAGTGCAATTGTCAATATAGCACATAAAAGAATGGGATAACCAGCGAGAACACGCGGCGAATGCAAGAATGTAGGGATATGGGGGAAGAATGGGTGCATTGTAGAAAAAAAGTGGTTGATGAGCATCTCGGCTTCATCTTCCAGTAAAATCCCATCGGGTCCAATATAATCGATACTCGATAATTTGGTACTGGCACGGGGACGTACACTGAACCCTTTCTCGATGGGGGGCATGGACTTTCGACCAGGAACGTTTTCGATTCCGGGCGAGAGTTCAGATTGTTCAAGAGAATCGTGCCGTTCTTTGGCATCGATATGGTCTCGCTCGTCGTCTCGTGCAATCTTACCGGCTGCTTTGGCTAGGAAAACAAGCGCTCCTTCAACCAGTGAGAACTGGTCTACGGGGAGTTTACTATTACTAGCTGATTTGTAAAGGGTTGCACCGGGAGATGGAGAAATGTTTCTTGAAGCAGGAAGTCCTCGGGATGAGTCTCCTTCATAAAATGTATAGTTGAAGTCAGGGTCCAAGATTTCGTTTCTTTCTTCAGTTGAGTTGTCAGTTGTTTCTCCGTTTCCATTTGTTCCACTTCCATTTGATCCTCCATATCCATTTCCATTTGTTCCATTTCCATTTGTTCCACTTCCTCCATAACCATTTCCATTTGATCCATTTCCTCCTCCACTTCCTTCATTTGCAATACTTCCACTACTTCCACTACTTCCACCCCCCCTCACCCTCTTTTCATCTCGAGTTTCCTCCTCGCGCTTTCGTTTGCCCAGCACCACGTTCTGGGCGCCTCCGCGTTTGGAGTCCACAAACACACAGTCCTTGCGTTCGCGGAGACATCGCGCACACTTGCCGTCGCGGGGGGACTCGACGGGGCCGAGATCGCACTTGACTTTTCGCACCCGGCAGTTGAGACACGCCCGGTAGTTGCGCCGGAACTTTTTCTCCTCTTCTCTCTTGTCTTCTTCGTCTTGCGACATGGTGAAAATCAAAGTGATCTGAAAATTACAACAATCGAGCAAAGCGAGATTGTTCTTGACTTAATCCAGCAAAGCGAGATTGTGCCGACTAAGATTGATAATTAAGAAATATCAAGGGACGGGTTCGGAAGAAATCAAGGTATTTCAAGGTATCAAAAGTATACGGAATAGTAATCTCAATCAGGAAATATTAAGAAAAATGGTCTACCTACATTTCGGTTTTACTATAAAAAAAAAATATACCCACCTTCAAAGTGTTACCTCAAACATTCATAGCCACCATTTGTTCAAGGGTCTGTTTTCAAGCCACTTTTCATACTTTTCATACTTTTCATACTTTCCATACTTTCCATACTTTTCACACCTTCACTTTCACTATTTTCATATTTTTCGCGAAATCTCTAAAAATCAGTAACTTACGCTATTCTAAAAATCAGTAACCCTACGCTATTCTAAAAATCAGAACCCAAAGCTACACTCATTTCTCAGTACCTACGCTCATTCAATGTTTCATTAATGTTCACGTTGTTCGCTAGCTAAATCTCCAACAATGTGCTTCGTATCTCCAGGATTCTTATTCAGCTTAGAGGTTCCAGCAGAGGCTCCACAACAGCGAGCGAAGCGAGTTGTTGTGGTTCTCAAAACAGCGAGCAATGTTGCACGTTGTTCTCCACCATTGCGCTCGTTCTTTTGCTACCACAACTCACTTCGTTCGTTGTTGTCACTTCTTTCTACCTCACAACAACTCGCTTCGCTCGTTGTTGCGAGCCTACCTCTTCGTCAACTGCAACTTCTTCACCTGCTCCTCCAACGTCTTCAACTTGGTCTGCATCTCCTCCAAGTCCTGGTTCAATCTGTTTCTCTCATTCACAATGTTGGTCTCCCACTGCCTGAAACGCTGCTCCTCAGCCTTCACCTGCTCGGTAAAGAACTTCTTCAACGCATCCTCCTCCTCCTTGAACTTGGGGTTGTGCAACCTTCTTGGTTTCTTGCTCAACGCCTTCTTCTCGTCGTCCTCCTCGCCCTCCTCCTCCTTGGCACCGCCGCCCAACTTGACGGACCGGAACGCCTCAAAGTGCAACTCGTTGGTGGACAAGATGAGGTCCAACAAGTTGGTCCTCAACAACAAACTCCGCAACTTTTTAAAGTCACAGTGCTGGTCATTCTCCACCTCCACAAGACCCCACGGGTACTTTCTCCCGCGCACAAAATTGCCGGGACTCACTTCAAACTCCTCCTCGGACCCAACAATCGCAAACGGCATCGACTCAATCAACTGCTTCGAGTGCTCAGCGCTCGCAGGGTCGTCCAACTCCAAAGGTGGGGTGTAGATGTTGATGTCCTGGGTCTCGATAACCTCTCTTATTCTAGTCTTGAAGCCCTCCAACTCCAAGGGCGACAAGGTGTCGCTCTTGGCAATGACTGGGATGAGGTTCACACGCGTGGACAAACGCTTCATAATCTCAATGTCCAACGGCTTCAACGAGTGGCCAGTGGGCCTGATGAAATAGAGACACGCATGCACACGCAAATCCTTCTTGTTGCTTCTCGTGGGCTGCTGCTCCTGCTTCATGTACAGCTCGTGCTGGTCGTCGATAAAGTCCACAATGGGGCTCCACGAGTCGTGGTTATTCACATTGTTGCCGAATCCAGGAGTGTCAATGATGTTCAACCTAATCTTGAAGTTCTTCTCCTCGAGAATAGCACGCACAATGTCAATCTCAACGGTCTGGTGGGGGTTGCTGAACTTGTTGTGCCTCTCAGCAGGGTCCTGGTACATCTTGAGAGATGACTGGAAAAGTGTGTTGATAAAGGTGGTTTTACCAAGCCCACTCTCTCCGCACACCATGAGAGTGAAGGTGGCTCCTTCTTTGGATACGATTTTGTATCTGTTGTTAGTATAAGCAAACAAAATCACAATCAACTTGTTGATTGTGATTTGGTTGTTGATACAATGTACTGTAAACGTTCCATAAATATTCAGATTCAACATTCAATATGTTCAAGCATTCAAACGTTCGAAATGTTCAAGTATATTCAAACATTCAACATGTTCGGTTTCAAATCAAACATTGAACATGTTCAAGCATATTCAGATTCAAACTTCAGATAACATCCAAACATTCAAATCAAACACTCAAATATTCAAATCAAACACTCAAACATTCAAACACTCAAACATTCAAATCAAACACTCAAATCAAACACTCAAACACTTGAACACATTCACATTCACATTACATTGCACTCATCAACATAGGATAGGAAGTAGGTAACCACTGGAATTATCATTGTCTTGGCGACTGATCTGGACACGATGATCCAAGTGATCTGAGTCTCACTCTTATCTCTCTTATTCTGTCCATATACGGTCTGTTTCTATTTCTCTCTCTTCTTTCTTCTGTTCCTCTTTCTATTCCTCTTTCTATTCCTCTTTCTGTTCCTCTATTCCTCTTTCTATTCCTCTTTCTATTCCTGTATTCTTCTCTTCTCTTCCTCCATTCCACCTCCACTTCTCCTCCATTCTTTCTTTCCTTCTTCCACTCCTATCTTCCCTTCCCTTCATCCTCATGACTCTTACATACCTCTGATTTGGAAGATTAGCGATTCCAACTGGTTCAACCATAGCGATAAATGTTGTTGATTTGTTTTCCTCGTGTCTTTTTTTTAACGAGATTTCACCCGCCTTACGTAAGAGTCTGGATCAGGAATGGCGCGTCACTTGGTAATGGCTTAAGTAATCATGCGAGATTTGACGACGGCCCAGATGCAGGTTTACACGAACCACAATGGGTCTCGGTTTGGGATCGTTTGGGATTGGGTCTGGGGTTATGGGGTCTGGGGTCGGTTGCGAGGGCTGGCCATTGGATGTCTCCACGTTAGACGAGATAGTCCTCTTTGAGTTTCGTTTTACCCTTTTTAGACACCTTTAAGCTTTGGTCTCGACCCGTAATTTTGATTACTTTGACATTCTCTTTGAAATCTTATTTGGTTATTTTTTGCGTTGTTCCGACACGCACAATTGACGTTAACGACGAATACCAATAGATGAACATAGATGAGCGAAGCGAATCTATGTTCTTCTATGAGGATTCATCTTTGAGATGAGAATTCATCTAACTCACCTAAAACTCATCTACAATTCATCAACTCATCTATTTTCGCAAAATTATGGAATTTCCAATCGAGCCGTACAATTTTGCACCCGAGCCTCCTCAGATCTTCCATTGGCTATATCAACAATCACACTAGTAGATCGTAACTGATGCAGAATTAACAGAATGATGAATTAGTTTGAAACATCTACACCGATTATATAGTCTTCACTTTACTCTTCACTTATCTACTCTTCACTTATCCACTCTTCACCCTACTCTTCACTGCATTTTCCTTAAACAATGGACTCTCAACAGCCGTTTGTGAACGCGTACTTCTTGTTCCGTAAATATTTTACAAGGGATGGCCTGGGTGCATTATGAGCTTGGATTGACATGATTATGAGCGATGGTGGATCTGTACTCGAGTAATGGCATAGATGAGCATAGATGAGAGCATAGATGAGCGAAGCGAGTCTATGCGAAGATACAATAACAATAGGCATTATTCAATAGGCATTATTCTCTATACTTACCCATGAAAGTTTGAACTTTTCATGTTCATCAATCTCCAAGATTTCTGCTAAATGTTATCAAATTGACTGTTGAATATCTTCCAATTGGTGGAAACGTACTCCTGAGATTAAAGGTCTTGTTTCTACTACTCAACTATACTGTGAAAAAAGAGCCATGATTGGTTTTATTCCATAGTCAAACGAAACTCGTGGTTCAATGCCTGGATGTTCTCTTGCCCAGCCACATGACTAGTTTCACATGACTATATATGTTAGATGTACAATGTTGAGACATGAACGGCTATTGAAGAGATTGTATACTGATTGGGTGAGTCTTATATTATCTGTATGCACTTGTTCCATTAGGGCCCTTTCGAACTTGCACCGCTTATTGGTTTACTCAACCTATTCTTATCCATTCGTTACTCAACCTATTCTTATCCATTCGTTACTCAACCTATTCTTATCCATTCGAACAACTCGCTACGCTCGTTGTTCGAATCGCTCGTTAATCCTCCCTCACACTTTCCACTTGCAATATCCCCCTATTCTTCGCATACGCAATCATTCCATCCAATCTCTCATCCAAATCATCCAAATCACCCAAATCCAAACCCACCGGCTGCGCATCCGCATTTCCATCAAATATGTCCATCACACACACAGTACCCCCCGTCTTTTCAAGCAATGCACACATTTTGACCACCTCTCTCCAGTACGCAGTGTGCGGTCCCTCCCATACTCTGCTGAAGAAGATGCAACAGTGGCACTCGGTCCATGGCTCACATCCATCCTGGAGATTAACCATCCTCACGCGTTTCCCAAGTTGAATCCCAAGTGTGTCAATGTTGTTGAAGCCGATGTTAAGTGCCAATAACGAGTCGGGAAGCACAACCTCAGTCGCGAGGTACGCCCCCAATTTGTTGCGCGAAAGGTCCAACAGCCTCAACTTGTTGAAGCGGGTAAAGCTGCCAACCACATCCTTGACTCCACATTTACTCACCTGAAGCGAAGTGAGATCGGGGAGATTGTCTAACCTCAAAGTCTCAATTTTGATTCCATAGAGATCGAGGTGTGTGAGCGAGGACAAGTTCACAGTTTGGGTGCCATAAGGCAGTTGAATAAAGAGCTGCTCCTTGTTTTTACCTTCCATCCTATACGTAGTCTTGACATCAAACCACCTTTCATCAGGACCCAAATCATCAAGACACTCCATCACCTGACACTCTCCCCTGATCTTCACCCTTGGTGCATCCACCTCAAACTTCTCACACCGGCACGCCAAAAACCTGTTGATTGTCCCCTTCAATTCAAGACGGGGACAGTGGTACACCTCCAATTTATGAACCCGTCCCCCCACTACCAATTCTCTCGAATACTGTCCGAGAACGTTTGCAAAGTCTCCGTCCACCCGTGTCCCGTCACAATTCACAATATCTAGTGTTCCACTCCCCTCAATTGTCGTAGAGCAACACTGTTCAATCGTCGCCTTCACTTGCGTACACTTTAATGTCGTGCCCTCGCAGTCCTCGGCTGTTACCTTCAAGTTCTCTCCCCTCAACACAACATCCCCGCATTCTTTCAAAGTGACCTTGATATTGTCGAGGCACAACTCCGCAGAGAAATGCTTCCTGAATGTCACTGACTTGAGGCGAGGACACCCACTGAGGTCCACACTATAACCCTCAAAATCAAGCACCTTGACACTGGGGGGGATACGAAGCTCATTAGCTTTGGCCTTCACCGTTTTGAGTCCCGTGCACCGGGTCAAATCAAGTACCCCGGCCGAGAGGTCCAGCCAGAATGACGTGAGTTGGGGAAGGTTCACCGTTAGGGGGAACCGGGAATAGACCGTGTCCTCAATGGAGGGCGCCTCCACCGACTCGAGGGGCACGAGTTCGACCACTTCTCGATTGCGCCACGTGAGCATGTGTGAATCAGAGGAACACGGAGAATAGTATCCACCCAGCGGCGTGTCTTGAGTCTCTTCAAGGCGGAGTTTTCGAGCATTGGGGATTGATTCGAGTAAGGTCTCGAGAAATTGAAGTGTAAAGACCCGCCCTAACACACTATCGTGTGTTATGATGGGGGGCTCCATACCTCCAGATTCCTCAATAATGGAGAAGCTGGTGCATTCAAAGGTTGCGGTATGTAAGATATTGTGAGAAAAGTGAAGCTTGGCGTTATCAAAGATGATAAGGAGGTTCTTCTCTTCTTTCTCTTCCTCTTTCTCCTCTTCGTTCTCTTCTTTCTCCTCTTCTTTCCTTTCCTTCTCTTCAATCTCTCCCTCCTTCTCTTCGTTCACTCCCTCTATCAAATCTTCCAACTTCATTCCCTGCTTTACCTTCGTCTCCAAATCACTCTCCACTAAACACACCTCCAATTTCTCCAACTCCTCAATACCTTCTATAGTATCAACAGCGAGATACCTTACATTCTTTGGCCATTTCATGGGACCACTTCCCTGAAACCTCAAAGTCTCGATACTCAGTGGAAGTTCATCAAAACCCACAAAACTGTCGCACACATCGAGAACCGTTAATGGCGGTAGCACCACCTCTCCAAGTCTACTATGCACAACTTCAAGTCTATCGAGTTTTGTGTCCTCCAAGTCAAAGCCAGCATTTGTTTCGTTATCCCGAATCCTCAAGTGCTCAAGGTTTTTCAATTCAGAAATATCGGGTACTTCAATGTCCCCATCCAACTCTAGGAATTTGAGGTTGGGAAATTTGCTCAAATGGTAGATCCCACTTCCACTAATGTCGATTTTCACGAGAGTGTCCCTACCACTCCCCCCAAAACTACCATCCTCAACATTTCCACGAATACCAACCACATTCATTGGCAATTCCGGCGGAACCGTGCGAAAGTCAAGCTCCATTGTATAGGGAAGATTTACCTCTTCTTCCTGCTCCTCTGTAATCTGCAGCTCCACAACTATGTACTTGACTCTGTTTAAGAATTGCGGAACCCATTTCTGGAGGTACAGAAAGGATGTGAAATCACACGTGAGCTTTTTGGATGTCAACCACTCATTGCGTTCGACAATATCACGCAAAGCGTAGGGGTCGGTTCTAAGCCCTTCACGTTGAGATTCACTGGATAAGAAGTGATCAAAGTAGTCGCGGACTGAGTTTCTGGTAATATCATCTATGGAGAGATTAGATAAGGACAAATCTTCCTCGTTCCGTTCTTGTGACAAGCCGATCTCGTCTGCAAAAAAGTTCGACATAAAGTATGGGCAGTAGAGTTCAAAGCACGAGACTTCTGCAAAGAGACAATTGGTTGCATGGCGGCCAAAGAGGGGATCGTCTTTGAGGTGATATTGGGCTGATGGGGGGAGGAGGTCGATGATGCTGTGGAGAATTTCGGGAGATAGCATCGAACAAGGAGCGAAGCGACTTGTTCGAGTACCAGTAATGAAGTAGCGAACAAGGAGCGAAGCGACTTGTTCAAGTAATGACAATCAAGTAGTGAACAAGGAGCGAAGCGACTTGTTCAATAAGCAATGGGTACCAATTTGAATCAAAATGATTCAAGTAAAGTAACAAGTGAGTGCCCAGCAACTAATCCCTGTGGTGAAGATCTCAGTGGGTAAAGCAAATTCAACTAATCCAGCGGCAAGTGGTCTTACAAGCAAGATAGTAAACCAAAAAGCAATCAACAGTGGTTGTGTAAGTCTTTGGCAATTCTTGTCTGCTCAATCAAACGACTCTTATCGGTGTCTTATTTTCAGTAGTAGGTACAACTCTCAATAAACTTGGGATTTAAATAATTGAGATGGACTGAATACGGACTCGTAAGCTGTAATTCTTAATCATTTATCTGCCTCTTTATATCAGTTTATGGTGGCAAACCTGGAATGTGGCTGAAACATATCTCGTGTTGCAAAATTCGTACGAAATGCCTGGAATCTCAGGTCAAATACACGATCATAGTCCAACAATAAAACATCTTCACTTTTTTGATCACAATTGATGGGCTCAGTTCTATCAATCTAATACGGGCCTTATGTGCCTTTTTTAGATGAACCTGAAAAAAAAGCTGCATGTCCAAACCTTAATTCCAGAAGAGGCACTTCAAACTGCCCACTTTTATCAAATCTTCTCATTTACTCTCCATCATCTTCTCATCTACTCTTCCCATATACTCTCTCTACTCTTCCCATCTACTTCTCATCTACTTCTCATCTAATGCGCATCTAAGAAGTTCTCGTATACTTCAACCCAAGACTCGTTTTGGACTGGCTGCGAATGAAATTTGTGAATGCTAATTATGACTCAATTGACAAAGGTTATTCCCGTTTTACCCACATTATTAATTAGGTTCAATTAGTCAAGAATTCATATTCACCACCGCTGACAACCTCATTTAGCTATTACGCTCCTATTACTACTCTAATTGTTCGATTCCTCTCCTGTTCTACACAATTCCCAACCACAATTGCTAACCACCAGCAACTCTACCTCTCAAATTGCCTAAAACTAAAACAACCAGGCTGAAATCTCCGACTGGTTATCTAGGAGACCACTTGAAAAAACCTCTCTCAATAACATCAACTACTTACGATTTCGCTTCATCTCAATCTTACATCAACTGATCAAACAGCATCATAGTTAGTTTTCTAACTGTCTAAAAATAATCCCTCAGGAATTCATTGAAACCACAATACGATCACTAAACATGTTAAGGTGGATTGTGAGACAAGCAAATAGTAGCCGATAATACCTCTGAGATTCGCTTGACTTGAGACTGAGACCATAAAGGAAGATCTGAATACATTTGCAAACTCTGAAAGATATCAAGGTGACAAGCGTAGTGAGATTGTGCTCTCTGAAGCAGTCAGATATCACTTTTCGCAGCCAAAAATTTTTCGCAGCCATTTTCAGCGTGATCAAGCATACAATCGAGCGAAGCGAGATTGTTTGCGAGTGAGCACTTAAGAGTTCTAAGTTAGCCTTTTTATAAAAGTAGCTAAAAGAAGGGTTGTACTTTATGCTTTCTTTGAGTAAAAGTGTTTTCAAGAGGTGAGGCTTTGTGATGTCGAATGCACCTGTAGGACGCTAGGCCTTATTCATGCTTTCCAATATAGCTGAACAGATATCATTCCATTCTCCCTGTTCTAGCTTCAACCTCGTGACCCAATCTCAACAGTGTAACAGTACAAGCTAAATACCCCACACCAAAAACCTTTTGGGAATAGTTACAGCCCAAAAGGTTTTTGGGCTGTAACTAGTAAAAGAAGACCAACACAAGAATAAGACGCTTGCTTTCCATAGAGTCTGAACTCTCTGCGGTGAAACATACGCCAAGAATTCGGTATGTTCAGCCGCGAAAAGCGACAAGTACATATAACTGACACTACATAGACGAACTACTCGAATGCTCACTCTCAGACTTATCGATCGTACTCTCATAATCTTCCTATCGAATGCTCTCACCCATACTCTTACCGAATATACGCAAACACTCTATACTCAGGCATCTCACATACTCTTAACATACTCTCATCGAGCACACTCGTTCGCCCATCTACCCAATATTCACATAGACTTGCTCGCTCTCTCAAACACGCCTACTCTCTTTCATACTTGCTCGCGCTTTCTCGTCTACATGCTTACTCTTCTACATTCCAAACTCACTCGCTCTCGCTCGCTCGTATGCTCTCTCAATATCATCACTCATTTTCTTGTCCATACCACATCTATTTACCATCTCCTTAGATAACCCACCCACTCTTTCTCAATCGACCAAACGACAATTGCAGCGAATTGTCGTTTTATTCGATCATGGCAACATGGCAACATGAGCGAAGCAAATGTTGCCAATTGTTGCTTGCTCGTACTCTACTTCTTAACTTCTAAATGAGCAACATTCGCTTCGCTCATGCTGCTCATTCGCTGAGTCTTTTTAGAAGCTAAACTCCCCCTTAAACTGCTCCAAATCCATCCCCGGTCTCACCTGCTCCAACAAGTCCCTCCTGTCCATTGCAATAAACGCCCTCTTCAACGTCTCTGTCAACGCCGTGCTCTGGTTATGGTTCAAAGTCAGCTGCTGTCCCCCCTCCACCTGGTGCATTGCCAACCCCGACAACAAGTGCTCTGCTGCCTCCTTGTAGCACCCGATATTGATGCAGCTCACTCCAAGGTTGTAGCGCGCACGCACAAACGTGGGCTTCAACTCCAACGCCTTAAAGTACGCGTCCACCGCCTCCTCGCTCCTGTTCAGATTTGCGAGCGACGCACCCAACCTGTTCCACAACACAGGGTCACTTGGCCGTATGGAGAGCGCAGCCTTGAAACAGTCAATGGTCTTTTCAAAGTCCTCGTTGGCGTAGAACAAGACCCCGAGTCCCATCTGCACGTCCGCGTCCATATTGGCCTGGTTTGGCGACAACTGCGCAGCCTTGATAAAGAGCTCACTCACACGGTTGTTCAAGGAATGGCGGTCCTCATCAGTAATGGCAGGGTTCTCATTACGTGCCTTCTCCACAATCTGTGGGTACTTGGTAGAAATCCATCTCTCCAAAGTGGCAAAGGCCGCATTATCGTAACCCTCATTAATGTACGAAATGGCAAGGGACATGAGTGCCTCAGAGTTTTCAGGGTGCAACTCCAAACACTTCTCGAGCGCCGAAATCCCCGCAATCTCCTTTTCATTCTGAGTCTGTACCTCACCCAACTTGAGCCACGCATTAATGTGTGTTTCGTCCCTCTGGATCGCAGCCTCAAATGCAAGCGCAGCCTCCGATAACCGCGCACCGTGCTCCATGAGCTGGAGACCAATCTCGTAAGGGTCCTGGTCAGCAGGAAGGTCCTGGAACTGGTTTTCGGCCTCGAACTTATAGTCCCCGAAATTTGCCCTGGTCAGTGCATACTTGGTAAAGTCACGTTCCCACTGCTCCATATCAGCAGGCATCATATCACGCTGGGTCTTTTTGAACTCTTCGTACTGAGAGTTAATAAACTCGTTCTCGATCGCTTCGGAATTGAGATTGTCCCAAACCTCTTGGAAAGTGGCCTGGTACTTGTCATCAATGACGAAATCAGGCGATGCCTCAGCAACCGCAGGCTCTGCCTCCGGTTCCTTGGCCTTGGCAACCAACTCCTCAACCTCCTTGAACTGGTTATCCCAATCAACCTGTTGTTTTTGGTTTTGGATCTGGTCACTGGGCTGTTGGTGCTGGTGCATGCCCATACCCATACCCATTCCCATCATTGGACGGTACCCCATTCTGCCCATGAACTGGGACTGGGGCTGATTCTGTTGCACCTGGGGCGAGTGGGCCTCTTGGGGGAACTCTGCGGCCCAGGACGAGGTGCCCATTTTTTGTGGGGCCTGCACCGTTACCGGCGAGGGCGAGTGGGAGAACTCTGCGGTCCAGTTTTGCTGGTTGTGTTGCAACTGAGGCAGCTGTTGGTGGGGGGGCAGCTGGATCATGTTCAACTCATGGCGCATGGGCTGGAACTGGAAGGAGGATCCACCGCCCATAAACTGGTCCATATTTTGCCTCTCGCGCGCCGACATCAAGTTGTCCTGTTTGAAGCCGCCACTCTGCTGAGCTGGGCCTTGGCCGGCGACCTGGCGCTGGAGCGAGCGGTCCTGTTGTGTGTGCTTGTTGAATTGTGCAACGGCGTTGCCGTTGACCGAGCAGTCGGTTCCTCCGCCTACAAATGACATGGTGATTAATGGGGAGTGAAAATTGATTTATAAGGATTTGGTGCCGAGGCACGTGAGGGTGGGGAAAGTCATATGAACATACAAGGCGAACAATTGAGCGAGGCGAACAATTGAGCGAAGCGAAATTGTATGACACCAACGGATTATTATAAAGTGAGATACTACAACCATATACTACAACCGAGCATATACTCAATCGAGCGAAGCAAGATTGTAATGATCAAGATAAATGACTCCCAGTCAACACATAACAATCAAGCTACGCTTGATTGTAAGTCTCACTGTAAGTAGTGATTACTAAGAGCAGAGGGGAGTACATATGATGCAAAAAGGGTCATCTGTCTTTACTCTTGCTTGAACCCTCTCCCTCTCTATCAACGATATTTCCTAAATAGGCAGTCTAGAAAAACTCACAGGCGGATCAAAGTCAAGATCATAGGCAAAATATGGCATACAAGTGTACATAGTATACAGTAAACATAGTATACAGTATACATAGTTTACGTAGTACAGAGACGACAAATGATGATAAAATTAGGATACATTAGATACATTTGACAAATGGCACATACGAAGAAGCATACATTTGACATACAATTGTACAAATGAGCATACAATGATTACAAAATGACAGACAATTTTCATATGAGCATACAAATGATCAATTGTCATAGTAGAATTGCAAACGCATGTAAATGGCATGCAATCAAATGATGACATACAAATCAGACAAACGACAGACAAATGGTAACTGTCATACATGAGGAGCATATAAATGACAAATGAGCACATCATGACCAACAAAATGACATACAAAATGACATACAAAATGATAGACAAATTGCATGAAATTACAATTAGCATACAATTAGCATATAATTATCATGTAAATGAAACTACAACTGACATACAAAGTGAAGTGTGTTGTCATACGATTGTCATAAATGAGCACAAATGATCTACAATTGTCATAAATGAGCATACAAAATGACATACAGAAGACATACAATTGATACAAATGAAATAACACACAACTCACTACAACAACCTTCAATTTGCATGCAATCTCGTACGCTCAATTGTTCTCAATTATTCCTCAACTCTTTCTGTTCATCTTTTCCTCACCTAGGACCGATTGTCAAAACTGTTCTACCTTGCTTGCTCAGTAAGAAAACGCCTCATCCACGCCTCATTCTCCCACTCTTCCATGTCGCTGTTATTCGTTCTTCCATGTCGTTACACTGTGTCGCTCTCATGTCGTCTTGTCTACAGACTTGTCTACAGACTAGCCTACATGACTAAAAAACCTTTAATTTTTCAGTGTTCAGCCGTGCCTATTTTTCACACCTTCGCTCCCCTCTTGATTCGCCCATTGTTCCTACAATAATTCCTGATCCCTATTATTTAGCACACTGGCGTACCAGTGAGGTGTCAACAAGTTGACCGCTATTTATCATCGCTCATTCATCTCGATTTTTCACTAAAAGCCTTGAGGTCATCAACAACGAGCTTCGCTCGTTGTTGAGAATCCGTTTGCTCACAACTCGCTTCGCTCGTTGTTCGCTCGTTGTTTAGTGGTCACCCTTTGGAGCATTTGGCAACTCCTTCAAACTCTTTCTAATACACTCCACACCCTTCAACAAGTCCTCCTCGGAAATCACCAAAGGTGGGGCCAATCTGATAATGTGGTCGTGTGTTGGCTTGGCCAACACACCATTCTGCTTCATCACCAAGCACAAGTCCCATGCAGTTCTTCCATTGGTCTTGGTGTCGTCAATCACAATGGCACTCAACAATCCCTTACCTCTAACCTCCGAGATGATTCCACCAAACTCGGCCTTCAACTCCTCGAGCTTCTCTCTGAGAACGGCACCGAGCTTCTGGGCCCTCTCAACCAAGTTCTCGTCCTTGACAACCTGCAAAGCAGCAGTGGCCACGGCACATGCCAATGGGTTACCACCGTAGGTGGATCCGTGACTGCCTGCGTCAAGAGTCAACATGATCTCCTTGGACGAGAGCACAGCACTCACAGGGTACACACCACCGGAAATGGCCTTACCGAGCAACACAATGTCTGGCTTGACACCCTCAGAGTGCTCGTAGCACAACATCTTACCGGTTCTGGCAATACCGGTCTGGATCTCGTCACAGATGAGCAACACATTGTGCTTCTTACACAACTCAGCAACACGTGGGAGGTAGTCTGCTGGTGGCACAACAATACCGGCCTCACCCTGGATTGGCTCGAGCAAAATAGCGGCAATCTTGTCACCAGCATTCTTGAAGGCCAACTCCACATCTTCAATGACACCGTATCTCAACAAAGTACCTTGAGGAGCACCTGGAATCTGTGGGCCAACACCGTGGAGGTATGGACCGAATTTGGTGGTGGCATCTGGGTCGGTGGACATGGAAATGACACCCAAGGTTCTACCGTGGAAATTGTTCACGGCAGAGAGAATGATGGCCTCATCGTCTGGGATATTCTTCTTGACGTAACCCCATCTTCTGGCGAGCTTGAGACCGGTCTCGACGGCCTCGGCACCGGTGTTCATGGGCAAAACCATCTCGTAGTTGAAGTACTCGGTGACGTACTTGGCGTACTCACCAAAGACATCGGACGAGAAGGCACGCGAACAAAGCGTCAACTTGGAAGCCTGCTCAACAAGAGCAGCAACAATCTTGGGGTGGCAGTGGCCCTGGTTCACAGCAGAGTACGCAGACAAAAAGTCAAGGTACTCCTTTCCTTCGGGATCCCACACGTGTGCACCTTGGGCCTTGGAGAAGACCACTGGGAGTGGGTGGTAGTTGTGGGCAGAGTATTTCTGTTCGTAGTCAACGGCAGTAGCAGAGGAAATCATATTCACAAGGAAACTTAAAGATTAATGAGCAATTGAGAAACAGCGGTCTTTAAATAGTGTTAGCGGCTAGTTTGTGCCAGTGAAAAGTTGGTGAAAAGTCGCTATCGGAATCGGAGAGCGGGGGAGGGGAGGAAGGAGAAGGCGAGTCGGTGAGAGTTGCCGAAAAAAACCACCCTCAAACATTCGAGCGAAGCGAGATTGTTTGAGGGACTCTCCTCACTCTCCTCTTCTGCCTCTTTATCCCCTTTCTTCCTCTATGTTCTCTTTCCTACATCTACACATCTTCATCCTTCATCCTTCCTTCAACATTCCTCCACCTTTTTTCTTAAACCATCTTCTACTCTACTTTCCACTTCCACTCACTCATTCATCTCTTTTCTCCTCATCTTCCCCACAATCCAAATACGAATGATCTGATCACGCAAAGGTAAAGGCCCTGATGGGTCCTGGGAAGATACAATAGAACATGAAAGATATAGATAGAAGAGAAGATATAGATAGAAGAGAGTATAGAAGAGAAGATAGAAGAGAAGATAGAAGAGAAGATAGAAGAGAAGATAGAAGAGAAGATAGAAGAGAAGATAGAAGAGAAGATAGAAGAGAAGATAGAAGAGAAGATAGAAGATATAAGAAAGAGGAAAGAGGAAAGTAGAGAACGTTTGCATCATTCCTCAAAATCAACTTTTCACTTGGCCATTTCTTGTATGGCATAAAGGTTATGAGCACAGAAGGGTTGACTCAAGAATTTTCATTAACTCAATGATTCACTTCCTCTTGAGTCTCATAACTTCTAGTTCTTGACTCTCTTCTTAGTTCTTGACTCAACGTCAATTATTATTATTCTCAATGAGTAACTATCATTCTTCCTAGTTGTCTGTACCAAACGCTTTCATCTTTTTCATAGGAATCCCAGCCATCTCTTCTCTCTTATCTAATAATTTACTCATCTTTAGAAGCGCGCCATTATGCAAAGACAATGATAACATCTATGTATTGTTAAATTTGAAGTGTACTACCGAAGATACTCACTATTTCGCTACGCTCAATGATCATCCATCTCGAATGGCACAAATAATTTGTCTGTTCATTAGACATCGACTACTAGTTCCCATCTTATCAATTTGCTCTCAATGTCAATATCTTATCTCAATTGCTTCTGTTCATCTTTTCTTCCCTTCAATGTTCTCACTCATTCATCCATCTTCCAGAACAAATGCTCACATCTTATGAAAGACCTAATTCTCATATCTTATGAAAGATTAACAATTCATATATTCCCAATTCACATATTCAAACAATTACCTCATCTGTCTCATTCGCTCAACTTTTCACTAATTTCTGAGACGCACATCATTCCCTCTAAAATGCTATAAAATGGTCAGTTCACATATTCATATTCCATCATCATCAAATAACAGCTTCGCTGTTGTTATATTCTATTATTTTAAACAACAGCTTCGCTGTTGTTTGATTTTCCCCTGTTAACAATCTCGCTTCGCTCAATTGTTAACATCATTTCTATTTAACAAACAATTTCGCTGCGCTCAATTGTTTGTAAATTGTTTTTCCTCTTTCGTACACGCGTAACATGACCGAGCGCAGTGCCAAAAGACCCATGTACGCGGCCGACGCCCCCCGGCCCTCGTCCCAGACCACCAAAAGCTACTACGTCCCCGAATCCGACATGATTCCCCTGACAGCCATGCGCGTGCGCATGAATGTCAACAAGGGGTACACCACACCACACCAGGCCCTGCTCACCAGCGCCCAAATCTACTCCAACAGCGCCTACTTGAAGGAAAACGAGTTGGGAGGCTACGCCAACGTGCGCGGACGTGTTCCGCTCCCCGACCACATGAACGGGCCCCCGAGTTTGGTGGGCGGTGGCTCATCGTGCTCAACATTGGGCTCCAGTGGGAGCTTTAGTGAATGGGACCGCAGGTTGGGAAATATGCCGCTTCAGACGTTGGAGGTGCTGGGGAGGAAGAGAGGGTTTGAGGAGGAGGAGCATGAGTTGGTGTTTGATGAGAATTTCTAACAAACAATGAGCAAACAATGAGCGAAGCGAATTGTTTGTGAGTTGTTGAATTCACAAACATCTACTTCAACAAGGAGCTTGCTCCTTGTTGAAGGTGTTGTAATAGTATCAGCTCTCGAGTTCTCAGATAGTCACAGAGAAGGAAGAGAAGAGAAGAGGAGCAGTTGAAGGAGAGAAGATGAAGAGATGAAGAGGAGAAGGGAAGAGAAGTGAAGGAAAAGAGAATGAAGGAAAAGAGAAAGAAGGAGAGAAGAAAAGAAGAAGTTTTGGAACTTGAGACGACCTAGGGGTCAGACTACGTTCTTTAAGTATGCAATCGATAGATTCGGTTGTGAATATATGTTTTGGGATATAACGAACAATTGAGTGAACAATTGAGCGAAGCGAAATTGTGAGACGTAGTAAGAGTAGAGAGTAGAGAGAGTAGAGTAGAGAGAGTAGAGTGTTAGAGTAGTAGAGTAGCAGAGTAGCAGAGTAGTAGAGTAGCAGAGCAGCAGAGTTTGAGTAGAGACAGTAGAGTGAATAATAAAAGAGTGAGTCCTATATCACTAGTTGACGAAGTAGAGACTATGAAATCACCTCACTCTGATAATAAACCATTTCACTCTGATATTAAATCATATTTTCCCTCACTCTTCTACTCACTAATTACAGATTAACTTAACGTTTGTGATAAAAAAAGAATCTTCTTTTGAGCTTCTTTTTTTAAATCGCAATTAAGGCGTTTAATTAGAACTGAATTCAGCGGTGATCAACGAGAAGGTTAGAAGATAGAAGAATACAAGACTAGGAAGTTGCTTAGAATAGATTGGTTGGATCATTCAGATCGAAAGAATAAGATTTCTCTACAGGTTTGATCGTGCTACAGTTCTGCAACTAATTCTACTACAACTAGATCTGTTCCTCTAGTGCTACAACTTGATCTACATTACGGGTACATCACTAGTCCTACACCTAGTACTACACCTAGTACTACAACTAGTAATACAACTTGATCTACAACTAGTACTACATTACTACTACTACTAGCTCTACAACACTTAAACTGCAAGTTTACAGTATTATCGCTATCAACACTTGATTTATCAAGTTAACGGACTAGGTCTACCGCGTACTTTTGCTAAATCTACTACGTACTACAAAACTACTACGTAATATTGCTACAACTACTACGTGCTACAAGGTAATACGCAGTTCACTACTATTATTCTACTACGTAAAACTACATATTCACTACGTGCTACAATTATCTTAGTTCAACCAAAGTTCTACTACGTACTAACTGAAAGCTACTACGTACTGTAACCGAAAGCTACTCCATACTATAACCAAGGTTTTACTACGTACTATAGCTACATTCTACTACTAGCTAGAGTTCCACTAGCTAAAGTTCTACTATAAACTAGTTTCTAGTAACTCAACAATCTCGCTACGCTCGATTGTTTTTGATTGTTTCGATTACAAGTAACTCAAACAATCTCGCTACGCTCGATTGTTTTCGAATAGTCCTAGTATCAAACAATCTCGCTACGCTCGATTGTTTTCGATGAAGTTCTCACTCTTTGGGGACATCCCCCGCAAAGAAAAACTCCAACAACAACTCCAACTCCTCCTATGTGTGGCCGCCGCTGTCTTCGGTGCCCTGGTCCTCCTTGCCCCCACCAAAGCTGGCCTGGCATACATTGCACGAGTCGATTGTGCCCACCTCGACGTGGCCGAGGGTCTCTACAAGTCCTTGAGGTCCAGTGTCGGGAGTACCTCGTACACCGGCAAGTATGAGGAGGGCCTGAAAGGCCCCCCCTCCGACTCCTCGCTTACAAACAGCGAAATCACCATTCTTACGCAGTACGCAGAGGCACAGGTGGCCCGCGCACCGCAGTTCATCACAACCCTGCTCTGGAGCTGGTGTTATGGTGACTATAACGCCACAGAGTACGTCGATAAACATGGTGATCACAGGTACCGTATCGAGAACCAGGTCATGACATGTAGCAAGTCCCGCGGCAATCTCTTGAACTACCGCGAGGAATTGGACCAGATCGGTCTCGAGGCCATCTTGGCATATGCCTTCAAATCCAACCAGTTTGAGGACCTGTCGTACTCCAAGTTTGTGGCCTCGCGAACCAAGCGGTTTTCGTACGTGGTCCCCGGCATTATCTTTAGTGCCGTGTCCCAGGTTGTGATATTTATTGTTGCACTTGTGGTGTACACCAACCGGAGCAAGACCCGGGGCCACAAGACACCCACCATCGTGATTCATGTGGTGACATTGGTTCTGGTGGCGCTGTGTCTTGCGCTGGTGATATCGGCGGGGGTGGTGACACTGCTAGTGCACGAGATCCAGAGAGAGATTAGGCAACATCTCGATGATTTCGGCGTGTACCTCCATCTTGGAGGCATCTGGTTCCTGCTATTGTGGGCCACGGTAATCTTTTCGGTTTTGGCAATGCTTTCGTGGGCGTTCCCGGTGTGGTGTGCCAACCCAGTGGAGGACGACGACTACGACGAGGAGTACTCGCACCACGAGTACGCTTACGAGCCGCACAAGCACATGTTCCGCAACTCCAAGAATGAGGTGGAGTTGAGGCGCTTGGGCGAGAGGTTGTCGAAAAAGCGGAGTGTGAGGAGAACAAGGTCGACCATTTTGGCCAAAGAGGAGGAGGGGCTCTTGAAGCCGGAAAATGATGTGGCGGCCCAGCATTATAGGGAGACAACGTATGATGGGTACCAGGAGTCGAGCAGGATGGAGGATGAGAGTGTGTTGAATGAGGAGGAGATGAGGTTTATGGAACAGGGGAGTTTTTTGATGAAGATGAGGGATGAGAGAAACTAGCCAGCGAGCGAAGCGAGTCTGGCTAGTTTCCAGGTGATAGTTTGAGCACAGACGAGCGAAGCGAATGTGTGCGAATACAATATGGAAGACGAATTTGAGCACAGATGAGCTTCGCTCATCTGTGCGAATATCCGATAGTTGAGAAATAAGGATCAGAGAAACTATGATGATCTACACTCTCCCTCGGTCTCTTTTCACGAACATCAATTTGAGCATAGACGAGCGAACGAGTCTGTGCGAATTGCTGAGAAAAGACGGACATTAAAAACAGACTCGCTTCGCGAGTCTGTCATTTGATAGAAAAAGAGGGCATTCGAGCACAGATGAGCAAGCTCATCTGTGAATATCTGATAGCTGAGATATAGGGAAGAGATATGTCAATCTACTCCCTTCCCCTGACTCCTTCGCTCGTCTGTGCGAATGGAAGCAGATGATTTGAGTACAGATGAGCGAAGCTGATCTGTGCGAAATTGAAAGGAGACGAATGGAAGCCCGCGAGTCTGTAACTATTCGACTGGAGGAGGAATGCACAGATGAGCGATAGCTGGGAAGGAAAAGATATTAGTCAATCTACACTCCCTTTCTCTCTTGCACTGACACCTTCATCATTTGAGCACAAACGCGCGAAGCTCTGCGATGTGATGGAAGAAAGAACAGATAAGTTTCGCTCATACTCGATACCTGAAAAGTAAGGAGAGTTGTCGGTCTTCTCCACTGATCATCATTTTCAGGATGAGTTCATCAAGATACTCAACTTGTTCACTCATGAGTGAGAGCAGATGGTTGATCTTGAGCTCCTCCGTATCTGATAAGAATAACGAGAACTATCACTTCTCCCATCTGCACATACGATGTTGAAGATACTCAATGAGTAATGCGAATATTCAAGCTGCCGCAATTTTGCTAACTGTGCGAATATCTGACAGTTGTGAGCACACGAGCGAACCGTCCACTTACTGTCGGCGCAGACACAGCCGTCTGCAGACAGTCGATAGAGATCATGAGAACATAAGATACTTTGACTTCCACAGGAGCAGTCGTCGATTGCAAGCGAGCGAAGCATCTTTGCTTCGCTCGTCTGAGTGCATGCGCTCACAATATAGTGTCATCTAGTGGATCATCTAGCTCACCTGGTGGTTATCCAGACCATCTAGTGGTTTGTCTATTGTTTTTTCTAGTGATTTGACTAGTCGTTCAACTAGAATGACGGGGGGAAGACTCCTGTAATGGGAGTGATGAAAGCATTCTAGCTGTCGGAAGTTCTGGTTCAAATGAGGCTATGACAATTGAGAATTGTGAGTGAGTTTGGTAAGTCGGTGCCAGTTGCTTCCCAAAACACGCTGGGTCACCCTCTTCGTCACTTGGATAGTTTGACGTGGTAGGTTATTGAAGATGATTGTGGGATGATAGTGAGCATGGATTAATGAAGTTCATGTTTTTCAGAGAACGACGCTCAATGGTGGGTCGTTTTATTGAGCGAAGCGAAACTACCAGAATGAGCTACCCCGGTTGTAAGCTCTGAATTTGGTACAATTGAGCGAACTGAACGCTAAATTGTTCAAAACTCTGATCTGACAATCACTTTAGTTGTTTACGCTCTGATCTGACAAACCTTCTTTGAACATTAACTTCGCTTGTCTTAGCCCAAAACAACCTCGCCAACAATTTCGCTTCGCTTGTTTGCTTGATCTAATAATCGATCCTCTTGTTGATCTGACAAGAATACTCCCTAGTTTAAGCTCTGACAAAGGAACGATCCTAAGCTTGGGACAATTGAACAGACTTGTTTCCCGGAACAACTTGGCAACTTCGCTTGCCCTAGTTATGACCGCGGAACAATCCGCTTGTTAGCTCACAACAACCTCGCCAACAATTTCGCTTCGCTCAATTGTTGACTCAATTGTTGACTCAATTGTTGCCTCAGTTTGCCCCAGTTGTTCGATGAGATTGAAACATTCATCCGTGAAACGTATCAATAGTCGTTTCATGGTAAAGTATTTATTAGACAATTTTGATAGCACCAATGTAGTTAATTTTCCTTCCGATGAGGTAGTCACAATGTTCCTCACACTAGTAAGTAATCATCTTGCTGTGCTAGTACTGCTAGTAGCTTAGACTCGCTTAGTGCTATCACACTAAGCTCCTAAGCTCCACTAAGCTCCACTAAGCTCCACTAAGCTCCCTAAGCTAGCCTAAGCCATATATACCCCATCCCCTCATAACCATCCGTTTCATTTATTTCGTAATCTTATTTTCCGACTCAGCCCCATGACCGGAACCGGCCAACCATAAAAGAGTAAAAGAAGCGATAGCAAACGATAAAACGACTGAGTAAGTGTTACTAAGTCACCCAAAGGGGTAATTAGGTTGGTAGGGTTATCCATTTGCGGATGCTCATCAACCATTCAAAATACTTTATCGTAAGCCACTCAAACCACTTTATAACCACTCAAACCACTTTATAATCACTCAAAGCACTCAAACCACTATTAGTGTAACCACTCGATTCGCTGCGCTCATCGAGTGGTTCATCGAGTGGTTTGTTGGTTGTATTCTCCCGCCTTGAAATTGCGCGGAACATTTCGCTTTCCCCTTTTGCTTTTGTACCATATAAGCCACACACCTTCATATATACTTGGACATTCCTCCAGACTTCTAACTCTTTCTACAACTCTTTCTACAACTACAACTACAACTACAACTACAACTACTTCTACTTCTACTATGTACAAACGAGCGTACCTGCCTAATATTGGAAAAAGCCACACTGTTGCGTGTATAACGTGCTCAATTGTGATATTGGTGCAAGTCATCATAGCCCAATTTTCGTGCGGCCACGCGCTCATGGGTTGCAACCCCCAGTACACGCTCCAAGTGGCCAGCGGGCTGACTAAAATGGTGCTGATGATCCAGGGCGGTATCAAGTTGGTGTCGTACCTCGCCAAAGATTTTTCCGTGGAGGAAGACAAAAATGTCAAGTATGTGATTGCGGATACGTTGAGCGAGAGCAATTTGTTCCGCTTCAACTACGGGGGCTACTGCCGCAAAAACGTGGACACGCGGGCGCAGAACTGCACTGCGCTGGACCACGGCATCGATTTCATGAAGTCGCTCATGAGCGACTTTGGCACCCAGTTGAAAACCATCACCAAGGTCAAGGACGCCGGGCAATTTGTCGATGGGCTCACAACCACTTATTCCGCGTTTGCGCGCAAGGTGATGGGCCCCACGATCCACCGGATCGAGATGAGCGTGATCATGTTGCGGTGGCTCAACCGCGTGCTCATGGTGTTGTCGTTGGTGCTCATTTTGTTGTACACCTTCTGGATGCGAATCTCCATCTGCGTGGTGTCGGGGCTCATAGTGGTGGTGCACGCGGGGCTTCTCTACGTGGAGATCTGTTTCATCAAGAAGGCGTACCGCAACCTCAGCCCCAGTGTGGTGGTGCGGCCGGGCTCGGGGTTCTGGTTGGTGGTGTTGAGCTCGCTAGTGGCTTTGGGGCAGTTTGTGTATGGGGTGATGGAGTTGAGGAAGAAGAGGGGGGGGGAGAAGGATATAGAGATGGAGGAAACAACCGAGCGGAGCGAGGTTGTTTATGATTATTAACAATCGAGCGAAGCGAGATTGTGGATATTAACAGACAAACAATCGAGTTTCACTCGATTGTTGATTAAAGAAAAAGACTCGTTCACTCGATTGTTTGAATACTAAATTAAACAATCTCGTTCGATGACCCAACAACCAGAATAGAATCGCGTTTAGAGGACGACGATAGATAAAGATGCAGAGATGAAGTCAAGAAGGTAAGGAGACATCAGATACGATATAAAGCAATACCAATAGGCAGACATCGCATTATTTCGCTTCGCTCAATAATGCTCAAGACATCAGATGCGATATAAAGCAAACCAATAGGCAGACATCGCATTATTGAGCGAAGCGAAATAATGCTCAAGACATCAGATACGATACAAAGCAAACCAATAGGCAGACATCGCATTATTTCGCTTCGCTCAATAATGCGCTAACCATATCAGGATATGCGTTACGATATTAATATGAACACTGTAGAATGGGTGCAAAAAACAATGCAACAATACCGCGGAATTGCGAGCGTGAAAAGCCAAGAGAAAATAAAGATAAGGTTAGACAAGAGAAGTAATTTAGAGTAGACAATAGACGCGGATTATTATAAACTAGTCCAAGGTTACAACTCAGTCAAAAAGTATGTGGCAGTCTTAGTGGATGTCTACCACAAGAGTAGTGCTTAGGAATAGGCGATCCAATGAACTAAGGTGTATTGTTGAGGATAGACTGAACGACAGTATACAATGATGACTAGAAGTAGCAAGTACGCAGGTAGCTCAGGACCAGACATGCTAGATTTTATGTGGTAAGGTGTAAATTGAGGGTAATCAGTATCGGCCAACGGGTCATCCTACAATTTGAACATTCTTATACTGAGACAGGTACATTTCTTCATCATCTTAGACAGTTGCGATTCTTAGTGACTACTGCAACAAGAATCCGTTCAAACAGCTCAACTCCTTTCAGCAGCTCATGAGTGGTTAACAGTGAGTCAGTATTAATCTGGTCAACGGAAGCCATCCACAATTGTGAAGTGGTCTTCGTCTAGTCATTCTTGATCCTCTTTACTTATACTACAGAGACACATGTACTTTTCTTTATTACTTAGACAGCTTCACAGAAGCGTGGTCTTTTGATTTCTGAGGAGCTTCTGGCAATGCAAGTTCATTCGCACTTGTAGTTCAGTCGCAGCTACTAAAGGTAGTTCCCACTTCTTGCTCACTTGGAATACTTGAACATCAGACATTCGCAAGAAGTGACTCGGAATTCACTTCTCGAGTTCGAGTACTTCTTGCTCACTAGAAATACTTGAACATCGGACATTCGCAAGAAGTGACTCGGACTCGCTTCGCGAGTTTCCGAGTGCTTCTTGCTCAACCCAACACCTTCTTGAACGCCTGCTCGAAATCCTCCACCAAATCATCAATAAACTCCGTCCCCACACTCACTCTCACCAAATCCTTTGTCACTCCCGCCGAAACCTTCTCCTCGTCCGACAACTGCTGGTGTGTGGTGAACCACGGCGCAATCACCACAGTTTTTGAATCTCCCACATTTGCCAAATTAGTCGCAATCTTCAAGTTGTCCACCACCTTGGCACTCACGTCCTCTCCCTCCGGCAGCTTGACGCCAAACGACAACATCCCCCCAAAGTTCTCCTTGTTATTCAAGTACTTTTTCGCAGTCTCGTGGTCCTCATGCGACGGCAACCCGAGGTACAGCACCCAGTTGACGTACGGCGAGTCCTCCAACCACTTGGCCAATTTGGCCGCGTTGTACGAGTGTCTGTCCACACGCAACGACAAGGTCTCCAAACCCTGCAAGAGCAAAAAGGCAGCGAACGGGTTGAGCGCAGGTCCAATGTCCCTCAAGATCTGCACTCTGATGTACGTCAAGAAGGCCTCCTTTCCAAGAGTGTTGAATACAAGACCGTGGTACCCGTCGTTGGGCTCGCTGAACTGCGGGAACTTTTCAGGGTAGTCTGCAAACGGGAAGTTTCCAGAGTCCACAACCACACCTCCAATGGTGGTACCATGACCTCCAATCCACTTGGTGGCAGAGTGCACCACAATATCGGCACCGTGGGCAATTGGTCTCACCAAGTACCCACCGGTTCCAAAAGTGTTGTCCACAACCACAGGGACTCCCTTGGCATGAGCAACTTTGGCAATGGCCTCGAAATCAGGTACATTGTACTTGGGGTTACCAATGGTCTCGAGGTAAACCGCCTTGGTTTTGTCGTCAATAAGACGCTCAATGTCGTCGACATCGTTACCCTTGGCAAAACGGGTCTCAATACCAAACCTCTTGAAAGAAACCTTCAACTGGTTGTAGGTTCCTCCATAGAGGTAGGAACTCGACACAATATTGTCGCCAGGACCAGCAAGGGCACTCAAGGCTGTGAATTGAGCAGCCTGGCCAGAGGCAACAGCAAGAGCACCGATTCCGCCTTCGAGCTGGGCAACACGCTGCTCAAACACATCGTTGGTGGGGTTACCAAGACGGGTGTAAGAGTACCCGGCTTCTTCCAAGCCAAACAAACGGGCACCGTGCGCAGAGTCCTGGAACGCAAACGACGTGGAGGCGTAGATGGGGACAGCACGGGGTCTGTGGGGGGCATCCAATGGCTGACCGGCGTGTAACTGGAGGGTATCAAAGTGGGAGGGCATGATTGGATTCTTAGTAGATTCTGAATTCCAGGTAGATTAGTATCTGAGATTGTAGTATCTAAGATTGTAGTATCTAAGATTGTAGTATCTAATTAGTATCTGAGATTATCAAAGATTTCTGTAGACTGAGACTGTACTATCTGTGGAGTGGCTGCAATCCTTTTATACCCCGACATGCCACAATATAAATTTTGTCACGTGGGATATACTAAGTGCAGATCATAGCCACAGAGTACAGCATCAAGGAATGAATGAAATTGAGAATAGACAGTATAAAAGACAATAGAATAGAGAGTACATATAATAGATCAAGACGAAATAATTGAATGGATACTTTAGTCAATTGAGTGTCAACTCAATTGAGTGTCAACTGAGTGTCAGTCGACTGAGTGTAGTCAGATGAGAACTATCAATTTGTAGACACAATAAGAACAATAGATGGTTGCCACAATTTAAAGAATGGGAGGAAAAGGAGTTAAGGTGATGGAGTTAAGAAAAATGGACAAGTGTTGGAAAATGGAGTGGTATATTTTTGGGGTTGCGTGATTACGTCAATTTTGAGGAACATTAGATGGCATCAGGAATGAGTGAGATTGCGACATGATAACGTATAACGATCGTATAACGAGCGAAGCGAGTTATACGTGAGTCATGATTTATCATTGTATCTCTTTATCACTGTATCTCATTGTCATTGTAACTCATTCTTCCTATTATCATTCTTCCTATTATCTTCCCATATTCAGTACCTTTTTCAGTCTTCACATTCTTACATACGAGCACGACCAATATGGATCTTTAAAAGAGTTTTCTTGATCTTCAGTTGAATATTGAACAAATCAAGTTCTATTCGCGTTCTCGCTAGTTTTTTGAAAGAACGAGCGGAGCGAGTTCTTTCGCTCATTCCTTTTCTAACCAGCCATCATGAACCAATGCAAAGGTACAACCAAGAAAGGAGCCCGATGTAAAATCTCAGTCAAAGGTGAATGGTGTCATCATCATGCCCCATCTGCAATTCCCTCAGTTCCAGGCTCTACATCTGTCAAACTTCAACCTAAACTTCAACCTGTCAAACAACCAGCCCTGCCAGGCAGGGCTGAAAAAGTTTCCGGCCACATTTACATCTACACCCTCACACTGCTCCTCCGCAACCAGCCCATCCAAGTCAAGAACCTCCCCGATGCCCACAGGCGACACAGAGACAAATGGGTGCCGTTCGACCCAAAGCACTCCAAGTACTTCCTCTTGAAAATAGGCATGACTTCTGGTCCCGTGACCAAACGTCTCAAGCAGTGGGAGGCCAAGTGCAACCACCTGCTCACGTGTGTGTTCCCCGGGGGCAAGCGCAGTCCCTTGGACCGGCTATTCCACAGGTTTTCCGGGCTCTCGCTCCAGGAATCGTGCGGGACGTATGCCACTCCACACAGTGCTGATTATGCTTCGTTTAGAGAGAATGGGTTTTATACACTGGCGAATTTGCAAAAGGTGGAGGCTGCGGTGCACAAGACGTTGAGGAAACGGTACGGGGGAGGGAGCTTTTACTGTACGGGATGTGGGGGGACAAAGAGGGGGGGGCCGTTTGCGGAGTCGAGTATTCATACAGAGTGGTTTTTGGTGCCGAAGGGGGAGATGGGGGAGGTGTACAAAGTAATAGATGAGCAAATAACGAGCGAAGCGAGTTATTTGCACAAGTGATATTACAACGAGCGAAGGAACGGCGAATAACGAGCGAAGCGAGTTGTTCGCCGTTGTCTGTTTCGCTCGTTGTTTGTTAAAAGAAACTTATTCAAGCGAATTAACGAGCGAAGCGAGTTATTCGCTTGTTTGCTCGTTGGAGTTACTCGCTTGTTTGCTCGTTGGAGTTACTCGCTTGTTTGCTCGTTGTTTCTGTTGATAGTGAGTCAAATATTTTTCGCAGCCATTTGCATACACTCCAAATCGAGCGAAATGTTAAGCAACCTATTCAAATAACGAGTGGGCTGTTATTCACTCGTATCATCTATTGAGTGATTTGCTATCTCAAAACCGAATGACTTGTCTCCTTGCATCCATTGAGACTGTTATTTGTGCTGGTTTCGAACAACCTACAACTCTTTGCTCATACGAGTGATCACTGCTCATGATCTTCAAGTCATTTTTCGTTATTCGCTCGTTAAGAAATTCAAGTAATTTGCAGCCATTATTTTAGTTCAAACGAGCAAGAGTGAACAAATCGCACCATTGAGTCACAAGAGCCAGTAGTGATCTAGCTCAACATGGAGTTATGAGAAGACTCTGTCAAGTGAGTTTTCACCATGAGTTTGCATCCATTGAGTGACCTTATCATATACTTACTTCGGTCAATTGCACAGGTGATAGTAAACTACAAGCGAATCGAGTTGTTTGTGTTACAAACCACCTATTTATAACGAGGGAGGTGAATAACCACTCCGCTCTTTTTTCGCAGCCATAGTATTTTTGTTATTGTATAACGAGCAAAGCGAGTATTCGTGTGGAATAGCCTAGTACAACTCGCTTCTATCGTCTATAGGTTTTGCTCGTGTGAAGCATTCGATCAGGTGAAACGAGTTTGCGACCATTAGTGATTTAGGCACATCCATTGAGTGTTACAAGCTTTTCATTAAACAACTCACCTCAATGCAAATGGTCTAGCTCAAACAACGAGCAAAGTTGTTTGAGTGCTACAACCCTATCAAGCAAGTTTTGGAACCATTAGTGAGCTTGTCATTGGCATCCATTGCTTGTCACTCACTCGAAGTGAATCATTTACAGAGGTAACAACTCGTGAGGCGAGCTTCTTGTGCTATACCTAGCAAACAACGAGAGTCGTTTATGTTACAACACCTAGTACGACACTTCAATAGTTACCTGTTTGGTGATTCACTCGTTGTTTGTAAGACTCAATCAAGCAAAGCATTACCATTAGTGAGTTTATTGCACCCATTGTCACAAGCACCCCATTAACCACTTCGCTCAATACCATAAATGATCGGCCTCAAACGCTTGCCCATTGCATATGATCTAGTCAACTCGCTTGCTCGCTCGTTGTTGGATCGTCAACTGCTTCGCTCGTTGACTCTAGTTTTACACTCAATTT
Organism: Kodamaea kakaduensis; assembly: GCA_030558435.1. NCBI lineage: Eukaryota > Fungi > Ascomycota > Pichiomycetes > Serinales > Debaryomycetaceae > Kodamaea > Kodamaea kakaduensis. Next base: position 94,638 of record JAJMSN010000010.1, read on the forward strand.
ATTTATACAGCATATTCAATACATAAATTTAAGCAATAGGATTACTTTTTTAGAACAATCGGCGGCAAGGACTAGTCCCTTTGCATTGTTAATGTCACGCAAAAATCGAGCAAAGTGCTAGGGTTGCCGGTGGAACAATGAGTCGCAACAATCGCAACAATGAGCGAAGCGAATTGTTAAATGTCTATTGCTAGTTATTGACTGCTAGCCATTGACTGCTAGTCACTGACTGCTAGTCACTGACTGCTAGTCACTGACTGCTAGTCATTGACATGCAAGTTCAATTGTACTGCTAGTTTGCAACAATTCGCAACATTCGCTTCGCTCATGTTGCTCAAGCTCGCTCATGTTTAGGTGTTCATATATGTGGATGGATCCACACCCTCCTCTGGAAACTCCGTAATCTTAACGTCAAACCTCGACTGGATCTTTTCCAAAATCTCCTCGTCCTCCTTGGTGGACACGAACGAGATGGCCAATCCCTTGGTACCGAATCTACCTGCTCTTCCCACTCTGTGCAAGTACTGGTCGGCCTCACTTGGCATGTCGTAGTTGATGGCCAAGTTGATTCTCTCGATATCGATACCTCTGCCAAACACATCGGTGGACACACAGATACGCTTGTTGAACTCCTTGAAGCTCTTGTACCTCTCGATTCTCTCCTCCTGCGACATGGCAGAGTGCACCGCAATCGACGGGAAGTTGCAGTCGCACAACAACTTGTTCAACTCGTTGGCACGCGAGGTGCTCTTCACAAAGATAATCACCTGGTTGAACTCCAACGAGTCCAAGAGGTCCAGCAACTTGCGGTTCTTCTCCTTCTCCTCCAACTTGATGAGGTACTGCTGCAATCCGTGCAACGTCAACTTGGCCTCGTCGTCAACGTAGATCTCCAAGGGACTCTGCATAAACTTCTTGCACACGGGACGGATCTCCTGCGAGAGCGTGGCGGAAAACATCATCACCTGCTTCTGGAGCGGAGTGGCACGGAAAATGTCCTGCACGTCTCTTCTCATGTCAATCGACTCCAAAACCTTGTCACACTCGTCAATGACAAACGACTTGACGTGGTTGAGACGGATCGCCTTCTCCTTCACCAAGGCAAGCAAACGACCGGGGGTGGCCACAATAATGTGGGGGCACGTCTCGGGGTTCTTCAACTTTTCAATGTCCTTCTTGATTGGAGTACCTCCGTAGAAAACTTCCGTCTTGACATCGGGCATGTACTTGGAGAATCTCGAGTACTCGTTACGGATCTGGTACGCCAACTCTCTGGTGTGGCAGATCACCAAGGTGCTGATCTGGCCGGGCTGGGGGTCCAACTGCTGGAGAGTGGAGAGGGTGAAGACGGCGGTTTTACCCAAACCAGACTTGGCTTGACAGAGAACGTCGGTACCGAGGATGGACTGGGGGATACAGACTTGTTGAACTGGATGTTAGTAAAACCAAACAACGAGCGAAGCGAGTTGTTTGGTGGTTCGTTGTTGAGTAGTGGAATAGAATGAGCAAACAAGCAAACAACGAGCAAAGCTCGTTGTTTGTCATAGTAGAACACAAGCAAAGCAAGTTGTTTAGTGCTCGCTAAAGTCATGAAACAGACTTCAAAATAGCACCAAATGAACAAAAATTGATCAGTGATTTCAATGACCAAATGAACAAAAATGAACATAAAAAATGGTCAATGAATGATTGCAAGGACATGAAAGTGAGCACTATCAATTGAACATCAAAAGGTAAAATCAATGTCCAAAATTTTCAATGCTGTCAACAATCATCAATCATCATCAATAATTAACAATCATCAACAATCATCAACAATCATCAACAATCATCAACAATCATCAACAATCATCAACAATCATCTATCATCAATCATGAATAGTCATCATCAACAATCATCAACAATCATCAAAACAAAGGAAATAAATTGCTGTCATCAGCCAGTAAACATTGATAGATCAATGGTGACTGATAACTAGGGCATCAATCAAGCCTAATGTCTAGTTTTGATACACATTATCAGTATAGGACTTCAATTGTGTTCAATTCGCGTCTTTTTTCGACACGCGTTGGTCAATCACGGAATGGACAGTAGTCAGAAATTGCCACTAATGAGAAGTCTGTGGTCTGGATGTCTGTGGTCTCGACTTTTCGTCTAACTTCTGAGTAGACTTTTCCAAATCTAGAACTTTGTGGTCTCGTAGTACTAATGTACTGGTTACTGTCTAGTACTTGTGTTGTCCTTCTGTCTAGTCAAGTACTATTGTTGTACTCATGTAGTACTTGTGTTGTTCTTCTCACTCTATCCTCATTTCTCTAAAATGACATACCTTCCGATGGGTGTTCGAAACCACAGTCACTGATGGCTCTCACCAACTCTGCCTTCAAAAGAAAGTCTCTGAACCCGGTGGAGTGCACACCCACGTACGAGCCCTTTTTATCGGCCTCCTTTTCAGCGCCTTCATCGGCAGCTGCGGTGGTGGTGGTGGGCACGGCAATCTCCTCCGAGTCGGAGTAGTCCAATAATTCTTCCTGGCCTTCGTGGGACATGTTGTTGTTGATGAAAATAAATTTCGCAGAGTTTTCATTTTGTTGATACACGACCGCAATGTTGAGTTTACTTAGATCAAGAGTGGTGAGCGCAGTGGGTGTGGGTAGAGTTGGTGGAGTCGGTAGATTGCTGGCCGGTACAGTTGGTAGATCGCTGCTTACAAAGGCTGCCTTTCGCTCATTTTCAGTATCGCGCCCCACCTTGTTGGGTGAGCCGTCGGCGGAGCAATTGAAGGCCATGGAGAGACTCAAGGACACCATTACGTCGAATCCCAAGCTCATGGAGTCGCTCAGGGAGTTGCAGGAGAAGATCGTGGCCAAGGGCGTGTTTACGCCGGGCGAACAGCCGCTGATGATGAAGATGATGTCGTTGATGGCAGATAAAGAGATTAGAGGGAGTTTGATGGGGTTTAAACAGGCGTTGGATGAGAGCGGGGTCAAGTTTGATAAGGAGGATATGGCGATGTTGGGGGAGTTTTTTATGAAGCAGAAGTAACTCATTCCAATCTCGCTACGCTCGATTGGAATGAGGCGGTGATGGTTAAGCAAACAATCTCGCGTATCGAGATTGTGAGTACTAGTCATTATTGAGTGATTGAGTGTGATTGAGTTATTCTGAGTGGCTGTTGATTGAGCAAACAATGAACACCTGCGAGTACAATTTGTATTGCAGTACTGCAATATAACAATTCAAAGCAGGACTAACATTAACTATGTTCTTTGTTCATCGTGGTTACCTTCCTGCCACTCACTCTTCAATGTTGATACTCACTCACAACAAAACTGGCACTACCTGTAAATACAAAATCGATTATCTATTGTACTTGGATGTAGGGAGGTAAGAGAGGAGAAGTAGAGAAGAGAGAAATGAGATAATGTATAAATTTGCTCACTCGTTCCATTTTGCAGCCAGCGTAATTTTCATACCGACACTACAAATACCGCTTTGGTTGCTCCACCAAAAGGAACCTCCAGAGGTCTAAACTTGTACTTATTCTTATTATCACCCCCACCAACATGTTGAAACCCTCAAACCACCAAAAAAGACTCGGGAACGTACTTTTTGGTAGGGGTAAGCGGGTATGAAAATTACGCAGAGTACATGGGAGACTTCGTACCTTGATACTTGATGAGAAAGGCTACTAGGAAAAAAGCCTCTACTTACTTTTGATCCATCCACGCAGTCTCCTCGCTGAGTGATCAAGGTGCTAATTACTATTAGTATACATTTTGAACATACTTATATCCACCATTCATGTCTGAAATTACACTCCTCCGGTGTGCTTCTGCAGCCGTACAGCCAGTGTTTCTACCTAAACCCGCGAACCTGAAACGACTCAAATATGAAGATCAGCTTATCAGGTTCGAACTTGTGGTAGGTGAGCCGTGATGACTACCGTTTTACGTTATACTTCATTGGGGAAGAACTCATAATGAGTGTTGGTACCCCTACACCCGCAAAAGCGTTTTCCGCTCAGGTCACTATTACATTGAATCTACCTCTCCACATTCTGATTGGTGTGAGTGAGTGTACACTCACTCACTTCTATGCTTTTCGCAGCCAGGGTAAATTTCATACTGATACTCCCAACAAGTAGTTGTGTTACTCCGCCAAAAAAAACATTGAGGAGCTTGTAACTCGTGGTATTATCATTGTCACTCACATCAACATGCTGGAGTCTTCAGTTTGTTGTAAAAGCCTCGGGAAGAAACTTTTTGGTAGGGGTAAGCGGGTATGATATTTACGCGGGCCTACCATTTTTATGGGAAGAGTACCGAAACTGTTAGTACTAGCGAGTTGGTGTATACTGCACTCATTTGCTATTGTGAGGATCCCTCCTGTTTGCTATTGTGAGGAAGTACTTACTCTACGTAAAGCTATTGAGTGATTTCTACTTCTATTGTGAGTTACCTACTATTGAGTGAAGTAGTATTCATGCCATTAGTTGATGAATAATACTCTATCTACTGATACTACAATTCGCTTTGCGAATTGTAGTGCTTAGAATTGTAAGTGCTTTTGGAAGTGCTTTGAAGTATTACTAGAGAGTATTTACTAGTGGATAGTATGACTAGTCGATACTCGCTCCGCGAGTATCTCCACTATAATCTCCAGTAAACAAACACCACAATCGCTTCGCTCTTGTGGTGTTTTTACTTCTTTGCAAAACTAGCACTAATCCTCGCCGCCTCCTCCACTCCCCTAGCAATCCCCGCCCTCACTCCCCCATCCTCCATCTTCAACAACCCCCCAATGGTTGTCCCTCCCGGAGTACAAACCTTACTCTTCAACACCGCTGGGTGCTCTCCCGTCTCCAAAGCCATCTTTGCTGTTCCCTCCATGACCTTTGCGGCCGCCAAACGGGCCACATCGTATGGCAATCCCATACGCACACCTCCATCGATCAAACTCTCCATCATCATGAGACAGAACGCCGGTCCCGAGCCCACCAACGCCGTTGCAGCGTCCATATTCTTCTCGAGGATTGTCACGGCTTCTCCCACTGGAGAAACCAACTTCATCACCAAGTCTGCGTACTCCTTTTCAGCCTCTGGAGAAAGAGAAATGGCAGCTGTTCCGCACCCAAACTGCGCGGGAGTGTTGGTCATGACCTTGGCCACGTATGGCGAGAGCACCGAGAGTTCATCGATGGTTGTTCCGGCCAAAAGCGAGATGACCAACTGGTTGCCAGTCAAGGAACCCTTGACTTGTTCATAAACGGTGTGGAACATGAATGGTTTACAGCCCAAAATAATGATGTCTGCTTTGGCGACGGCGTCCTTGTTGGCGTCCCCAAACGAGTACTCGAGAATGGGGGAGGTCCAGGAGGCCTGGAGGCGTTTGCTGGAGGCCTCGGAGTTGGTGCAGGCAATGATTTTGGCGGGGTAGGGGTCGAAGGAGGCGTTGAGGATGGCCAGACCGACGGCTTTGCCCATGGTGCCGCAGCCAAGGATTGCAATGGTGTAGTCTTTCATATCGAGCAATCGAGCGAAGCGAGATTGTGAGAAGCAATTGAGTTAAGAGTAGTTTATCGAACAATCAAGTGAATCGAGATTGTGAGAATTGACTGAAAAATAGACTGAAAAGAGACTGAGACTGAAAAAGTGCGGAGTGAAAAATCGAACAATCGAAATAAAGCGAACAATCGAGGAGTGTTCACAAAAATGAAGAGATAAGAATAGATCAGAGTCAACAGTAGACTGAGAATGATAAATAAAATCAGATCATACAATTACTGGACGTTTTTGACTATAATTTTTAGTCTAATTAGTAGTAGTCCGTTGTAATTTCATCAGAGTGAAGGGACAATGAAGTTCAACAATCAGGTAGTTAAACAATCAGCAGTTAAGTAATCAGCGAAGTAACAGTCAAGCAATTTCGCTTAGCTCAATTGCTTGTCTATTGCTTCTAAAGACAAGTGAAACCGAAACTCAACCGTTTTCGGAAGGTGCGAAATGCCCATCACATGAGACTAGAACGGAAGAGCAGTACAGACAGAACAGACAGAACAGAACGAACTACAACTACAACTAAGCACAAAACAAAACTAGAACCCAAACAGAATCAATGATAGTTTTCACATCATCATTTACATACAACATTCAACTCCATCTATCAAGTATAATTAAGTGTCCTGGTTTTGTGGTACGGTTCTGAACTCCGTTACCGCAACCTGTGGAAGCCTCCTAAAGATTCCGCTCTCAGTCTTACTTTTCTTCTATTACTTCTACTTGTACTTCTTCTGATACTACTTCCACTTGTAATTCTACTAATGCTTCTATTAATCCTACTTCATCTACTACTCTCTACCTCTAATTCATCTACCTCCCTTTTCTCATCCCTAATTACACTGCCTACTCCCAATATTTATTTCTCTTTCTCTCTTTCTTCTCTTTGTTCTCTTTCATTCTCTTCTTCCTCTAATCATTCAGCCTCTCTCTTCATCTTCTCTCCTTCTCTTCTTATTCACCACTACATTCTACTCATTGCTCTCGTCAATCATTTTATCAGATCGTGACGAAAAAATATCACCTCATTAAGGGTAGTCAGAACACTGCTCTGTCAACGCTGCTGCTAACTGCTGCTATTTAATACTACTAGTATTCTGTAACTATACAAGTGCTACTATAAGTACTACAAGGCTACTACAAGTACAAGTACTACCACTACTACAAGTACCACTACTACAAGTACGACCACTACCACTGCTACAAGACTGATTCAGACTACTACGACCTATGAACGTCTTACCCTGTCCCGTATTGCGACCGTCTGCGGAGGAGTTTGCAGACCCCATCCAGTACCTTTCGCGGTGCGATAATGTGCGGCTCGGTACCGAGTACGGCCTAGTGAAGGTTGTGCCGCCGAGCGAGTGGAAGCCGCCGTTCTCCATCTCGCCGTCGTTCCGCTTCCATACCCGGCTCCAGCGCTTGGGCGACTTGGGCGTGATTGGGAGGTCCCGCAAGTTCTTTCATGATAACTTGAATCGGTTCTTGAAGATGAAGAAGCAAAGGGGGTTGCGAAAACAGTGTTTTAAGGTGAGGAGGAGGGAGAGAGAGGAGACTGGTTTAAGGAAAGAGGAGGGAGTGAGGAGGGGGAAAGAGGAGGGATTAAGGAAAAAAGAGGAGGAAGAAGTGAAGAAAGAGAAGGATGAAGAAGAAATAAAGAGAGAAGAACAAATAAAGAGAGAAGAAGAGATGAAGAGAGAAGAAGAAATTAAGAAAGAGAAAGACGAAGAAATAAAGAGAGAAGACTTAAAGAAAGAAGAACAACTCATCTACTATTACGACCTTTATAACGAGGTGGAACTTCTCAAACCAATGAATACTGACAAATGGCAACTGCTAGGGGGACGATTGGGAGTCTCTCCAAAGACTCTCAAGTGGGAGTACCAGACTCATATTGCTGATTATGCCGAGTATCTCGATAGCTATGGCAAGTACGAGTTTCCCGAGAGCGACGAGGAGGAGCTGCAGGACAGCTGTTTGGTGTGTGGGTCCAACGACGAGCCCTCGCGCACTCTCTTGTGTGATAACTGCGATAATCCATACCACATGGACTGTTTGCGAGAACCCTTGTCGTCGATTCCAGCGGGGAAATGGTACTGCGACAAGTGTCTTGTGGGGACGGGCGAGTACGGGTTTGAGGAACAGAGAGATATCAAGTATACCCCAGCAGAGTTTTACCAAATGTGCAGGGAGTTCGATGCCGAGTACATGGCACAGTACCCGGGAGTGGTGCCGAGTGTGGACTTTTTTGAGAGGCAGTTCTGGGACATGATCGAGGCCCAGGATCCGCATATGGAGGTGAAGTATGGGGCGGATATACACAATTTGAGGTCGGGGGAGATCAGTGGGTTTCCAATGGAGACTGACCACTCACACCCACACCAACACTCTGCACATGTGCAGAGTGGTGTGGGGGTGGGTGGGTCAAGTGTACAAGTACCTCAACAACCTCAACCACACTTGCAAGGTGTACAAGGTATACCAAATGTGCAAGGTATAACAAATGTACAAGGTGTACCACTACAAGGTGTAAATGTACAAATACCACATCAACCTGTACAAATGCCAAACATACAAGGTATACCAAATGTACAGTCAAACCAAGGTATACCACATGTACAATCAAACATACAAGGTACAAATGTGGGCATAAATATGCCAAACATACAAGCACCAATACCAAACATGCAAGCACCAGACCTCCACCTGTACTACTCCCGCCACCCCTTCAACCTCACCCAGCTTCCCTTTGCACGAGGATCTCTTCTCAACTACATCAACACACTGATTTCAGGCATGACTGTGCCGTGGATCTACATTGGGTCTCTCTTCTCCACCTTTTGCTGGCACGTTGAAGACCACCATACGCTTTCCGCCAACTACTGCCACATGGGCGCCACCAAGAAATGGTACGGTATCCCCCTGCGGCAGGCCGATGCGTTTGAAGCGCTCATGAAGTCCAAGGCCCCTGACTTGTTCCGCCGCCAGCCCGATCTCCTCCACCAGCTCGTGACACTCTTGAGTCCACAAGTGCTTTTAGACAATGGTATCGAGTGCTACTACGCGAACCAGGAGCCTGGTGAGTTTGTGATTACGTACCCGCGCGTGTACCACCTGGGGTTCAACTGCGGCTTCAACTTTAACGAGGCAGTGAACTTTACCATGGGTGACTGGTTGGACTATGGGAGGAACTCGGTGGAGCTGTACAAGCACATTGCCAAAGAGAATGTGTTTGATCACTATGTGTTGTTGGAAAACATTTTGCGGGCACGGCTCCAGGGAGGTGCACGTGAGTTCGATGTTGGTACCATCAAGAGGTGCTGGCTGCAGTTGGACGAGTTCACACGCAAGCAAAACAACTTGTTGACCAGCTGGAAAAAGAGTATGGGGGAGGAGGTGGACGACGAGGGGGGGGACATTGTGTACCACGTGCCTGCGGACTCGGATCTCTTGTGTGAGATTTGCAAGACGTACATGTCGCACCAGTACTGTGAGATTGACAATAGTGAGCACAAGTTTCCGTCGATGGTGGGGGCGTTGGTGAAGGTGGAGCGGCCGGAGAAGATGAGTATTTCGCAGCTTCTTACGCCGGAGGCGTCGCCGCATGAGATGCTGCAGAAGAAACCAACGCCGTTGTTTGATACGATAGCTGCGCAGAAGCTAGCGAACATCGCAAACATCACGAGCGAAGCGAGTGAGAGCGATAAGTCTCACATTGCGAACGAAGTGAGCAATGTGATTGAGGAACAAGCCAACATCGCGAACGCAAGCGACGCTAGTCAAAACACAACCAACATCGCTCACTTCGTTCGCGATGAAAAATCCAGCGATGTGAAACTGCTCGTTAACGAATTCGACGAACTCGTCCGCGCAGCCAAAAAACGGGCCACCGACTCGAGTGAAACCGCCAAGCGTCGGTCCAAGAGACTCAAACTGCAGCCCACGCGCAAAAAGATGGAGTGTTCGGGTGTGTTTAGGACACTCAATGCACAGGAAACGATACGGTTGTGTTTGGACTGTGTACAGAAGAACTCGATCAGGGGGGAGAATGTGGGGGTGAGGAGTATACGGAGTTTGGGGGAGATGCAGAGGTTTGTGAAGAGGACGAGGGAGTTGGCTTAATCAACAGTGCACCATTTGCATGCACAATTGAGCGAAGCGAAATTGTGCATGCAAATGTGATAAATGATTGTCAATTGGCAATGAGCGAAGCGATGTTGCCAATTGTTGATAAGGTGATAAGACAGATTGTCAATTGGCAGTGAGCGAAGCGATGTTGCCAATTGTTGATGTTAAAGATGAGAGACGAACAATCGTGCGAAGCGAAATTGTTGCGAATTGTTGATGAGAGATGTCAATTGGCAATGAGCGAAGCGAAATTGTTGCGAATTGTTGATGAGAGATGTCAATTGGCAATGAGCGAAGCGAAATTGTTGCGAATTGTTGATGAGAGATGTCAATTGGCAATGAGCGAAGCGAAATTGTTGCGAATTGTTGATGAGAGATGTCAATTGGCAATGAGCGAAGCGAAATTGTTGCGAATTGTTGATGAGAGATGTCAATTGGCAATGAGCGAAGCGAAATTGTGCAATTGGTTGCAATTGGTTGCCAGTTGTTGATTATAAGGTGATAGCGAACAATTGGCAAACAATGAGCAAAGCAAGATTGTTGCCAATTGTTGAAGAGATTGTCAATTGGCAATGAGCCAAGCTAAATTGTTGAAGAGATTAGCAATTGGCAATGAGCGAGGTTTTGCCAATCGATCTAATAAAGATGAGAAATGCTCTCTTCGCTCAATTGCTGTTGCCAATTATGAAAATTAATAACAATTCGCTCCCTCATTGTTCTATTATACTGCGTTGCTTGAGTACAAGCAGTTGTAAACTACTGAATGAATATTATGACAAGATGGTATGGAAAAGTGTAGAGAAGACTGTTCATTGTTTGGTGAATAATTAATTGATTAAGTGATTAAGTGATTTTGATTCATTCATTGATCAAGTGATTTATTGATTCACCCATTTTATTACCATGTTTTCTGTAAATGTAAATCATTTTTCACGTCAAATTGCATTACTATAAAAGCATAAATTTCCCCATAATTAACCCCCAATTTTTCAGTCTAGTCCCATTCTTTCAAATGTATTATTCTTGTATTCTCAATTGTATTCTTCAATTCTTCGATTCTTCCTCAATTCTTCTTCAAGTCTTCTTCAAGTCTTCCTCAATTCATCTGGTCATCCTCTCATTCCTCACAATTTCGCTGCGCTCAATTGTGAGAATCCGCTCAATTGTGAGAATCCGCTCAATTGTTCGGTCGGTTTGACTCTTGTCCGACCTCACCCGAACCCCTCTGATTGGCCAGCTCCTTTCACGTGTCCCTACCAATTTTCCAGGATTTTTTCTCTGATACTACTGGGCCAGAGCGAAATCCTGGCCTCTGATTCGCCAGCGGACGGTCCACACTACCCTTTGTGGCACAAAACCACAAATGCCTAAAAAAAATTACATGGACGATTCTCAACGAAAAAGTTGAACGCTGTATAAAACAACACTGATTCTTTTTTTTTTCCAACCTTTTTCTGCTTCTTTAGCAAATAACTTTTAGAAGTAATCAGTTATCATGGTTCTTCCTAGATTATTCAACAGTGCTTCACGCTCCGCATTCACTGCAGCTAAGCGTAACCTTATGTTCAGCAAGGGTTTGGCCACCGCCGCCCCTGCTGTCGGTAAGGTCAGGTATGTAATAGTCAATGATCAATGATCAATGGATGAAAATGGAACATTGATTGATGAATGATGATCATGGATGGAGCATTGATTGATGGAGCGTTGATTGATGCATTGAATCAATGCAATTGCATTCAATGTCGATGAATTTCAATGTGCAATGATTTTACCATCTCCACCGATCCCGGACATCATAATTTTTATAATCATATTTATGATGATTATGATAATCATGGTAATCATGATATGACAGTCATGATAACATAATGATGACAATCAATCACAATCAATCTGCGATTGATTATGATTGATTGACCAATGAAATTTTCGTCCGAAAAATGATTGACCAATAAAAATTTTCCAAAGTCGACGAAAATACTAACAACACAGAGCTGTCATTGGTGCCGTTGTCGATGTCCAGTTCGACGAGGGTAACGTTCCTAGTATTTTGAACGCCCTTACCTTGAAGAATGGTGACCAGGACTTGGTTTTGGAGGTTGCCCAGCACTTGGGTGAGAACACCGTCAGAACCATTGCCATGGACGGTACCGAGGGTTTGACCAGAGGTGCCAGTGTCAAGGACACTGGTGCTCCAATCTCTGTGCCAGTTGGTAGAGGTACCTTGGGCCGTATCATCAATGTTGTTGGTGAGCCAATTGACGAGCGTGGTCCAATTGAGTGTGAGAAGAGAAACCCTATCCACACCGACCCACCTTCATTTGTCGAGCAGTCCACTTCTGCCGAGATTTTGGAGACTGGTATCAAGGTTGTCGACCTTTTGGCCCCATACGCCAGAGGTGGTAAGATTGGATTGTTTGGTGGTGCCGGTGTCGGTAAGACCGTTTTCATCCAGGAGTTGATTAACAACATTGCCAAGGCCCACGGTGGTTTCTCTGTCTTTACCGGTGTCGGTGAGCGTACCAGAGAGGGTAACGATTTGTACCGTGAAATGAAGGAGACTGGTGTCATCAACTTGGAGGGCGACTCCAAGGTGGCCTTGGTTTTCGGTCAGATGAACGAGCCACCAGGAGCCAGAGCCAGAGTTGCTTTGACCGGTTTGACCATTGCCGAGTACTTTAGAGATGAGGAGGGACAGGATGTCTTGTTGTTTGTGGACAACATTTTCAGATTCACCCAGGCTGGTTCTGAAGTGTCTGCCCTTTTGGGTCGTATTCCATCCGCTGTCGGTTACCAGCCAACCTTGGCCACCGATATGGGTTTGTTGCAGGAGCGTATTACCACCACCAAGAAGGGTTCCGTCACCTCTGTCCAGGCCGTTTACGTGCCAGCCGATGATTTGACCGATCCTGCTCCAGCCACCACCTTTGCGCACTTGGACGCCACCACCGTGTTGTCCCGTGGTATCTCTGAGTTGGGTATCTACCCAGCCGTCGACCCATTGGACTCCAAGTCCAGATTGTTGGACGTTGCCGTTGTCGGTAAGGAGCACTACCACGTTGCCACCTCTGTCCAGGAGACCTTGCAGGCCTACAAGTCCTTGCAGGATATCATTGCCATTTTGGGTATGGACGAGTTGTCCGAGCAGGACAAGTTGACTGTCGAGAGAGCCAGAAAGATCCAGAGATTCTTGTCCCAGCCATTCGCTGTCGCCGAGGTCTTTACCGGTATCTCTGGTAAGTTGGTCAGATTGGAGGAGACTGTTAGATCTTTCAAGGAGGTCTTGGACGGTAAGCACGACAGCTTGCCAGAAAACGCCTTCTACATGGTTGGTGGTATCGACGATGTCGTTGCCAAGGCTGAGAAGTTGGCTTCTGAGGCTAAGTAACGTAGAACTATGTTAAAAGAATAAAAGATGCATAATAGGATAGTAGAACAACCCCAATCACCTCAATCGAGCGAAGCGAGATTGTGACTACACGAAAGAATTGAGCGCTTTACTGTATGGATGTCTACACGTTGTTCATGCCCACCTCCGACTTGCACTCCTCACTACTCCTTTGTTCAGCAACTTACGTTTTCTATTAATCCCATTAACGTATATGCATGCTCTATAAGTACAATTTTTTCTACACAATTGAGCGGAGCGAAATTGTGTTGGTCCGCTGTGAGTATTCTTGATCTGCTCCATTGTGAGTATTCCTTGATCCCCTCCATTGTGAATATTCGTTGATCCCCCACTTGTGAGTTGTGTTGATTTATTCAACTATGGTTCTCCAGAATATACCACTTCGCTCTTCATTTGTAAGTATCCGTACTCCTTCGTTTCAATTATGGGCTTCTCCAGGATTATTCAGGTACACTCATTTCACTATGAGTTCCCATACACACTCACTTCTCCTCACTTTCTTTTTCACTGATTCCTCAAACATGGGAGGATACGCTTGCTCTGAACAATTGAGCGAAGCGAAATTGTTAGTTAATCTCGTTGAATCGTGAGGTCTCATAGATCAAACTCTCTTCTTATATTTTGACTCGATTGCTTCGCTCATCTTCGTACGTATCTCGTTGGTATCGGTTTAAACTAACAATTGAGCAAAGCGAAATTGTTCGTTAATCTTGTTGAACTGTAGTTCTAATCAGATACTCATCGCTTATCACAATACGTTCTCTCATATTTTTGACTCGATTCGCTTCGCTTATCTTCGTTCAATTGTTGGTCAATCTCTCATATTCTTTTCTCATCCTCACATACCCCAAATGTATCTTCCCCACGAAATGGTCTGCCAATCTCCTATCACTATCCAACCTCGACAAGTACGCCCCACACCCCTCGCACACCTGGAGTTTCTGCTGCGACGACTGCCCCACGTTTTCCACTGTTGCCCTAGCTGTTTCCGCCAACGCCTGTCGCAGGGCACTCAACTTTGCCAACTTTTCAGCCTCCACCGCCGCCTTCACCGTCTCCCCCCTATTCAACAAGCACTCAATTTCCTGACCCGCCAACCCCATTTTCGTGTCTAGCTCGTCCAATTCCTTTGTCACCTGTGCAATTTTCTCCTTTTCCTCCGGTGTGCGCTCCAATCTGCGGCGGGCCACCTCGATGGTCTTGTCGAGATCACGAATGTACTTTTCGAGGTGCTTCAAGTAGTCGTACTCAAAGTCGGGAAACCGCTCCTTCTTGCGACGAAGCTCGTACTCCAACTTGTGTTTCTCGAGATGGAGCTGGGGGCACTTGCCAAGGTCTTGTTTGGTGCCCACAAAGAGGTCGTGCGGGCATGTTCCGACGAGAAATGACTTGCAGACCCTCGAACTCTCCATGTCGGGCTCTCTACGGCGTAGCGCGGGCGAAATGAGCGCCTCTTTGCCCATGAGCTTTTCAAGAAGCTTGCGTTGTTCTTCCAGCAGGGACATAAGGGATGGAGAAATCGAAAAGAGATGGAATAAGAGAATAGAATAGTGAATAAAACAAGAACATATAAGAACATAAAATAAGAACATATAATAAGAACATACAAAGAGAGAATAATATAGAATGCAGTCTAAATAACATATGATTAAAGCAAGATTGAGAATGATGAGAATAAGTAATGACAAGATGGGAGAATAGAATACAGAATAGTGTAGATTAGAGAATGTGAATAGATTGATTTCGAAAGACTACAAAGTACTACTACATTTCGAATACTTCCTCGGCTGTTTTGATGAAAATGATCAAGACTTCTCAAAATTATTCATTGCAGTATTCACTCATTTTGGAGGTCATTTTCGATCCATTGATATTCAGCAGATCGATTGATTTTCAGCATTTTCTGTCGAATATTTAAAGAAATCATCTGTTGTTCAGGTAAATCATTCAGTTTTCGATCATCAGTAACCAAATCATTCAGATAATTCAGTTCAAATCACTCAGATCATAGTACCCAAAACATTCACATCATTCAGTAATCATTCGATCATGCAGTACAGACCATTGAAATTGTTCAGACATTGAATTTCAGATCAAATCACTCACTCTTTTTTCTACTCTCTAATTTCATCTACCTCGATCCCTCTTTTTCTATTCTATCTCTTCCACTACCTTTACTTCAACTGCTCTTCTCACATCTCGCTTCGCTCGATGTGGATTTCGCTCGATGTGAATTACGCTCGATGTGAATTACGCTCGATGACTTCGCTTAAATTATCGATTCACCCCACAAACCTTATTTCAAATCCTCATCAACTCGCTTTTCTGTTCACTTTTCTGTCCACTCACTTTTCTATTCAATTCATACTTGATACTAATCCTACCAACTCCACATCAACCGTTTGCACTTGCAAACCTAAAATGATTGTGGCTGGCACGCTCTTATCGCCTCATTTTTCAAAAATACCCCATTCGGCAGGACAATAAAGTCAATCGTACCGCCTTACATACAGACTAATATTCTACGCTCTATCTCTACTCTACCTCTATTACTCTCTAATCTTTTAATATCTATCTATTCTATCTCTATCCTACTCTATTCTAGTATATATTCTAATTATTACTATCTATTCTATTCTCTATCTATTCTCTATCTATTCCATTCTCTACCTCTTTGTACTATATTCTGTCTCACTTATTTCTTTCTTCTCTCATTTCTTCTTCATCATCTTCACCTTACTCCATGAGGAACTTCTTTCGCAGGCCCGAAAAGAAGCGGCGGGTGGGCGAGTACCCTGTTGGCCACCTCCACTCGCTCCCCCTCGAGCTATTGCTCGAGATTCTTGCGTATGTCGACAGCCGCACCCTCATCAACCTTTCGCTCACCTGTTGCAAGATGCACCACATCATTTGCGAGTACTACCTCTACAAGTCCGCCACCTTCCGCGACTCCGCAACCTTCATCAAGTACTGTTCCCACCATCTCAAGCCCAGTTTCGTCAAACGTTTAAGTGGTAGACCCGCCTCCAAAGTCGCCTACCTCACCCAGCTCCATCTCGTCAACCCCCCCGGCCGCGGCTCCGATAACCAAAGCACCAAGATCGCAGGCTCCTACGGTGTCGAGAGCAAGTCCAGTCTCAGGGCGCAAAGTATTTATAACGAGTACCAGGACCTTTTCAATGCCCTATTGCACGAGGCGTCCAACCTAGAACAGGTCTCCATCTCCCAAATATCTCCCTCATTTGAGTTTCTTCAGGTGGCATCATCCTCAAAACTGAGAAAGCTCTCCAAACTAGAGTTGAGCACACAGACAGGCTGGTCCCTCCCTTTTAAATTCGTGCACATCTCGCCCTTCATGGCCCATTTTTCGCACATTGACAATCTAGTGCTCCACAATTTCATTCTAGACAGCAGCAAATTGGCTGCTGTCAAACCAGATCCCCACGGCGCAGCCATAAACTCATTGCGCCTACACGCGTGCACGTACATCCGCAAACCTTCGGGGAGTTGTGCGCTCTTTGGTGCGGTGCGCGACTTGGAGTTGGTGCTGATCTTGGGCGAGCTGGATCTTTCCTTTATAGATTTTGTCAAGCAAAACAATGTGCTTTCGTCGCTCTTGATAGATTTGGGATCGAGTATATTTTACCAGTACTCCCACGGCAAGGCATTCAACTTTATACGGTTCAACCTGCTTTTTAAGCTCTTGTGCCTGCAGAAGGGGGGGTGGAAGTGCTTGCAGACCTTGGTGCTCACAAACTTTGACTTGGACGCGTTTCACTCGGAACACGATGTGGAGAGAGATGCGTGGAATGACTGTAGTTACTTGGAGGAGTTGTTGTTGTACCTCGCAAATATACCGAATTTGGAGATACGTTTGGTGGGGGGGAATGTCAAGTTTCCGCTGGCGTTGATAGGGTGTAATTTTAGGTTGTTGGATGGGGGGGGGAATGTCTTGGTAGACACTCACAACGCGTAGCGATTGTGAGTGTCGACCCCAATAATGGTTCAATCTCGCGCAGCGAGATTGGAGTGGCGACCCCAATATCGGTCGATCTCGCACAGCGGGATTGGAGTTGCGTACCTCAATATAGGTTTGATCTGTGATAGAATATCTCAATCAAGCACAAGATTGACAACATCACAACGAATAGTTCAATTAAGCGCGGGATTGGACGTACCCCAATATCGGTTCGATCTCGCGAAGCGGGTTCTTTGTGACGGAACCTCAGTCGAGACGAATCACAACGAAAAGGCCAATCTCGAGATTGGTGAACTACAACAATTCACAATCTGCGTAAGATTTTGGGAATTGTACCTGATGATAAAACCACGACGGATCAGATTGCGAGACATAGTTGAGCTACGATGGTGAAACTAAATCGCGCGTACCGAGATTGTGAGTTGATGTCCAACACAATTGTGATGAATTGGAAGATCAACGAGAAGTTGAATATAAATGGGTGCAAATGCAATCAAAATGAGCGGAGCGAGATTTGCGAGTTACTGAGGAAATGGGATCAAATTGAGCGGAGCGAGATTTGAGGCTTCACTGATAAGTGTATATCGAGTGAAGCAAGATTGCGACGAGCAAATGCAAATATAGTGAAGCAACAACGACACTGATAAAGCATATCGGGCAATCGTAAGCATACTGAGCAGATGCAAAATTGAAGCAAGATTCGAGAATAACAAGAAAATGCAAATTGAGCAAAAATCAAGTGGATCAAGATTGCGAGAATAATGAGCAAGTCAAGTGGATCGAGATTGCGAGAATAACGAGCAAACTCAAATTAAGGGAAGCAATATTTACAAGCACTGATAAATGCATATCGAGCAATCGAAATTTACAAGCACTGAGGAATTTCAAATCAAGTGAAGCATTGAGAAGCGAGAATAACCAGCAATGTTATTCTTGCTTCGCTCGATTTACAAGCTTATAAATGCATATCGAGCGATCGATTACAAGCACCGACACAATTGAAGAATTGCGAGAATAACGAGTAATGCTAATCTTCGCTCGATTTATAGAGCAAATGCAAATATCGGCTTGCTGATATCTATCATTGCAAGCAAGTTTCATTAGAAACTATGAAATAGATGACTAGACGAGATCTGGGAAATGGCATATAATAGACAGTTTTTGTAGGATTGTGTAATGATGGTGAAAAATATTGCGACGTCATGGAGAATACGAGGATATACGAGGCCGAACAAATCGAGCGAAGCGAGATTTGTGAGGATTCAACTAATGTGCAAATCGAGTGAAACGAGATTTGCGAAGGTATTAATGGTAGAGTAGATTGAGTGAGCGAAGAGGAATTTTCACCTGTTTGAGCAAATCGAGCGAAGCGAGATGTGAGGACACAATCATAGCTGAGCAAATTGAACGAGTTGCTCAAATACTCAAACAGTTGACTCAATGGAAATTGAGCAATCTCGCCCGATTTGTGAGCATATAATGAAGTTCATCGACTGAAACGGCATTTACGAATATCAATGATAGAGTCGATTTAGCAATCAAGTGAAGCGAAATTCACGAAACACTAAAGTAGATTTAGCAATGGCGTAGCGATTTGCAAGGAAGGATGATCAAATATTGAGTATGTGAAGTGGAGACATTTTTCTGTGGTTAGCTTCACTCGATTGCAGCGAGTGAGTGAGTGAGTGAGTAAATAACTATTGAAAAATATGTTTTGGGGACTACTCAATGAAGAGAATAACTATTGAAAAGTAGTTGTAAGGACTAGATTCGTACATTTCGCTACGCTCAATGTACTCAGAGAATAACTATTGAGAAATGTCTTTGATGCACATTCGAAGTAGATTGAGCAATTGGGGAGCGAGATTGCAAATAATTGGCAAATAAGATTGACAACCTCTCTTCCTCGATTTTTCTACGTCAACAGGTCAAATCTCCCTTTTACATAGATCACTTATTGGTAACCAAGCAAACTTCAAAATGTTTCAACTGGTTGCAAATAAAGAAAATTGTACTGGCTGCAAATTGAGAAAATCGTCAACGGTTGCAAATTGAGAAAAGATTCAACTGGTGCAAATTGGGAAATTGTACTGGCTGCAAATTTCATCCACTCAATTGCTACGCTCAATATACTATACATTTATTCTCTAAGCTACTTTATGCAAACTATCAGCTTGGTAATGACAATTGGTGATTCTTCCGTTCCAAATCTGGTGATTGTGATTGTGAATAATTGTGGTCACTCCCGCACAATCACTTCGTGATTGTACTGTGATTGTTCGTGGTGTACCGTGATTGTACTTCGTGGTGTACCGTGATTTGATCGTAGTAGTTCCTCACAATCACTTCGTGAT
This sequence comes from Kodamaea kakaduensis, assembly GCA_030558435.1. NCBI lineage: Eukaryota > Fungi > Ascomycota > Pichiomycetes > Serinales > Debaryomycetaceae > Kodamaea > Kodamaea kakaduensis. The sequence continues at coordinate 114,067 of JAJMSN010000010.1, forward strand.
TATGAGGAAAACTAGGAGTAGTAACCACCCCACACCCAACCTTCCTCCACCTATCGTTAGTATCCAAAAAAACTCTTAAAGAACCCAGAGACCCGTTCCAAGAACCCCTCCTCTTCTGTATCGTAGTCAGAATACGTACTATTTTGTTCAGCCACAGACTGTGCCTCCGAATATATATCCACCACCGGCTCCACTGCCCTCGCCACATTGTAGGCCCCGCCATTTGGCGAGAGCACCTTGTAGTTATTTTGTAAGTCCTCGATGGTCAACTCCACGTACTTTCCCCCCTCTACATCCACACGTTTTTCGAGCCAGTGTTCCCCCACCGGCGCCGGCATGTCCATGGATATATCTATGTCATCATAGCTCGTTTCACACTCAGGCACCTTGGGCTTTTTAGTAGCTTGGATATTGGCTTGGACGTTGTCCAAGCCCTCCAAATCCACCTGTGCGTACTGATGCTTCAACTGCGAAAAATCCTTGAGGAGCTGAATGTCTCCATTTGGGAGCACCTCCACCAACCCGTACTTGTTTGGTTCCTGGGTGAATTCATACACCAACCCCCCCGAAAACACGTCTGTCATCTCAGACAGGTAAATGCTGCGGATCTCGTCAAACTGCCGCGGCACCACCTCGTTGCACCCAAATTCCGAAAAGAATACTGGCTTGCTGTAATCGAGATAATTTTCTACAAGAACATTGTACCCACTGGTGTAAAATGTTTGTTCTCCACACCACTGATAAGTATTGACCCCGTAAAAGTCCACCAGATCATGGACAGAATCACTCACACACTCGAGGTACTCTGCCAACGGCATGCGGTACCGCAAATCATCGGCCGCAGAGTACCCCACAGGAACTTTTCTAGCACTATGAGCATCGATGTACTGTTTTATGTCGCGAACCACGGCCTTTACAAACACTGGGGCCAGTCTAGCGGAACGGTCATCGTTAATGATTTCATTGCCTGCGAAAAATCCTAGCGTGTTGTTATAGTGCATGAACTGTTCGACGACACTGTAGACGTTTTCTATGTACTGGGGGGAGTAAGAGGTCCATGGCTCGTAGCGATTGAGGTGGTGGTTGGGGAGGGGGGAGTTGACGTCGAGCACGAGATAAATTCCAGCCAGCGCTAATAACGACATGCACACGTCGTGGTTCAACTCGGGGTTGACGGAGTATACGCGGATGGTGTTGATGCCGAGGTCCTGGAAAAGTACAATGTCCCGCGCACAGGTTTGGGGGTCAGAGAGAGGGTCCAGGGCGTTGGTGAAGGCAGAGGAGCCGCCGGGCTGGTAGTCCACGCCTTTGATGAGAAAGGGTTCTAGGGTGATGGAATCGACAAAGAAGCGCCCGTGGGTGGTGATGGGATGGACGGCGCAGAGACAAAGGGGGAGGAGAAGAAGAAGAAGTAACATGGTTGCAAAAAAGGACAATTGAGCGTAGATTTCAACAATTGAGCGTAGCGAAATTGTTCACAAAAAGAGTACAATAATTGCAACAATTGAGCGTAGATTTCAACAATTGAGCGTAGATTTCAACAATTGAGCGTAGATTTCAACAATTGAGCGAAGCGTTGTGAATGCAAGAACATAGATAGAATACCTTATGATAACTGAGTAGCGAAATTGTTGAAGTGTTAGAACAATACCTCATGTTCGATTACTGAACAGCACGATCCGGTGTGATATCTCTCAATTATACGGAAATACTAACAATTCAATAATTACGCTCGATATTAGGGGCATTGAGTCGAACAAATTGCTGTGCCATAGTCAATCAACTCGACAAACATTCAAACATTAGCGTAGCGAAATTGTTTGATAGAACAAATCATTGAGTTCTCAAGTTTTTTCACTCTTTCACCATACACTTTATGATCTCGTTGTCATGACACCATTCACCTGGACCAGTTGCTCTTTCGCATCTTATGCTATCAGGCATAGAAATGAAAAGTAAAAAAGTAGTAGTAGTAAGTTACTGTCTATAAAGAGAATAAGTCTGAATACGAGTGTGAGTGTATGAGTATAAGTGTGAGTGTGAGTACGAGTGTATATCATCCCACCTGCCTTATTTTTCACTCAGCCCCACTGAAAATTCACTGCTATTTTTGGATCCACAGTCCGCTAAATCACTTCTACTTCTCTTCTTATCCACTCTCATTCTCTCTATCTTCTCCTCCTTCATTCTTCCTTAGTCCGTCCTTATTCCGTCCTTATTCCGTCCTTATTCAGTCCTTTATCCTTCCTTATCCTTTTTATGTTCCTCTACAAATCCGCACCTTTTCCGAAATTTCTTGGATCTACTCACTTCATTCCATCCAGATTAAAACAGGCAGGCTCGTAGTCATTATAACAGTATCAAGCAATGTCGCTTTTTAGCGGTGTTATCTATTCAATCAATCGATCGAAGCGAGACTGTTGACATTCTTATCTACTATCAACAATCTTGCTCATACTTGTTGACTTCTCCTGTATACTTCTCTTGTATACTTCCCTCTTGTATACTTCCCTCTTGTATACTTCCACTATACTCGCTCTCACAACCTCGCTTCGCTTGATTGTTCGATTGCTCGATTGTTCGATTGCTCGATTGTTTCGTGTTTTTGTTGTCTGCTCACAATCTCGCTTCGCTCAATTGTTCGAATTTGTTGGTATCTTTTTCTATCTTTATCATGACGAATGCCTACCAACACCTTTCGTCGGACCTCCCGGTCCAGCCCCCCGAATACTCCGACCGGGAACCTCTCCCCTCGCACGGCATCGAGCAGTTTGAGATCGACGACATGTTTGACGAGGACCCACCCCAAGAACTGTGGGTCGTGAGGGCCACGCTTCTTCTGCAAAAGTACGCCAACCGTTTCCACCACCGCTTCATCCACCCGGTGTCGCAGATGATCGACCCCGTGCGCGAAGGCTACAAGTACCTCGAGATGCAGTACGAAAAGACGATTCTCAAGCTCGGCAATCCCCTTGTGGTGAAGCGCCTCTTTTACATGTTTTTCGTGGCGATGATTGTGCTTTTGGTGAGCCGCTACAACACCAACGACGGCGTCGACGGCAGCACTGGCGGAGGATTCTCCCTGGGCAAGCTCTACAATATGGACAGGTTGACGGAACTGGTGAGAATGTTTATCGATGCGGATCTGATGAAGACCAACTGGGAATATTTCCTGTCCATGCCCCATACTGCCGCCACCCACGGTGACCTCACTTTGGCAAAATATATCCAGAGCTTCATGAAGAATAACGGCCTCAAGATCATCGACTTTAACGAGGTCAAGGCCTTTGTAAACTACCCGTCAAAAAAGGACACATACCTCACGGACGGCGAACACGCGGCCCAGTTGTGGGAGGGAGACGGCGAGTCAATGGATACTTGGGCATACAACCCAAACGCCCTTAATACAAACGAGGAGATTAGTGGGCGCATGATGTATGTGAATTACGGAAGACCGGAGGATTATGAGAGAGTGTCGAATGTGAAGGATGCGATACTTTTGGTGAGGTATGGGGGAAATAGTATTCCAGAACCTAATAAAGTGGCATTGGCACACTCAAGGGGTGCAAGAGCGGTGGTTTTCATAACAGAGAAAAGGGAAGGAAGTAAGAAAAGAAGGAATGATAAGAGAGAGGGAATGAATGAAGGAGAGAATGAAAAGAGAGAGGAAATGAATGACAACGGAGAAGAAATGAGAAAGAGCAAGAGAGAGGAAGACGACAAAAAAGGGGATGATCTCATCCAGAGAATTAATGTCGGCCTCACTCGTGTCAGTCCAGGTGACATTCTTACACCCGGATGGGTGAGTGACGGTGCATATGTCACCAAACAACCATGGTTCAAATCCGACATCACGCCCAAACTCCCCACCATTCCAATCTCCTGGCGAGATGGCGAGACATTCTTGAAGAAACTCAAGGGCGGTGCCCAATTTGGTGACTTTTACCTGGGCACTCCAGACTCGGGTCCCGTATTAAAGATGAAGACTTCGAATGAGGAAAGACCCGCCCAGCACTTGTGGAACGTTGTGGGGTCTATCGAAGGTAGGGAGCAGCCGGAAACCGGTATAATTATCGGTGCACTGCGTGATGCTGCCGGAGGCCGTGGTGCCCTGTCGAATACGGGGCTGGTACTCATGTTGGAGATGGTCAAGGTATTGACCTCGTTGCAGCGCCAGTACAACTGGTCGCCATCGCGCTCCATATACTTTGCGTCCTTTGATGGAACAGACTACAACTTGGCAGGTCTGGCGGAATGGATCAAGTTCCGTAGAGAAATGTTACAGAAGGAGGGATATGCGTATGTGGACCTCGACGATGTGGTTGCAGGTAACGACTTGAGCGTGAAGGCGCACCCGTTCTTGCACAGTGTGATTAAGGATACGTTGAAGCGGGTGTTGGCGGATGAAAAGAAGAGCGAGAAGGACCTGCGTGCGTTCAAGGACATGTACGAGGTGTTTGTGGCGGCCAACGGTAATAGTGACGAGATCTCCAACAATATGCTCGAGCAAAAGAATTACATTCCGTTTATTAATCTCGTGAATGTGCCGGCCATCGAGATCAAGTATGCCTCCAAGGAGCTGGTGAAGAATACGGGTTACGACACATTTGAAAACATGGAGCGTGTGGACGAGTACATGATCAAGCACAGGCAACTTGCCGAGGTGTTTTCGATTCTCGCGCTCCAGTTGGCGGAGTTGCCCATTATTCCCTACAACTTTAATGACTTGACGGCACTTTTGGCGAAATACGAGCACGACTTGGAGAGACACGCCCTGGCGTTGGGAGGGCGCCTCAACTTTGATCACTTGAAGGAGGCCATTGAGTTCTTAAAGAGCTCGGGGAAACGGTTCCATGAATGGGAGCTGCGCTGGAAGCTGTTCTTGTCGGAGTCGGCAGACGTCGAGCCGTCGGCCCTTTCCTTCAACAGATGGAGGTGGAACGAAAACATGGTGACCTTCAACTCGATATTTGCATCGCCCGCTGAGGTTCCGGAACGCGCGGGCTACTTGAACAGCTTGTTTGGTGTGGCCATGGACGCCCCAGAGAGGGGGGACCAGTACGAGTGGAACACGTTTCCACATATTCGTGATGCCATGATGAGGGGGGATTGGGAGAAGGCCCAGAGGAAGATGGGCGATTTGGCAACGTTGTTGGTGTTTGCTGCGAAGAGGTTTGTGGATCCGAGGGGTTAATTGATCACAATCGAGCGAAGCGAGATTGTGATCGATTGAGTGTGACTAACATCGAGCGAAGCGAGATTGGCTCGATTGGCTCGATTGGCTCGATTGCTCGATTGTGAAGAGACATATGAGAAGTAAACACTTCTTGTGGCTCAAAGTCCATGAGGAGTAAAGAAATAATCGAACAGTGAAGAAACAATCGAAAGAACAACTTCGCTTCGTTTGATTCCGAAGGAATAATTGAGAACAATCTCGCTTCGCTTGATTGTGAATAATCGAGAACAATCTCTTCCTCGATTGGATGTCTGCGTATTTATAGAAGGTACCTGCACCATTGGTATCAGAAACTTCTCTCTAGTAACACCCCAGTACTCAAGAGTACACTCTAGCATTGGTGTTATGTAAAGTAGGACAGCATAGAAGAATAAACGGATGATAAGAATATTGCGTAATGAAAGGAAGGGAAGCTACACATTCTAAGACTACATACAGGACTATACTTACATAATCGGGAGACCATCCTTCTCGTAGGGGTAGACGGGGATAGACCGCATTCAGTCCTGAAGAGAACCTTAAATAGAACTTTCCGTCCAGATTAAATAGTTAAGTATTCTAAGGTATTCAATCCTACTTAGGCATTTTGAAGTACAGTATCTCCAATGCTCAACACGTAGCTTTAGAGGTACTTTTTTTTTCATTCCAACTTTTCCAAGAATTATTCGAAAAGAGAAAAAATCAACCGATTGCTTTGGATAGTTCAGATTACTACATGGTACTCTTCTTGATAAGGCCAGCTATTTGCGGCCATAAACCGCTAAATTTTGGAGGGTCTCACGAGGTGATGCGGTTTATTGCACTGAAACATGAATTGAGCGCCGTGGCGCAGTGGAAGCGCGCAGGGCTCATAACCCTGATGTCCCCGGATCGAAACCGGGCGGCGCTAGCTCATTTTTTTTTGCCAGTGATTCTCACGATCGAGCGGAGCGAGATTGTGCTAGTCCATTGCATGTTTTTATCATTCACCGAGTTGGCAAAGTGAAGATACGCCCTCTTTTTATTATCACAAGGAGATTGTACTTCTCTAATATTCGCTCAATTGTGCTACGCTCAATTGTGTCTTGATATATTATGATGGTCGCATGGTACGAACTGCCTGTGAAACTATCCTAGAAGTCCTCATTCCCTTCCAACCACTACATTGCTGCTCTTTAATGCCAAGATTCAACCAAGCTACTCTGCACTGCAAACCTTGTTTCGGGCTGTTCCTACAATGTGATGGCCTTGTTCGCACAACCTCAATTGTGCCTTAATTACGCACAATTGGGTGAAGAGATTATGCTCTATACCCTCTTTATATGCTCTTTATTACTCCTACAATGTGATTGCCTACCATACAATCTCGTTCAATGTTTTTGTACATTCCTACATGTTTGATGATTCACAATCTCGCTTCGCTCAATTGTGCTCTATATTCCTACAATGTTTGCCTTTGTTCATTCGCACAATCTCAATTATGCTTTCTTATTATAAACACAATCCGCTTCGCTCAATTGTGCTCTTTATGTGCTTATGTGCTCTCACAATCTCGCTCCGCACAATCTCGCTTCGCTCGATTGTGCTTCACTCGATTGTTTAAATATGCGTCCTCTCCAACTCCTCCGCCAACCCATCCACATCATCCAACTCCTTAGCCAACTCCTTCAAATCAAGATCCTTCTCCAACACATCCTCCTCCTCACTCTCCTCCTCGTCACTATCCAACTCTTCCAACTCGTCCAACTCATCCAACTCCCCACCCCTCTCCTCAAACACCGCGTTGATAGCCTCCACGTACTCCGAGTCCTCCTCGAACCTGTTACCATTCAACTCCAAAGCCACCAATGCCGGCAACTGGTCCTTCACAGCACCCGCAATCACCTCCAAAGCATCTGCCTCGAGCTCATTGTACTGCAACTTCAAAGTCTTCAACGAAGGTCTCTTCTTGGCGGCCAATGCCTTGGCCACCGCCAAAGAACCCTTGTTCTTCAAAAGAGCATCGTTCAAGTTGATCTCCTCGAGCTTGTCCCAGCCCGCAAGTGCACTGGCAATTTTTTCCGCACCGTTGGTGGTGATGGTGTTGTCCTGCAAATCAAGCACCGTCAAGTCGCTGCTGTGGGCCAAGCCCTGCTCCACCAACTTGGCAATGCCCGCGGGACGGATGCCGTTCTGGTAAAGGCGCACGACCTGGAGGTCGGAATGGGCGCGCAATCCGAGGGCGAGGTGGTTGATGGAGCCGTTTTCCAATCTGTTCCGGCCACACACAAAAGTTTTCAAGGAGGGCAAACCCGCCGCCTTTTTGGCCGCGGCCAACTTGTAGAGGGAGGTACCGATCCGCGCACCTGCAAATGGGCCCATACCGTTGTTGGAGAGGATGAGGTGCTCGACAGAAACGGCTTTCGCGAGGTATTTTTCGATGGGGTCGATGGTTTGGAGACCAAAGGCATTGTCACTAAGGTTGACGGTGTGGAGCTTGGGCATTTGGAGGAGCGCGGGGAGGAGGTGCTCCAACGACTGGGGGATCTCCGTGTTTAAACGACCGGTGTAGAGATCAGAAAAGTTGATCTCTGTGATGGTGTCCTTGTGGTGGAGAAGAGCAGCGGCAAGGGCCTCAGACGCCTCGACTCCGAGCGTGTTGCCGGAAAAGTCGATGGATTGAAGGGGACCAGAGGAGGTGATGGCATCGACGTGGGGGGTAATGTCGGAGGTGGAGTTGAATTTGACTTGTTTGCCTGCGATGGAGTAGGACATTCTGAGAACAATGAGAACAAATGAGCGTAGCGAATTTGTTCGATTTGTTCGATCACAGTAAATGAGAACAAATGAGCGTAGCGAGTTTGTTCGTTCGTTCGATCACATTAAAACACAAATGAGCGTAGCGAATTTGTTGAAAGTAGAAGAACTACTACAAGAGCTTTGCTCATTTGTTGATATAAAAGAACATAGTTTAGTAGAGTATTACAAGTGCATCGACCAATCCATGCGAAGCCACAGAAAATTACTACACCTTCGATTTGTCTACACCTTTATTCCTTTTCCTTTATTACAAGTTGCTGGTTGGTACCCTCAGTCCCAGGCAAGGTTAAATTGTTTCTGTAGAACAATCGAGCGGAGCGAGAATGTTATAATATCATTCTAACAACCCACAATCTCGATTGTGCTCAATTAATCTCACTTTGCTCGGATGTGCTCAATATACTGTAACAACAGTCACAAACAATCTCGCTTCGCTCGATTGTTTGTTCAAACTTTCTCTCATTTCTCATTCTAACAACTCACAATCTCGCTTCGCTCGATTGTTCGATTGTTAAAACTTGAGCTTTTCATCATTCCACCTCAAATACCCCCCATCAACCCCCTCTGGCCACTCCTTCACCACCAAATCAACATAAACTCTCGCCGGCACCTCTGGCTTCAACAACTGTCCATCTCTCTTCATCTCCTCAAACCTCTTGATTCCGTCCTTCGACATATCCTTTCCAAACACCTCTCTGATATCCTGCTGCATACCCGTGTCCACCACACCCGGAGCGATTGCAATTGCCTGTACATCTGGTTCTGACGCAGCAACATGCTGAACAAACAGGTTGATTGCAGCCTTGGAACTCCCGTACGCAAACCATCCACTGTACGCAGTGGTCAGCGCACCCAGCGAAACAACCACAACCTTACCCTTGGACTTGCGGAGATGGGGAATGGCCTCCTGAACAAGTCCCACAATTGAGAAATAGTTGATTTCAAAAAGCTTGCGCCATTCATCAAGGTCTACTTTCTCCACCTTTTCGTTCACAGGCAGCAAAACACCAGCATTGGCAATGATACTGTCCAATTGACCATAAGCGAGAGCAGCATCAACCGCTTTTTTACTGGTTTCAGGACTCGTGACATCACCAGCAACAATCGAGACCCTAGCGCCGTACTTGCTCTTGAGTTGTTCCAAGGCAGCCTGGTCCCTGGCCACAGCAACAAGATTGTTGTTGGGATACGAAAGAAAGATTTCGGCAATGGCTTTGCCAATTCCTTTAGAAGCGCCAGTAAGAATGGTGGTGGTCATAATTGATTCTTTTATTGATCCAATTGATGTACTTGATTAACAGATCCAAGCGTATTTATAATTTTCAGATCAAACATTTCACTACAATTGCCTCATCTAATAATCAACATTAATTACCTCACTCCTAAAGTTGCCAACATTTGCCACCGTCGATTTCTAATCAATGCCAAGAGACTTAAGTCCGGATACTCAAGTAGAATAATATTAGTGTTGGCAGTAGTAGTAGTACTGTAAGTAGTATTAGTAGTAGTAGTTCCCTATACTACTTCTACTCTTCTACTATTCATTAACTATTCACTATTCTACTCTTATACTGATATACTCTTCATTTACTAATCTACTCTTCCATTTACTCTTCTACAAGTACCAGTGCTATTGGAGATTAGAACATCCCTTCTATGACGTAATTTTTGCAACTAAGGGTCTGGCTAAATATACGAATAATTAGAGTATTTTTCGTAAAAGATTGAGAGAAGTGAGGTTGGGAGTAGAGTGAAGAAGTAGTAGTAGAGTAGTAGTAGAAGAGTAGAAGTAAAGTAATAGTAGAAGTAGAGTAGTAGAAAATTAGTAGAAGTAGAGTAGATGAAGTAGTAGAGTACAAGAAGTATTAGCACAACTACAGTACCATTTGCTAAAAAAATACTTTATCGCCTCAACGCTGACGTCGGACTTTGAAGGCCGCAAAATTTTAGCAATTCCGATATTCTTCCATATACTCCGACAAATCCGTAGAGAAATTGTAATTATAAGAAAAGTAGTGAATATTGATTGAAAGAGTGGTTGAATATTGATTGAAAGTGTAGTGATTGTGAGATAGTACATGATTAGTGGTGATTAGTGGTGATTAGTGATTAGCTAGTCATGATAGTGAAGATTAGTCATGATAGTGTGGATTAGAGTAGATATAGTGATTGAGTATAGTGTTATACTTTTCATTTCTTCATGATTATCATTTCTTCATGATTATCATTTCTTCATGATCCAACACCTCAAAGAACTCGCTTCGCTCGTTCTTTTCGTCCTTTGCTCGTTCTTCAACTTTCACCTGCCCGCACGTGAATTTCAACTTCATATGCTGCGGACTTGGCTGCGGAAAAGTCCGAAATCTTCACATGAAAGTGATGCCGCGCACATGAAAAACAGGCCTAGTGTAGCAAATAGTGTCATTTCCGTTACAGTCATCGAAGATGTAAATACACTAAATTGAGTGGAGAACATGTCATTAGAAAAGTCATTTGATGTTATTGGCTGAATCATGAATAGTGACTGAATAGTAATGACTGAATAGTAATGACTGAAGTACTTATTGAGTGAACTGAAAGTTAAGTCATTGATACTAGTAACTGAATATATTTTACTCTAACAACATCTCGCTTGCGAGATGTTGTATACTATTGTGTTGTATGATCTCACCCACAACATACACATTATTTCGCTTCGCTCAATGCTCAATGTGTATGTTGTGGAGTTACGTAATCAAAATTAAAATTTTTCACAACATGTTTGCCCCCAAAGCTGCCCCAGCCCCAAAGAAGCTCACCAAGTTTGAGGAATTCAAGCAGTCGCCATTGTTCACCGTTGGCCTCAACGTGGGCTTGTTCGCCACAGGCGTTGCCTTTGTTTCCTCCAGTTTGATGGAGATGTTGGTTCCCCAACTTTAGTGTACATAGTAATACAGACTTAAAGCAACTAACTGTGTAGCGAAGCTACACAGTGTAGAGGTCTACAGTACAGATACAGTACAAACACAGTATACAAACAGTGTACAGATACAGTGTACAGATACAGTGTCAGATACAGTGTATAATCAGTGTACAGTCTCTTGTGTCAGTTTATGAGCGCCAGTAAACTGGCACTCATACTCATTCATCCAAATCTGGAAATGTCCGTAATCAATGGGATGATAATTAAATAAGAGCCGACGGCAATTATTTCTTTTCTTCTCCTCCCAATCTGAACCGAGGTCAGCCCAACTCATCGGTCATCTCTACTCCAATCAGTGTTGATATTTCCACACCAACTTGCCTCTACTTCACTCTACCCACTCTACTCTACACTTGTACTGTTCACTCTGTCTAGTTGGTTGTCTACCCCTCCGGTCACGTGACAGGCATGTGAAGTTGCGGAGGGGAACCGGCCCCTCAGACTCGGCACAACCCACGGTCCACCAGTATCGTACCACGTACCACCAATGGTCTGATGTTGGTGCCTCGGTGTCGGTATTGCCGCGCAACATCCCATAGTCACTTAGTGATTCGAAAACTCTTCAAAAACCGGCCCAAACTCGGACCTTTTTTGGGGCAGCTTCCTCGGTCTTTTCCCCAGAAAATCGGCTGGGCACATGTAAATATACCGAGCGGTTAATATATATAGTAACCCCAGATTCCAACTTTTTTTTTCCATCAAATCATCATGGTTGACATTACCAGAAACACAGTTAGCTCCAGCGCCCCACCAGACCCACAGTCTCTCCTCCAGAAGGAGAGAGCCAACGCTGCTTGGGACCCTATCAAGATGCACTACTTCCTCGAAGGTGGTGCCGAGCGCGCCGAGTTGTTTAAGCAACAGTCTCAGCAGATGGAGCGTGACCCCATCCTCGCTGCTAACCCTCAGTACTATGATCTCACCAAGGCTGAGCTCCGTGAGTTGGCTGCCAAGAAGATTGCTCGTCTTGCGCAGTACATTGAGACTGAGTCCTTTGAAGATTTCAACAGAAGATTGTCGATTGTTGGTGTTTTCGACCCTGCTGTCGGTACCCGTTTGGGTGTGAACCTTGGTCTTTTCCTCTCTTGTATCAGGGGTAACGGTACCAGTGAACAGTTGTCTTACTGGGCCCTTAACAAGGAGACTGCTTATGTCAAGGGTATTTACGGATGTTTTGCCATGACTGAGTTGGCCCACGGTTCCAACGTTATGGGACTCGAGACCACTGCCACTTTTGACAGGGAAACTGACGAGTTTATCATTAACACCCCACACATTGGTGCTACCAAGTGGTGGATTGGAGGTGCTGCACACTCTGCCACCCACACCTCGTGTTATGCCCGCTTGATTGTGGATGGTGAGGACTATGGTGTCAAGACTTTTGTTGTGCCATTGAGAGACTCTAACCACAACCTCAACCCAGGTATTGTTGTGGGTGACATTGGTTCCAAGATGGGTAGAGATGCCATTGACAATGGATGGATCCAGTTTTCCAACGTGAGAATTCCTCGTTTCTTTATGTTGCAAAAGTTTTGCAAGGTTTCGAGAGACGGTGACGTTGAGTTGCCTCCACTCGAACAATTGTCCTACTCTGCCTTGTTGCACGGTAGAGTCATGATGATTATGGACTCGTTCAGAATGTGTGCACGTATGTCCACCATTGCCCTCCGTTATGCCATTGCACGTAGACAGTTCAAGTCTGAGCTGGCTGACGAGGAGGCATTGGAGACCCAGTTGATTGACTATCCTCTTCACCAAAAGAGATTGTTCCCATACTTGGCCACTGCCTATGTCATCTCGTCCGGTGCCCTCAAGATTGAGCGTACCATTGGCGAGACCTTGGACATTTTGGATGATGCTGTTGACAATGACGACTTTGACGGTATCATGAAGGGTGTCGAGTTGATGAAGTCTTTGTTTGTTGACTCTTCGTCGATGAAGTCCTCTTGTACTTGGTTGGCTCTCGAGGCCATTGACCAGTGCAGACAGGCCTGTGGTGGTCACGGTTACTCGTCTTACAACGGGTTTGGTAAGGCGTACAATGACTGGGCTGTCCAGTGTACCTGGGAGGGTGACAATAACGTGTTGGCTCTCAGTATTGGTAAGCCATTGGTTAAGCACGTTATTTCTGTTGTTGACAATGATAAGAAGGTGACTGGTTCCTCTGCTTTCCTCAGCGACGTTAAGAAGTACACTGGCTCCAACAGTGACAAGGCCATCATTACCGATGTCAACCAAGTCAAGGACTTGAAGCACTTCCTCCACGCCTTGGAAGTCACCTTGATTAGATTGATCCACCACGTTGCCGTCACTGTCAAGGCACAGAATGGTAACTACGACTATGTTGGTGGTGACATGGTGACCATCTCCAAGTTGAAGAGTTACCACTACTTGCTCGACGAGTTTATCGTGCAGATTGAGAGTGTTGAGGACAAGACCTTGGTGCCATACATCCAGTTGATGGGCCAGTTGTTTGCTGCCAACATGGTGTTGGACAAGTTTGCCGGTGTTTTCTTGACGTACAAGGTTGCCTCGACCGAGGTGTTTGCCGACTTGAACTCCAAGCTCATCCCAGAGTTGTGTGCTGCCATCAGACCACACATTGCCACCTACACAGACTCGTTCATGCAGAGTGACATGCTTGTGAATGCTGCCATTGGTAAGTACGACGGTAACGTTTACGAGAACTACTTTGACATTGTGAAGAACCTCAACCCACCTAGCGTGACCAAGGCTCCATACTCTGACGCCTTGGAGGGTATGTTGAACAGACCCTCCTTGGACATTAGAGACAGGGGTGAGAAGTCTGAGGAGGCTGCTGGCATTTTGAGTAAGTAATGACTGATGATAAAAGGAGATGATAAATAGTATGAATATCTCATGAATAGGATTGATCAAACAATTGAGCGTAGCTCAACACAAAGCTACGCTTTGTGTTGTTTCTATTGAATAGTGAAACAGTAAGTAGAATAGCAATTGAATAGAGGAGGAAATTAGACCTGAAGAGTTCATAATTGAACAAAGCAGAGTCTATTGAGAATTAGCAATTGGGCAAACAAGCGACTGATTGCGTAGTTGGTTGTAAATGAATAGACGAGAGTTCAATTGGTAGGTGTGAACATATGGTAATTGAGGTGGGTTGAAAAGTATAAGTATATCGTAGGCCACCTAGAATCTTTGTCCTGCATGGAAGACTATTGTTGCCTATTTAAGTAGCTCGTTAGCCCTTGTAGTTTGAATAAGTCGAATACCACGTAGAATTCCTAACAGTAGTTGACCAAAATGCTTTACTAGTCGGTGGTGATACGCCAACAATTAATAGCAAGTAAGGTGAGACAATAGCGTAGTCATTGTTATCATGATGAACGGAAGAAGGAGTGTAGATTCATAATAGACTGAATAGAGATGAGCGAAGCTGTGTAGATTCCATAATAGTACTGGAATAGAGATACAATTGAGCTGGTGCTCAATTGTATGCTCAATTGTCTTCAACTTTACGCTCAATTGTATGCTCAATTGTCTTCGCTCAATTGTATTCTCTATTGTTAAAATTTCATAGCAACCATCAATTGCAAGACATTTGAGTGTACCAATGACCTCAACGTGAATGACAGACTAAAGCCACGATCCCAACTTAAACCTTAATTCCATCGAACGAGTTGAAATATCCGAACGGTTTTGTGGTGCCAAGAGATGAGCTGAAAAGTATTTCCCTAATAAGTAGTGAGGATTGAGTAAATAGAGATTGAGTAAATAGAGATTGAGTAAATAGAGATTGAGAAGGTAGAGTAGAAGATTGGATAAAGTGAAGATTGAGTAGAAAGACAGTAGATTGAGTAGATTGGTAAAGATAGATAGAGTGAATAGAGAGTAACAATGATTGGTATAGTTAATGATAGTTCATATAGAGTAAATGAGATGAGAGCTCACTCGATTCGCTTCGCTCATCTCATTCGCTCATCTCATTCGCTCTCATTTGCTCTCATTTTCTCTCATTGTCTTCAACCACACGGCAACAACGTTGACTTCTCAATTGGGGCATCAGACAAACAATAAAATGGGACAAAACAACATAAGACAAGAGACAGAGACAGAAGAATAGGAGACAGAAATAGAAGGAGGAAGGAACATAGAGGAGAATAGAGAATAATAAAGAGAATAAAGAAGAGGGAGAATATAGAAGAAGAGAGAAGAGAATTGATTTGGACTATTGTTCACAAACTCACCTTCACTCAATTCACCAAAACACTCTTCCAAAACACTCTTCCAAAACACTCACCAAAACACTCTTCACACTCCTATTTTTAGAATGCTTGTGTAATTTCCAAGTTGTGCTCCAGGTGCTATTTGGTGGTCCCCACATTAAAAGCGGAGAAGGGATTATAGTGGATTGAGATGATTGAGATGATTGAGTGAAGATTAACATGAAGAAGTGAAGACCAAGTGATGAGTAAAGACTACAAGTGAAGACTGGAAGAGACTGGATAGACTGGATAGACTATGTATGTATGCTGCAGGTTCATTGTGTCAAGAGCGATGATTAGATCGTTGATTTTTACCTGCATGACACAACTGTATTGGGAACACTGAATACTTATTGGGAACACTGAGTATTACTAGATGTAGAAGTCAAAAAAACGACTGAATGAGATTAGGTTAATGTCAAAAAGTTAGTGGGATGGTAGGGGGTGTGGTGGTGTGGCATTAGGTGGTGAGGGGTGGTGGGAGAGGTGAAATTGTAAAGACGGTGAGTGGTGGTAGTGGTGGTAGTGGTGAAGTTAGAGGTGGTGAGTGGTGGGTGAGAAGTGGTGAGTGCAGTGAGAGGTACAGATTAGGAACACCTGAAAGAACTATGAAGTAGATTTAGAGAGAACCAACATCTTCCAAGCTTTTTCATCTATGGTTATGGCTCCTTTGGGATTGTGTGCAACCTCTACTTCCCAAATAGGCAATTAATTTGCAGCTATCGAGCCTGAAAGTTCCCTTTTATGGCAATTCTTTTGATATTCTTTGGTACTCGGTACTCTTCTGGTACTCTTCTGGTTACTGTACTGGTTGTATTACATGCACCGGTTTTATATAAATACACTAGTTCCGTCCTCGTAACCCATCAACTATCGCTCCCTCATTCAATGAAACTTTCTCACACCACTGCCTTGGCTCTTGTTGCCTCCACTGTTGCTGCTCAGGCTAGTCCTATGGACACTGCGCAGGCTGCCACTGCCCAGTTTGCCTCGTCTGGCGACCTCACTTTCGTTAAGAGAGCAGATGCTGCTGAGATCAAGTCGCTCATTTCCGAGATCACCCACCTCAACAAGAAGAGAGAGTTGGCTACCGACCCTGCTGAAATCGCTGACCTTGAGGCCAGAGCAGACTCCGCCATCGGTAACTTGATCACCGCCTTCTTCAACTCCGGCATCATTAGCGATGTCTTCACCACCTTCACCACTGACTCCGCCATTAGGTCTGCTCTTGGAAACATTCTTTCCTCGGTGCTTTCGTCAGTGGTGTCCAACGGTCCTGCCTTGTTGAGTGCGCTTTTGAACTCGGGTCTCATCAGCAAGATCTTTAACGACATTGTGAACTCTGACCTTGGCTCCGCAATCGTGGCTGCGCTCCCAGAGCTCCTTAACGCTGCTGTGTCGTTGATCGAGACCTTGTTTGGAACTTCGACCACCACCTCGACTTCCACTGCCTCCGGCACCGCCAAGGCCAAGAGACAGATTGTCGACATGAGTGAGGACGAGTACTTGTCCAAGAGAGACCTTGCTTCCATCATCACCTGGGTGGTTCAGGAAATTGCAAACTCCGGAATCATACAGACTCTCTGGACAAAGTTCTTGCAGAACCCATCCTACTACCTCCAGATCATCGGCAATGTGTTGCTGACTCTTTTGAACGTGGGTGTCGAGCTCTTCAACTGGGCAAAGTCCTCCGGTCTTTTGTCCTCCGCCCTCACCTGGTTGGAGAACAACGGTGGTTCCCTCCTCAGTACCTTGGCCTCCATCATCAAGACCTTGTTGGGAGGTAGCTCTTCTACCGCTACCACCACCACCGCTGCCAACACCGCTGCTGCAACCACTGCTGCTGCTACTTACGCCGCTGGACACACCGTTACCGTGACCACCCACACAACTTCCTACACCACCGTGCCTTACGGAAGCAAGAAGAGAAGAAACTACTAAACGAAGAAGTACTAGAAGTACTAGAAGAAACTACTGATTCTACTGGAAGAAATACTAGTAGAAACTACTAGTACTACTAGTTCTACTAGAGAACTAGTACTACTGAGGCAGGGTAGAACAAGAAAAAGCATACGGCTGGTTTTTAGGGAACTCCGCCATTGCCCTCTGGTTACCCCGGAGGTTATGATTAATGTGACTCTCATGAGAGATGTGCGATAGAGGTCCAATAGAGTTGGATCGGATAATATGTGCTATGAATAGTTGAATAAAAGGATACGTAAACGAGTGAGCAACGAGCGAGCAACGAGCGAAGCGAGTTGGATGTAAAAGAGAAATGCACTCACACAATGGCTTCGCCATTGTGTGATTAGTGAGCAGAGAGTAATGTAATTCATCTGAAACTCCTGTCCTAACTTCCCTACTTTTGGGTGCAAATATTTTACAGGGCACATAACCATGAAAATTACAATAAGCTTTACAATAAACTTTACACTTTAGAAAAATCTAGGTATTTTCGAGAATCTCAGATCTACTGATATTCTGTGGCTAATACTCAAGCTATTTGATGAAAAGTCATGTGGAAATAGTTGATGACTGATCAGAAGTGAATGACTGGGGAGAAGAGACAGTGAATGAGTGAGCGATATGTTCATGACGATTGGACAAGTGGTTGAACAGTAAGTGAATAATGACTCACTTACACTCACACTCGCTTCATAAAGTGTTGATAAAAACGATGATGAGTAGAAGTGATCACCTCGCGAGCACTCGGACCAACATGGGACTTGCACACATCTTCCTGTAAAAAGAGCATATAGCATAGGCATAGCAATAGATGAATAATGATTCAAGAAACTTCGAGCGAAGCGAGATTGTACGCTACTGCAAACTGAACGATCAGAGCAGGTAGTTTTAATGAGAAATGGTTAAGTGGACAATGAGTGTGTTTTTTAATGAGTGTGTTTTTTAATGAGTGTGTTTTTTAAACTTTTATCCGTTTCTTTTTTCGCAGCCATTTCGTAAGATTGTTCGATGCTATAGAATGAACAATTGAACAATCAGGCAACGTAGATGATTCTAGAAAATGATGAAAATGATAATGAGTAATATAGCGAAAAAAGCGAGCAAAGAGTTACTGTTTGAAAGAAAACTGACTTAGATAGATGACATTGAGCAGGTATGCTCAATCAGCACAGTAATTGTTAGTACTCACATTTGACTTTGCGATTACTCAAAAACTCAAGTACTCAATTGCTCATACTTACCCATACTCTACCACTCAAATGCTCATACTTTACTCATACTATACTCCTCTCAATCAGATGTTATGGAGTACACACCAGGAACTTAAATAAGTAGTGTTTTGTATTGTAAGAGAAAGTATGAGCGGTTTTACATTGGACTGAGAAAGCTAGAAGTATACTAGAAAGCCACATTACCTCGTACTAAGTGTCGAATCCAGTACTTCGTCAAACAATAGCTTCATGTACCTCCCTCTTTACTTCAGTACTTTTCAATTCCTGTTCAATTTCACTCGATCTTTGGGTGCAAATTTTTACCAGTTTTCTACCTTCCACTATTTATCTTTTTACTTTCGATTGTGTTGAGTTCGCTAGAGTCTACACTCAATCTCGCTTCGCTCGATTGATCGATTGCTCGATTGTTTTGGGTTTTATGATTTTATTGAAGGAAACAAAGAACATAGTATCTGATAACTAAACTAACAATTTCGCTTCGCTCATTGTTAGTTTACACAAAGGCAGACAGCTGCTCAACTAAGCAATTGGCTCAAAAGGTCTGTACTTGACCCAGCCCCACTTGGCCTCAGCCTCAGCCTCTCTCTTGGCAATAGGCTCAAATGGTCTGTACTTGACCCAGCCCCACTTGGCTTCAGCCTCTCTCTTAGCAATAGGCTCAAATGGTCTGTACTTGACCCATCCCCACTTGGCCTCAGCCTCAGCTTCTCTCTTGGCGATTGGCTCAAATGGTCTGTACTTGACCCAGCCCCACTTGGCCTCGGCATCTCTCTTGGTAGTACCTTTAGCGGCCTCCTCGGCATCGGCAATGGTGGTGTTGACAATCAACACGACCTTGTTGCCGTTGAACTCAACCAAAAGAGGCTCGAGGTCGTCGGAGAGATCAGTCAGGCCAACAATGGAGTTGGTGTCGAGGGTGAAGTCGGTCTCCTCAATTTGAGAGACTTCAGACTCGACTGGAGCAGCAGCAGCAAAGGCAAAGGCAAGAGCGGAAAGAGCGATGGTGGTGAATTTCATGTTGTTTGATGAGGATTCATGTTGGATTTGGCTCGCTTATATAGTTTAGTTTGTGGTTGGTGTGGTGTGGTTGAATGGTGAAACTAATTTTTACATGGCTGCAAATTGTATCGTAGTTCCCTTTGCATCCCAAAAGAGGAAATAATGAGATGAGGGAGATGATAACACTAATGATGATGATTAAAATAACACTTATGATGATGATGATGAAGATGAAGGGAGGTTATGAAGAAGATGATGATGACGATGATGAAGGGAGATTATGAAGATGAAGATGAAGAGGAATGAACAAGGTAAACAAAATTAAATGAAGTAGAAGGATCAGAAGAGGGACCAGACAAAATTAAAATAAAGAGTACAATCAACACTTTACCGAAAACCAAGAATTATGCAGAGGATACGAGAGGTACAGAATTAGTTAATTGTGGAGAATACACATCACTGAGATACACATTGTAGAGCAAAAAGACTAGAAGGAGACCATTTCATAGACTATACAAGAACTATTTTGTATACAATAACTAGTTACATATTAGTACTTCACATTACTTCTAAATTGTTCCTTCATCAGATACTTCAAACTTTATTTTCTATTCAACTTTCACTTGCTTTATTTTCTAGTACATTTTCTGTTCATTTCTTTTAACTCAATTTCTACTGCTCATTTACTCATTTTCACTCATTTCCATCACTTTCCCATTTCCACTCAAATTATTATCAAACATGGTCAGATACTTTCCTTTTACATCAACTCACTTATTTCTTGACATCACATCTCATCACTCAATTTGAAACACATTGACTGATATTGACTAAGGAACACTTCTGTCTACTTTCTACATTCTATTCTTCATTTTCTTCATTTCTTTCATCACTATTCTTCAGTTCGTTTCAATTCGCTACTCTTGTTTCACTCACAACTCGCTTCGCTCATTGTTCGAACTTGTTTCGCTCATTGTTCGAACGTTGGAGGGTAACACTCGCAACTCGCTTCGCTCGTTGCTCGCTTACTTTGATAAAATACCCTCCGCCTCCTCACTCTTCTCCCCCCTATCTCTACCCTCCAACGAATCTCTATTCAACATCGCCTCCAAAGCATCCGAGTACGGTGCCTTCGTATCCGATGGTGGGTTAATGAGCTTGACAGTATTAAAGTAGTTCTCATAAATGTTTCCGTCGTACCTTCCAATCAACGAGTTCAACAAGTTGTCTGGGATCTGGAACGAGTCAGTGAGTCCAATGGTGTATGGTCTCACATCACTCAACTTCTCCTGGATAAAGTGGTAGTTGATCTCCTTGGCCAAGTCGGCGTCAAACACATTGAATCTGATAAAGTCCGCAGAGTACGTGTTCAAGATACAGCTCGAGTAGTACAACTTCAACACGTTCGTCAAGTGTGGACGGATGGCAGCACCCAGCTCAACCTTGTCCAACTTGGCAACAAACGCCTCCAACATGTACAAATGGGTTCTCAACTTGGACAACTCCACTCTCTGTGGCCCCACCAAGTCCCAGTTACCCCCGCTCTTCTTGAGGATATCGAGCACCGAAATCGCATACTTGATAATGAGCACCTCCAACGCCTTCTGCACCTTGTGGTGGTCCTCGAGGTCGGCCTTGGTCTTCAACACAAGCGAATCGTCGAGGTTCTTGGCCTCGTTGAGGAACTTGAGCGTGGACTTGGGCTCCACCAACTTGTTCTTCTTCAAGATGAGCTCCACATTCTTGACAATGGTCTTACCGGCACTCATCGCAAGCACATTGTTGTCACCCTCCCAGGTCATTTGAACCGCCCAGTCGTTCAAGGCCTTTCCAAACCCGTTGTAAGACGAGTACCCGTGACCACCACATGCCTGTCTGGTCTCGTCAATCAAGGCACCGGCCAACCAGGTCAACGACGACTTCATCGAACCAGAGTCCACAAACAACGACTTGGTGTCCAAAATCGCAGCGCCAATCGCACGCTTGTCGTTGGAGGCCAAGGCACTCTCGAGATTGTTGACAATGGTCTCGTGCTGTTCTTCAAGACGGTCGGTACCCACACCCATGGCATACACCAACGCGAGGTAGGGCAACAAACGTCTTTGGTGCAACCCATAGTCCAACAACTTGTTCTCAAACTCGTCCTCGTCACGGGTCTTGAACTGTCTGCGGCCCACAGCGTAACGGAGCGCAATGGTGGTGAACCTGGCACCAGCCCTGTACGAGTCCACAGCCATGTTGACACGGCCCTCCAACAAGGAAATGTACGACAATTGCTCGAGAGGTGGCAACTCAACGTCTCCGTTTCTCGACACCTTACACCATTTCTGCAACATAAAAAAACGAGGGATTCTCACATCAGTAAATTGGATCCAGCCATTATCGATACCCTGTCTCCCCATCTTGCCTCCAATATCACCAATAGCAACACCCGGGTTCAACTTGTGGCGAGAGTCCCTCAATGGCACCACAAAGGTCTTGACACCGTAATCCTTGCCCTTGACAATCAAACGGGCATACACCACAGAGTGGGTAGACGAGTGTGCGGCACCTCCAATCCACCACTTGGTGGCACCAACATGTGGTGTATCGATAATAAACTCGTCGGTTGCCTCATCAAAAGTGGCGGTGGTTTCGCACCCGGCAACGTTCGAACCGTGGGCCAACTCTGTCATTCCAAAACACCCGTACATTTGTTTCATGTAAAAGGCCTCTCTCTTCTTGGCCCAGAACTCGTACTGCTCAGCAGTTCCGTTTCCTTTGATACCATTGAGGAAAAGACCGAGGTTCACAGAGATACGAACCCCGAGCGAGGGGTCGTAGGAAGTGACCAAATTAAGGCGCCTGAAAAAAACCTTGGGGGACTCGGTCTCAATGTACTGGGTCAAACGGTCGATTCTGCGCGCAACCAACTCACGGTCAGCCTTTTTGTCGTTATCGTAGTGCGAGATCAGCGTCTGGAGAATAGGGTCCCGCTCCAAGGACTTGTAAAGACGGAGAATGAGGGCGGCTTTTTCGGGATTGCCCTCCAAAAACTGGTACATGTCGCTCACACTAAAGTTGGTGCGAGCACGTTCCTCGCTCACGGATTGCTGTGGCGTGGGGCCCGGGAGGCTGGTGGCAGAGCCTTGGACGCCGTAGGGGGCCGCGGGGGTCGCCCACGACGTTTTCTGTGATTCCATAAGTTTCTTGTATTCAGACATATTGGAAATTGTCTTAGATTGACTTGACCAAATGACTGGGGATTTATTCCTTATATACTTTTTTACCCCACATTGATCTGGGGTAGAATAGAATAGATGAAAGTAAAAAGTACAAGATACAAGATAAGGAGATTAGAAGCTGAAGATGGAGAGAATATGGAGGATGTAAGAGGAGAATGTAATACAAGCAAAAGTTTTTGATTGTGAATAGGGTTGCTGGACCGAGGATGTGATTTTTCTGAATTTTCAAACAGCAGATGCGGAGCGGATCGAACATACGATAGAAGATAATGAGTAGAAACTGACTATACATCAAGAGAATGCTAACTGAGTAACTTGCCAAACAAAAACTAGTCACATTCACATGTCAATCTATAATCAGCAGACTGTGCAAAGTGAAATTCTCTGCTGATTCTCGGAATATTTTCTACGGACCACTTATTGACAGTAAGAGGATACGAGTCGTTACCATTGAGGTAGGACACTCACAATCGAGCGTAGCGAGATTGTGAGAGGCTTCGCTCATCTGTGCTCATCTGCTCATCTGTTCCTATGACGTCATCCTACAATTACCCAAATAGGTAATCTATATCTATGCTAATCTATCATGAATCGTAAGATGCAAGTCAATCATGTTCCGATTCCGGGTTCCACGGTCGGTCTTCCATGGGTATGTAGTTCCATTTCTGTTATTCCATGGTATTTGTATTTCCATGGTATTTGTATTTCCATGGTATTTGTATTTCCATGGGTATTATAATTCTCATGTGAACAATGCAAAGTGGGGTGAACACAGAAGCTCTTTGATCCAGAAAATGAATAACGAAAAGCGAGTTATTCAAGTGTTTGTATGATACCTGAACCAGCGTTAAAGCTCATTAGTCAAGTCACTGGTCAAGTGTCGAATGACGAGCGAAGCGAGTTATTCAAGTATTTGTATCAAACCTCACAAATCACAGCTCATTAGTCAAGTCACTATTCAGGTGTTTATGTGTATCAAACTTTCACAAATCACACAATCTCAATAGCCAAGTCACTAGGCAAGTCACTAGTCAAGTCACTACTTAAATATCACTCGTACTAAATATTCCTAGTACCTCCAATCCTCCAATATCGCTTTGCTCAGTTGTGTGCTATCACTCTCAACAATCTCGCTTCGCTCAATTGTTCTAGTCTTCTCAGCGTTACAGACATCACCCAGGCACTCATGCTCACGGTCACAATCATGATATCATCCACGACTGCTCGTCGTAGTCAGTCAGCAACTGAGTAGTCGCAATTGAAATTTAAGTGAAGTAAAAGTCGCTCAGTTGAGCGAATTCAAGTTAGTAAGAGTCGGTATAACTGAGTACAATTTCACTTAATTGTTCAAGTTCAGAAGAGTCACTAGCTTGGGTAGTAACAATTGAGTGAATTCAAGGTCGAGTCAGTATTATGAGGAGTGGTAGCCGCTTGTTATTCAAGCAACTACTTAGGTAGCTTGTCACTCACAATTGAGCGTCCAATTCTCACTCAATGTCATTCAAGTTAGGTAACTGATTTTCAGGTGCTTGAGTAAACGAAGCGAAATTGTGTTTGTCGCTAATTGTTCGCTCAAGTATCAGTTAATTATTGAGAAACTCGTGCAATCACATTGAATCGCTCAGCTTCAATCAGCAAAGTATACTCAGCAAGGTGAAACCTGGCTCAGAGTCGAGTGTTTCACATCGAACGAACATACGCACTTTCGTTCCATCAGTCTGACCATACCAAGTTTTGTTCACTCAGTCACTGTCCACTCACAATTTCGCGAAATTAAGTATACTAGTATTCTCAAGTACTCAAGTCACTAAGTATTCACCCAGTTTTCAGCATGTTCCCACAAGTAGTCAAGTTCTCTAGTATCAGTCAAGTATCACTCAAGTGTTCACCAAGTATCAGTCAAGTATTCAGCAAGTATTCCCAAGTATTCACCAAGTGTCCCAATTATTCACCAAGTCTTCACTCGGGTGTTCACTAAGTTTTTCAGACTAAAGTATTCAGAGTCACTCGAAAACTAGTACCGCTCAAGTATTCACCAACTATTCTCAGTGAAATGTTCACTCAAGTATTCACGTATTCTCAGTGAATTATTCACTCAAGCATTCCAAGTATTACTCAAGTATTCACTCACTCGCTCTATTCACTAACTCACACGAACAGCCACTCACAATTTGCTTACCTCAAGTATTAAGTATTCAGCACTCCAAAGAATTCACCCACTCTATTCACATTAACTCAACACGTACACTCACAATTTGCTTCCCTCAAGAATTAAGTATGCAGTCAGTTGAGTATTCAGCACTCCGATGAATACACCCACGAACACGCTCCACTCACAATTTGCTTCAATTGTTGCTCATATATTCAGACGAACTCACCAGGAACAACCACTCTATTCACACCAACTCACCACGAACAGCGACTCAGAATTAGCTCATTCACAATTTCGCTTCGCCCAATTGTTCGTGTTCGCTAAATTGTGAGTCGCTGTTCTGTGGTGAGTATAAGTAAAACCTCCCATACATCATCCCCGTAAACAACACCGTCACCCCCCCAATAAACGTAAACATCCCCCCCACGCTCATTGCCTTCTCCAAAAAGTCCAAGACCCCCATGAACAACGCCGACAACAAACACCTCACCATGTTCAAGCACAGTGCCAGCGAGTGTGCGCTATCTGGGTACAAGTCCACCAACACCGTAGTTGTACACGAGATCATCATCGACAGGGCAAACGACACCATGGTGGTACTAATATACGCCGCCACCACACTGCGGTGGTACTCCATGCACCACCCAAACACCAAGAGTCCCACCACCATCACTGCCACCGGTATCACACACAAGTCCAAGCGGGCGTGGATCACATTAAAGTTGATATTCTTTGCTACCTTTCGTCTGTAGTACCAGTTGAGCACACGTCCCGTGCATATAGACGTCACCAACGTCGCTATTCCCTGTGGAAGGTACACTATACCCACATGCATTACCGAGTAGTTGTAGGGTTCAGCCTCCAAAAGCGACGACATGGTGGCCAAGGTCACTGTCCATGCCATGAACACAAGCCCCGCGGGCATGAGCACCAACATGGTATCGATTTTGAACAAGATCTCAAAGGATTTGAGCAAACTAAAGTGGTGCTTTGGAGCAAGAGTCTCGATATCATTAGTGAATCTACGCCCAAAAAGCGGAATCACAGCCAGGGGAGACTTGTTGAGGAACAGTCGGGGCACCACCGACCCGTTCCCGACGATATGACGGGCGGTTTCAGGTAGGAATAGCACCGAGTACAACAGGGTGATACCCCCACCCACAGCCAAAAACACAAAGATATCTCTCCAGGTCCCGAAGCCTGAGATGAGGGCTGCTCCAATGAGGGGCCCAAAGCCATTACCAACGAGCTGGCACCCGGAGACTGTGCCGATGAAGGAACCACGATTTGCACGGGTACACACGTCGCCCAGAACCCCAGAACCTATGGCGATTACGGGGGCAATGGCAGCAGCCTGGAAACACCGGAGAACGGCAAGGAGCCAGAAAACATTGGTCTGGCTAATGGCAATACACACGGCAGTGTAGCCAATGAGAGATGCACATAGAACTGGGCGCATACCGAAATACTCAGCAAGACTGGTGGTGAAGGCGGGGGAAATGCCCTGGAAAATGAGGTAGGTGACGACGGAAATGTTACATACACTAGGGGCAACGTCAAAGGCTTTGGTGACGGTGGGGATGGCGGGGAAGTAGATGGGACTAGAGATGGTGGACCAGAACCCAATGAGAGAAAGTGTAAGAATGAGAATAATACGTTCATAGTGGGTGAAGACAGTGAAGGGGTAGTCCAAGGTTGCTTGGGGGTCATTCACACTCAGTATTTTTTGATCCTCTTCATTCTCTTTTTCATTCTCTTTTTCATTCTCTTTTTCTTCATTATTCGCTAGTCCATTGGTTTTCTCATTCAGTACATTCTTTTTCTCAAGTCCATTCCCTTTCAGCCCATTCAGTTCATTCACTTTATCATTCGCTTTATTCAGCCCATTCACTCTATTCAGCTTATTGACCTTTTTATTCAGCTCATTCACTTTCAAGTCTTGCAGTACCTTTTCATTCAGTTTTTCATTCAATGAGTCATTCAGGTCAGTCACTGAATCAGCCGCTTCACCCCCAGCCACTTCACCCACTTCGGCCACTTTCACTTCAGCCACTCCAGGCACCTGCACTCCAGTACTTTCTCCATTTCTCTCTAAATTGTCTTCCTTGTCTATCAAATCTTTCAGAGTTGTAGTATGCTGAACGGTTGGTTCGTCCGTTTGTTCAACCGTTCGTTCGTCCGTTGGTTCAACACTTGGTTCGTCCGTTGGTTCGTCCGTTGGTCCATTAGGATTCGAGTTTAGGTTGTCTATCAGATGCACATTCATTGAGTCGTTAGTTTGAGTGGTAGTCTTCTCAGTCTGAGTCTTTTCAGTCTTGGTCTTCTCAGTCTTCTCATTCACAGTACATTTAGTGTCACTGTGACTTCTGTCACTGTGACTTCTATCACCTCTATCACCTTCACCTCTCTTGTCACTTGCAGTGGCAGTGCCACTGAAAGTGCCAGTCAGATCTGCTATTCGTCCCATTTGGTGTATTCATATTTTTCGGACTTGGTATGGCTTTTGTCCGTGGAGCCACAAGTTCATAACACGCGTATCGTCACACATTCCATAGAACACGAACGACGAACGAACGAGCGAAGCGAGTGAGTGAGTGAGTGAGTGTAGAGAAGAGAAGATGTAAGAAATAAGAGAAGATGAAAGATGATGAAAGAAATGAGGGAAAATTAAAGCAAAAATAGGGAAGAAGGACAGATGAATAAAGTAGACAAGAAAAAACACCATTTGTACTCGCTCCGCTCGTACAAAAGATGGCACGGTGGAGACGGAAATTGATGAGCCACTATCGGGAAAGTGAGCCTCACTCCGGGGTAGCAAGCCCGGTGATACTTTATACAGTACACCAGTGCTCATTTCGGTAGATCAGCACGGGCTCATAAAGTTACTCAATTAGGAAGGCTGTAGATAAAACGAGGCACTCTTATTCACTTCACAGTTTCCCTCACACTTTCCTCAGTTTCCCTCACAGTTTTCCTTTCCCTTTCACACTTGCTAGTACTTAATCACTAATCACTTTTCACTCAATAATTACTCAATACTTCACTTAATCACTACTTAATACTCACACTAACTTCTCAATCCACATCACCACTCCCATTACTCCCATACTCCCTAACTGATGACTTTCTAACTGCTCGCACACAATCTCGCTTCGCTCGATTGTGTGCTCGAATGTGTGCTGTGATGACCACTCCGTCACAACCTTCACGAACCGGTGCCTTCCGGTCGCTACTTATACCCACGACGTGCGAAAAAAAAAACAAACCACATTCACCATGGACTCTGAGAAGATTGTTGCAATTATCCTTGCGTTGCTCTTGCCACCATTATCTGTTTTCCTCAGAGAGGGCGCCGGTAAGCAGTTGTTGCTTAACATTATCTTGTGTTGTTTCGGCTGGTTCCCAGGTATGTTGCACGCCTTGTACTGTGTGTTTAAGGATAACTAGATTAATGAATGTTTTATGGAATACTGTAGCGAAGGTTCCAAGAGGGAATGGAGATTTGATGAGACTGAAGGACTGTCGATGATGATGATGATGATGATTATTGATTATGTTGATTGATGATGATTGATTATGTTGATGATTGATTATGTTTATGTTTATGAAGATGAAGATGGATGAAGATGTATGAAGATGAAGAATGAATGAATATGGATGAAGATGAAGAATGAATGAATGTGGATGAAAAATGAAGATTGAGATTTGTTCATTGATTGAAGCCTGCTGCTGTTTATGACCGCTCAGTTCATTGATGACTGTTCATTGAGACTCTTGACTCTCCGGCCGGTGGCTTATATACGGCTACTGAATAGGACAAAGACTCGGGTGACGGGTTGGAGCGGACGGTCACGGGCTCCAAGATACGAAACGTGTTTCTTTTCTCGTAAACGTTCGCTAAGGAAGAGGAGAAGAGGTGGAGGTAGAGAAGTAGATGAAGTAGATGAAGAATAAGATGATGATGATGAAGTATGATGATGATGAGGTGTGAAGATGATGAAGATGAAGTATGATGAAGTATGATAATGATGAAGTATGAAGATGATGATGATGAAGATGAAGAAAGAAGATTGACTGACTCATTTCGAATTACGAGCACGCACGAGGGAATTACAAAAGTATAGGGGAAAAACGGAAATGAAATAATGATTAGAGTAGATTAAGAGAGATGGAGATGAGATGACTTGAGAGATGACTTGAGAGATGATTTGAGATGATTTGAGAGATGACTTGAGATTGATGACTTGAGGTTAAGATGACTTTGATTGAGGACGTGATGAAGTAGATAAATTAATTTAGAGGAGGCACTGAATAGAAGATTAAATTGAATTTGAAGAGATAAAAGTGAATACATACTGAAGACACTGAAGACTGAGCAATGAACAATTGAGCATCAATTGTTCAGTACTCACTGTTCCCTCACTCATAATCTCGCTTCGCTCGATTATTCGCTCGATTATTCGCTCGATTATTCGCTCGATTATTCGTTATCATTACACTCCATCTTGCATACCTTAACGCAAACCCTTGATCGTTTTTACTTGCCATGTATCGATAATCCATACCGCTTTTGTATAATTTCTCCGGAGTGAATTTCAGTGTCACAAATCACGCTCTTCCATGCACAAGAAAGCAGATCATTCTTCTTTTTCTATATTCTTGTGTATTCTTCTATATTCTTCTTCTTCTATATTCTTGTGTCTTCTTCTATATTCTTGTGTATTCATCTTCGATATTGTTGTGTATTCTTGTGTCTTCTCTTCTATATTCTTCCTTCCATTTTTCACATCTTTCATCTTCATCCTTTTCATGCTTTTCACTGCCATGATTTTTCATTTTTAGTGTCATCACCTTACAGTAGCACTTGGCAATAAGCCCCGTACGTCCCTTTGTTTCTCACTCCCTAGTCTCTTCACATCTTTCTTCACATCTTCTCTTCATGTTTCCTTCTCATATTCATTCCTTCTCATATTCATTCCTTCTCATATTCATTCCTTCTCATATTCATTCCTTCTGATATTCTCATCCTCCCTTACGTTTATCTTATCCTTCATCTCATCTAAACTAATTCACGTACCTCCACTAAAATACAAACGCACCTCAACTTTATTAAAATAGTATAGTACTGTACTGTAAGTACATACTGTAAGTACAGTACTATAGTATATTATAGTATATTATAGTTACTATACATACTATACTATACTATACTATACTATACTACATTAATATAGTACTAGTATTAGTAGAAGTAAGTACGCAATTCCAGTCCCCTCTTATCTGCTACCTTTGTGTCACCTTCTTTTCTTTTCCTCGTCTAAAAGTACAAAAATTAACTTCTTATCTTATCGACAAATGGGAGTTGAGGTATAATCACCAAATCACTTATTACCATCTACTTCCCAGGCAGGGTACACACCAAAAGGTACAAGAGTACTAGAGAAGAAATAAAGAAATAAGACAAAAGAGACTATAAGAGACAGAAGAGACTATAAGAGACAGAAGAGACCATAAGAGACAGAAGAGAGAATACTAGTCATCGCCACCAACAGTAATAGTACTCCTAATCATACTACTCCTACTCATATTACTCCTACTACTACCATAAGTATAGATAGACTGCATCCACAGGCAGACATTAACTAGTACTACACTACTACTACTACTATTGCTACTACTTCTACTGTACAGACACAGTAAAGACCACTAGCACACTAGCACACTAGCACAGACTAGATAGACTACCACTTCCATCATTACTACTACTACCACTTCCACCATTACTGCCACTACTACCACTAATACCACCTCCATGAGTGAACTACCCCCTTTTTCGTTTTCTAAGAAACCCATCTCTATTGAGAATAGTCACAACAGTGCGACGCTGCTTCATTCCAACATTTCTGATGTGCTTTCGAGTTTTCAGATTACCCCCAAGAAGAAACCCCTTAGGACAAGCTCTCAGGAGAGCGAAGTGATATGCCAGGATTTCGACTATGATGAAAAGATTCGATTTCCAAGGATGAATAATATGAATAATTACACGTATAATCCCTGTGTGAAACCGGGGTTGGTGTCGAGGAATTCCCTCCAGAAGAGCTCGTTTAGTCTGGATGAAAAGTGGGTGGGAGAAATAAAGAGAGACGAAGATGAAGGAAAGGGAGAGGGAAAGATAGAGGGAAAGAAAGAAAGGGAAGGAGAGGAAAGGAAGGAGAAAGATGAAGTAATACAAGAAGGAGAAGGAAAGAGTGGAGGAGACTCCACTAATCCTTCTACTGGTGCTGCTACTGATGCTCCTACTTCTACTACTACTTCTGGTGCTCCTAATTCTGGTGCTCCTACTTCTGCTGCTACTTCTGCTGCTCCTACTACTACTTCTACTACTACTTCTACTGGTGCTCCTACTGATGCTGCTACTTCTACTACTTCTACTGATGCTGCTACTTCTACTGGTGCTCCTACTTCTGCTGCTGCTACTTCTACTAATACTTCTACTGCTCCTACTACTTCCACTTCTACCTCCAGATCAACTTCCACCTCTGATTCTACCACCCGCTCCTCCATATCATCCACCTCCTCCTACCTTCCAGCAACGTTCGACCTCAAAACCCCCTTGCGGCGTTTTTCCTTCCAGCCAGAGTCCCTCGAGGACATTACCCAGAATCTCCGCAAGTACCTCAGTGTGGACACTGTTGGACTTTCCCAGTTCACTGAAGAAAACCTCAAGTTGTTGAAAGAGTATATTTCGAATAATTACATATATGAGCGCAATCTCGAGAAGAAAGAGTCAACCACCCTTTATCTGCCCAAGAAACCCTTGTTGGTGCCTGCGGTGCTTCGTCCCATGGTGAACAGTACCCACGACGAGGGATTTGTGGTGGTGAATGGCACCACATTTGCCATATCGTCAAGTGGAGGGTCCACTCTGGCCGAACCCACGCACTCCCACTGGAAACCCAATACCGTCAAGCAATGTATGCAGTGCACGCAGTCGTTTGACTATGTGATTGTGTCGCTCGTGCGATCGGTGTTGGAGCCCCACTCCAACAGCGCACGCAGGCACCACTGCCGCTTCTGTGGCTATGTGTTTTGCACAGACTGTCTCACACAGAGCGAGGAGGACAGGGGGGAGCGTATTTTTACTACGACCCAGGGGAGCTTTACGTCGTGTGGCATCTTGGTGGATGAGGGCGCGAGGTTTGTGGTGCCAAACTTGGCGAGGGGGGTGAGGGACGAGGGGGCCAAAATGGCAAAGATATGCCGTGGGTGTGGAGAGGTGTACAAGCACTTGGTGATTGAGGTGAACAAGAGGGAGTGGAGCGGGGACTATGCGTTTGTGGAGAATCCATTTATCACGCCGGTGGTGGACAGCAGGACTGTGAGAACCAAGGTGGTGGATGGGATGGATGTGTATGCGAGGAAGGATCTGGTGGGGGGTGATTGGACGTGGAGTTCCTTCTAAACACAACACGAGCGAAGGAGTGCAACCGAGCGAAGCGAGGTTGCACGAGGTCGTCAGACTAGTCTACAACATGAGCGAAGCGAGTGTTGTATTACTCATTACAGAAGTTACAACATGAGCGAAGCGAGTGTTGTATTACTCATACAGCCCAAATTTACACATGAGCTTGCTCATGTTGTATTACTCATACAGCCCAAATTTACACATGAGCTTGCTCATGTTGTATAAATAAGAAAGAGCTTGGTTTGCATGAGCTTGCTCATGTTGTAATGAGTAAATTCACACATAAGCGAAGCGAGTGTTACAATCAGTAGCACCAAAGTTTACAACATGAGCAAGCTCATGTAAACTCTCATGTTGTAAACTCTCATGTTGTAAACTCTCATGTTGTATGAGTCAGGACTAAGCAACTCGAGCTGCGTTCAGATTAGAGCTCACAACATTCGCTTCGCTCATGTTGTTTGCTAAAGGTTAAAGTTTACATGAGCCGTAAGGTTAAAGTTGAGCACTCAGCAATGAGTAGGCTAAAGTTTACACCAATCAAGCCAATAGATTAAATGAACGATGTAACAATCAGGTGTATAATTCGGAAGACAAGAAGTCAGCTATAGACTGAGATTCAGTCAGATAGAATAGATTGACATGTTAGTGAGTGTAGAGTACACAATTGAGCGAACATTGAGCGACTAATGAGCGAACAATTGAGCGACTAATGAGCGAACAATTGAGCGAAGCGAAATTGTGAGACATTCGATAGTAAGCCACGATGAGCCATTAATGAGCCCCAGAGCCACCAGAACCAACAATGAGCCCCAGAACCACCGAGCCAATGGGCGAAATTGAATTTGAATTTACTTCACTACAACACTCAACAACTCGCTCGTTGTTTCGTTCTTCAGTACATATGTACAAATCCGCCAGTCAGCCAAGAAATTGATAAGAACGTCCAGCAGACAGAAACGAATTCAGATAAGCGAAGTGTGCATGGAGTGAAATTGGAAGTTCATTATATTACTAGTAGTAGTTCTACTACTACACTACTACACTACTACTACACTACTACTACACTACTACTAGTACACTACTACTACACTACTACTAGTACACTACTACTACTACTACTACTACTACTACTACACTACTACTACACTACTACACTACTACTACAAGTGCTAATACTACTACACTACACTACTACTACTGATTACTAATCAACCCCACTCACTCGCTTCGCTCGTTCATTCGCTCGTTCATTCGTCGTTATCCTGCATTATATTTACCATTCTTGGAAAATACCTGATGCGTTGATGCGCCCTATGAACAGACTTTTCCACATCTTCATCCATCTCTTTAATTTATATTCATCCATCATCCATCATCCGCCATCTTCATCCATCATCCACCATCTTCATCCATCATCCACCATCTTCATCCATCATCCACCATCTCTTCTCTTTTATCTTCATCTCTCCATCTACTTCTACTCTCTTCTATTAATAGATCCCCACGTTCACGTACTCCTTCTTAAATCTCCAGACCGTTGACACAACAAAAAAGTTCTATTCATACTACTAACTTATATGTGTAAATCTACTTCTACATATACGTTCTTCTTTACTTCTCTCTAATCTACTCTACTCTACTCTACTCTACTCTAATCTACTCTACTCTACTGTAATCTCTCTACTGTAAATCTCTCTACTCTCTACCTATTGTTCGTCTACTTTGTCCCACTTTACTGTTGACGTGATTAAGCGAGAATGAACTCACCACTTATACGAGCTTGCAACTATAGCAACTGTAGCGTACTCTAATGTACTGAACCTCTGCAACATCCCCAGTTAACAGACACTTGCAACTAGATTCGCTTCGCTCATCTAGTTGCTCATCTAGTTGCAGTTGAGTGCTTATCTCCCATCGCTCGTGACCAAATCACTTGAGCCCCACACTACCGGATCCATTAGCGAAATCGTCACGACATTTTTTTAAATTTCCCATCATGTATCAACAACCCAAGCTCGCGTACGCGTCGTCGGACTCTGTCAGGCGGTTTCTGTCCCATAACCCGTTCCGGTTGGCAGACGACCTGGCGGGGCTTGTTTCGCCGCAAAGAGCGTCTTTTTACGAGCAGTCGAGCCAGACGCGCTCTACGGGCTCGTTAACTAACCTGGGCAACTTTAACGACTGGGTCGAGAAGAATAAACACTTTTTGGAAACCGATAGTGATGAGGAGCCCAGGTTTGTCGATATGAAGAGACCCCAGTTTCCCCTGGCCGTGAGATCAGGGTCGGATCTGAGTGTGAATTATAGAGGGTACGTATAGCACAAGACAACTAGCACAAGCATCAACAAGCGAAGCGCTTGTTGATGCTTGTTGTGTTTGTTGTCTTGTGTGCTTGTGATTAACAATTGAGGAAGCGAGAAGAAGGAGAATTAGAAGAAATAAGGAAGATTGTAAATACTGATTATGAAGATGATGACTGATGACTGATGACTGATGACTGATATTGAAGATGACTGATATTGAAGATGACTGATGATGAAGATGACTGATGATGAAGATGACTGATGACTGATGACTGAGAGACTGTTAATGATAAATGATAACCGAATGATAATGAGTACTTGATATTCAAGTTAGTGAGTTGAGTCAATGGAGTTCAATGTGAGTGAAGTTTAATTGAGTGGAGTTCAAGTTGAGTGAGTTCAATTTGAGTAAATTTGACTGAACTTCATTTGACTGAACTTGATTTGACTGAACTTCAAGTTCAATTTGAGTAAATTTGAATGAACTTCATTGAGTATGTGAGAAAAAGTAATGGAGACGACCTCAGAACCAAGTGAACTAAATACAGAGCACCGAAAAATACTTTTCGCAAACAATTGCTTGGTCATTCTTGTTATAGGTGTACTCACACAATGACAAGCAATGACAAGCAATTACAAGCAATGACAAGCAATGACAAGCAATGACAAGCAATAACCAAGCAATAACCAAGCAATAACCAAGCAATAACCGATTGCTTGCTAATTGCGATCTTGCTGATCATCAACTGATCTCAGGTCTTGACTCGTACTAGCACTCATTAATTATCATTCTTTACTTAGCAAACCTCAGCAATCTCAGCAATCTCAGCAATCTCATCCAACCCATCCAACCCATCCAACACCTCACTTCGTTCGGCGTTGGTTGGTCGGTGGTTGTTCGGTGGTTGGCTGAATTACGTTTTTGTCATTTTCGCAGTCCATCGATGGTGCATATCGGACAAAGCTCCCAACTCAGGGAGTACAAAAACATCAGACCAAAATATGAAACGCAGTCATCAGTATCGATAGTGTCGACGTCTTACATAATGGCAGGAGGTGGATGAGGAGGTGGAGGATGGATGATGATGGATGATGATGATGGATGATGGATGATGAAAGATGGATGATGGTGGATGGATGATAGGTGATGGAAGATGATGGATGATAGGTGATGGATGACGAAAGAAAGAAAGA
Organism: Kodamaea kakaduensis; assembly: GCA_030558435.1. Taxonomy (NCBI): domain Eukaryota; kingdom Fungi; phylum Ascomycota; class Pichiomycetes; order Serinales; family Debaryomycetaceae; genus Kodamaea; species Kodamaea kakaduensis. Next base: position 149,822 of record JAJMSN010000010.1, read on the forward strand.
GTAGAGTAAAAGAAAGTAGAAGCAAGAGCAGAGTCTACGACTCTACTCTTGTCTACTCTTGTCTACTCTCTTTTTTCTACGCCTCCACGGCTGTATTTTTTCTTATCATTTTCGTCTCCTTTTTTCGCTTGCTTTAAATACGCCTTTGTCCTTTTTCTTACGTTTCATACTAACAACAGCAAAATGTCCAACAACCCGTTCGCAGCAGACATGAACGAGTCCGAGCCATACGTGCACCGCCGCGACCCCCCACCGGTGCCACGCAGTAAACTGAGTGGGCGCACCCCGCCCCCACGCCCACCCAAGAGCGACGCGGCTCCTCCCTCGTACGAGGAGGCTGCTGGCACCGACGCCGCCAAAGCCGAGTATCCTCGCGAGAAACGGGACCGTCCGTCGCGGTCGTCGAGGTCGCGCCACCACCGTAGCAGTAGCGATCGGGCTGAGCGTGGTGAACGTGGTGAGCGTGGCGAGCGCGAGAGACGTCATTCCGACCACCATCGCGAACACCGGAGCAGTAGCAAGGACCGTGAACGCCGCAAAAAGTCCCCCAAGAAGAAGGTTGAGCCCATCAAGGCGAAAAACTTGGACACCATTGACAAGTTGGACGTGACGGGCTTTTTCGGTGGGGGTTTCCACCACGATGGCCCGTTTGACGCGTGCACTCCCCACAGAAACAAAAACAACAAGAATGCCCCCGTGATGGCCTTCCCTCCTGACGGACCCAACAGTTCCATCAAGGGTATGGGGAATGTTGCACAGGAGAAACAAGAGCAGATTAACCTTGCCTTTGGCAACTATGACGAAGACCAAAATGAGATTGTTGGGCGCAAGTCCCAGGGCAAGAGACCGCTGATTACCACGAAAACAGTGGAGATTGAGCCGCCACAGGTGCAGTACCCGCCGTCGCAGGCTGCGAGTGTGGTGAACTTTGACTCCAACACAAAGGCCGACAAGGTGCACGGGTACACGAGTGCGGGACTCGGGTCCACCACCTTTATTGACGGTGCGCCTGCTCCGCGTACGGCGGAGCAGGAGGCTTTGACGGTCAATAACGGGGGGTTGGGGCGCAAAAAGCTGTTGGTGCAGAGGTTGAGAAAGAATAGTGCGAGTGAGAACTCGTCGAGACGCAACTCCAACGACGGCCAGAGCAGCCCGGTGTACTCGCCTGTGAACAGCAGAAGGGGGTCTCTCAATACAGCAGAAACAAATGACAATGAACTCATTCCACCCGCAGGACCGGGGTCATCGTTGTTGAGAAGGGTCAAGAGTTTGAAGGTGAGGAGGTAGAGAACAATTCGCGAAGCGAATTGTTGAATGTGCAAGAATAAGAGTGATAGGAGTTGAAGAGTTGAAGAGTTGAAGAGTTGAGAGTTGAAGAGTTGAAGAGTAAGAGTTGAAGAGTTGAAGAGTTGGTGAGGAGTTGAGAAGAGGAGAGATGAAGAGTTGGTGAAGAGTTGATGAAGAGTTGGTGAAGAGTTGAGAAGAGGAGAGAAGATCTTGTCATCTCCTCACCCAACTACCTTCTCTATGATGTTGCTCGACGGTGATTATGAATACCTACTGGTGAATACTAGTGATACTGTACTACTGGAACAATAAATTGTGATACTGGTAAATGCTGTAGCAATAAATATTTTGTCCGGCAATGTTTCAGTCGGGAAATGTTTCAAAATAGTTATGAGCGAGAATCAGGGAGTGAAGTGGAGGTAGTTGATAGAGGTAGTAGATGTGGTAGAGTAGAAGTAGATGTGGAAGTAGATGTGGTAGAGTACAAGTAGAGATGTGGTAGAGTAGAAGTGGTGGAGTAGAAGTAGAAGTAGAGATGTGGTAGAAGTAGTAGTAGAAGTAGTGGTAGAAGTAGTAGTAGAAGTAGTGGTAGAAGTAGTAGGAGTAGAACTAGAGATGTCGTACAAGTGGGGGCATGAGAAGAGTAGTGGCAGAAGTATTGTAAACACCGCACATGAGGGTCATCCAAAACCAATCGTCTACTTCATCTTTGATTATAATTATCATTTAGGAAACATCGATTAACCCCCTCTTTGTTCCCCACCCGCCGTTTTTGTTTGAGATGACGCGCTCCTTCCGAAAAGAGAAGAATTCGAGGGTGAGTCGGTGGTGAGTGAAAAGTGGAGTGGGAAGAGTGTGGAAGAGTATAGAATGGTAAGTATATAATGGGAAGTATAGAATAGTATAGAATGGTAAGTATATAATGGGAAGTACAGAATAGTAAGTGTAGAATAGTAAGTACAGAATGAGTAAGAATTATGGCTGAGTTAGTTTCTAGTCGTTTCAGTACTATGGCTGAGTTGATGGGCTGTACAGGGGCCGATTGCTTGGCGTGCACAGCCTTGACTAGTGATGGGTGAGGATGTTTAATGGACGGACAACTCGGGTAGGAGTTTCGGATAATGCGGTGCGTAGACGGTGTAGCAATACTATTCACTATAAATTGTCTGTCAACTTTAAATAGGGGAAGTTAACTAGAACTAAACTAGAAAACTAGAATAGAGTAGAACTAGAAAACTAGAAAGCTATAATAGAAGAGAACTAGAAAACTAGAATAGAACTTGAAATTTAGAAAACTAGAATAGAACTGTCTTGGGATAATCAGAATCATGAAGAACAATAAGATTGTTGAGATTGAGGAGATGTGAGGTGAGATTGTGAGACAAGATTTGAAAGAGAGATTCTGCGAAAAAAGCTGCATATGCTGATCCCTAGTGAATCTGATTACAATCCTTCTACCCACCTTCTACCCACCTTTACCCACCTTTTACCATGGCCGCTTCCCCATCAGCTTTCAGTCTTTTTTCTGATTGTGTCCACCTTTAACTTTTTGACTGATTTTTTGACTGAAGCTTATTGACTTATTTGAAAATTCAACAAATTTGTGCAAAAATGTGGAATCTGAAATTTGACAGAAATGTTCTAGACTTACTGGAGGCTTATTCATTTTCACCTCCTCAGCTTCCTAAATGCTTGGATTTCAAAGAACTAGGACCTCTAGTTAAAGTACTGCATTTAATGCTGTCCTTAGAAGACTAAAGTTGCAGAGGATACTAAGTTGCAGAGAAAAAGTTGCAGAGAATACTTAGTTGCAGAGAAAAAGTTGCAGAGAAAAAGTTGCATACAATACTATTCTATAAGTTGCATACAATACTATTCGAATATAGTTACTTCTTCGTACAGTTGGTCCTTCGTACAGTTACTCCTTCGATAGAAGTCGTGTCCTCTAGCGAACAATAAAAGAATCAGGACTCATCCTCACACTTCTTCAATTCTCTCCCCATCAAACTCACACTATTCTCCCTATTTTCTGTTCCTTCCTCGCTAACCACCGCTAATTTATGGTAGTCAATTTTCAGTTCACGCTAAATTTTCCAGTATACCGCATCGCTAACACCAGAACTCAGTGATAAATCATCGGGTACCACTCACTCATCAATGGTGTTTCTCTTCTCCCTAGATCTCCTCCACATACCCTTGTCGATTTTTCTCTTACTTAATATGTCTTTAGTCTTATATGTCTTTAGAGTCTTAATATGTCTTTAGTCTTATATGTCTTTAGAGTCTTATATGTCTTTAGTCTTAATGTGTCTTTAGTCTTAATGTGTTCTCTTGTTCTCTTGTTCTCTTGTGTTCTCTTAATGTGTTTTCTGTCTTTCGTCTTATCTATACCCGAAATTACTCCTCATCTTACCTTGTTGATACTTCTTATCTTGATACTGTGTTAATGTGCGTACGTACACAACACGTACACCATCAAGTATCTTGACTGTACTTTTCAAATTTTTTTCTCAAATTTTTCACCATGTACCGAGTAACCAAACTCCACCCCCTCTGCCGCCTCGGAAAAAGGTCTATTTCCTACAAGTTGCCCACGTTGGCCAACCTTGAATCCGTCAAGTCCCAGAACCAGGACTTCCAGGGCTTGTTTTCCGCAAAAACCCTCGACCACATCTGGTTCCAGCGTGGTTCGGCGCTTATCGACGGCTTGAACCACACTCTCGCTGAAACCTCCGCCCAAGACACCACCTCTGGCGAAATCAGCAGCGGAAACCTTCTGGGTTTGATTGAACAGACCATCCGAAAACCAGAGTTGTACGGCGTGTATGCCTACAGTGCCCTCATCTACAATTTGCAGTTTTTCCTCGAGGGTCTCCGGGAATCCGGCGCCCAAGTGCTCCAGAGCAAGCCCCACGACTTGCTTGCCTCTCCCAAGACCGAGTTCGCCAATGAACCTACTGACGAGGCCTTGCGCGAGTGGATCACCGAGTCCTTTGGCTCAATTGCAGAGTTTAGAACCCTTCTCTTGAACTCCGCCAAGGCAATCAAAGGTGACGGGTGCACGTGGTTGGTGGCCGAGTCCAAGGAGGGCCAATGGGCCAGTGAAAAGCCAACGCTTGACTTTACGACCTTGTCGATTGTAAACACCTATAATACTGGAGTGGTGGACGACTCGTTGCGCTCGGGACAATTGGCCAGGTTGCAGCAGCAAAAGGAGGCCAAGGAGGCACAGTTGAAGGAAGAATCAGAGATTAAGGAGATTGAGGCAGAAATCAAGGAACTCGAGTCGCTTGCGTTGGGGAGTGTACAGGAGGCAGAGTTCAATAGACTTTATCACGGGAAAAAGTTGTTGCCAGTGTTGGCTATCGATGCGTCCATGAGGAATTACTTGTTGGATTACGGGGTTTACGGGAAGCAGAGGTATTTGGAGAATGTGTGGGAGTGTATCGACTGGGATGTGGTGGGGAGAAGGTTGCCAAAGAAGACGGTGGTGCCAATGCCGCAAATATAAAACAATTGAGCGAAGCGAAATTGTTTGACGAGTGATAGAATTGAGCAAGCGAAATTGTTTGAGGAGTGATAGAATTGAGCGAAGCGCAAATGTTTCACTACTATGGTTAAAAGGTGAGTGATGAGTGAAACGAAAACCCTAGTGCCAAATGTTCGCCGACCACGACTGTCTATGAGTATTCACTGGGTCTCCACAAGCAACAATCTTGCTTCGATTGTTGCTTACTCACAATCAGCTAAAAGAGACTACGCATTATATTGTACATAGAGTAGATAAGAATTGAGGTAATGACAATTGAGATTGTGTAGAAATTGTGGTTGTGGAGTAATTTATATTCATAGATGTATGAAGTCTTCCCATTATAAAAGTGTCATGAACAGTTGCAATTCACTTCTAAAGTTGCAATTTTCACTAGTGAACATGAGCCCATTTTCACTTTCTGAACAATTTCGCTCCGCTCAATTGTTCCCTTCGCTCAATTGTTCCCTTCGCTCAATTGTCGTTCAATTGTTGATCTACTACCTATAAAACATCGTGTATTCACATTTTCACTCATATACATGCCAATGAGTGTCACATTAGCAATCCCCAACAGATAAGTAGAAACCGTGGAGTGAATTCACTCCACGGTTTCTACTCTACCTCACAATTCGCTTCGCTGTTCGTCACTTGTTGTTTGAGTTCTTCACTCTTCGAGTTTTTCACTCTTCGAGTTTTTCACTCTTCGAGTTCTTCACTCTTCGAGTTCTTTACTCAATGTTCGAGTTTTCTCACTCACAATTAGCTTCGCTCATTGTTCGTCTTCGTTACTTTTTAATAACACTCTTCACCACCCTCTCCACCTCATCCCAATCATCACTAGGAAGTCTCGTCATCTCAATATCCCCAAAGTACCTCTGAATCTCCTTCAAACAATCAAACGATCTCTTGTCGTCCACAAACGTCATACTCACTCCAAGTCTGCCGAATCTACCAGTTCTTCCGATTCTGTGCAAGTAGGTCGACGGGTCTGGCTTGCCATGCGAGTCAAAGGGCACGTCGTAGTTCACCACCATCGACACCGATGGAATATCGATACCTCTGGCCAACACGTTGGTGGTGATCAAGACCTTGGACCTGCCCTCTCTAAAGTCGTCAATCAACCGGTCTCTCTCGAGGTTGTCCAAGCCTCCGTGCAACACAGAACACAAGTGCCCCTCCTTGCGCATTCTGTCGTACAAACGGTCGGCCGTGATCTTCTTCTCCACGAAAATGATGGATGACCCAATGGTCATCAACCCGTACAACTCAGACAAGGTCTCAAACTTGTGTTCGGGCGAGTCGCAGTCCATGTACAACTGCTTGATGGCATCCACATTCAACTCCTCCTGCTTCAATTCCAACGTGTTGGCATTGGGCGCGAACTTGGACGCAAACCCACGCACCTTGTCCGGGAACGTGGCGGAAAAGAGCACAACTTGCACGTCCCGGGGCATCACCTTCTTCACTCTCAACGCCTGGTCTCCCAATCCCTGTGCATCCAACATGTTATCTGCCTCATCCAAAATAAGGGCCTTCATGCCGGCAGTCTTCAAGATCTTCTTCTTGATCAAGTCAATCACAAGTCCAGGTGTGGCAACCACAATCTGCGAGGTGATCTCTCTACGTCTGTCCAAAGAGTCCGGCACCGCAAGCTGGACGTCCACCTCGGTGTACTTACCCATGGTGGTGATGACTTCGTATGTTTGTCTGGCCAATTCTCTAGTGGGGGACAAACACAAACACTGTGGGACCTTCTTGGATGGATCAACCCTCGATAACATGGTCAACGAAAAGGCAGCAGTCTTACCAGTACCTGATTGCGACTGGCCAATGAAGTTGGTGGGGGGGTTGGCTATCAAAAGAGGAAGTGCCTTTTCTTGAATCTTGGAGGGTTTGTTGAACTTCATCGCGAAAAGTCCCTTCAATAACTCGGGCGAAAGCCCCAACTCCTCAAAGGACTTGACAGAGTAGAGTGTGGAGTTGGGATCGGCTTGAAGATCCGCAAGTTTGACCTTGACTTCGTAGGTTGATTGGATGAGACTAGAGTCGGGTTCAGAAGAGTCTTTAGGTTCTTCTTTGGACTCTTTGGACTCTGACTCTTTGGACTCTGTAGACTCTTTGGACTCTTTCTCTTTAGATTCTGTTGATTCTGCTGATTCTGTTGATTCTGGATCTTTAGATTCAGTTGATTCTTCATTAGTCTCTGGTTTAGTCTCTTCCTTGTCTTTAGACTCATCTGGCTTTATGGAAAGCGAAGAAAGCAACGAGGAAGCATCCTTCAAGTCTGATTTGGACTCTGTTTTCTCTTGAGAGAGTGTGAGTGATGAGAGGAGCGAGGCGGCATCAGTGTCCGCTTTGGAGTCAGACATGTTGGTGGAAAAGAGATTTGAGCGCTGAAATAAACAAAATTGAAAAACGAGCGAGTTTTTCAGATCAACAATTGAGCGAAGGGAACAATTGAGCGAACAATTGAGCGAAGCGAAATTGTTTGCCTAGCTCATTGTTTGTCTGCTCACTCAGACTTTTCTGTCTGTCTCGTCCATGTTTCACTTCAATATCAAGTAAATCATCTATCAAAAATCATTAGTCTACCACAAAAGTCCACAAGTTCACATCTGAGTTTTCAATCATAGTCTTCACTCAGTCGATCTCTCACCTTTCATCTCTCATTTTTCATCTCTCACCTTCCATCTCTCACCTTCCATCTCTCACCTTCCATCTCTCACCTTCCATCTCTCACCTCTCTCATTTTTCACCTTTCATCACCTGCTAGTCTTTCACCAAAAAATAAGCCCGATACGGGGGTCGAACCCGTAGCCTTTTGATATCCTATATAAGAGTCAAACGCTCTACCGATTGAGCTAACCAGGCTTTTGTTAAATTAGGAGCTTGAAGCAGTCCTCAGATCGCGAGGCACACAAAATTTGGCCGATTTTTAGCCCCAAATGGGCCCCATCCCTTACTTATTCATATAACCAATGCATATGTACTCTCTAGAATGTTTAAAAAAAAGTCTGGAAGAAAAAATGAAAAAAATGCCCAAAATGGTTTGGATCTTTTAACGTAGGCAAAACGTCGATCCTGGCTTCAAGACCGTGATTTGTAAGCAGAGGGATAGACAAAAGTGTTTCATCTTCATTTAGTGGAAGAATACAAGCAGGTTTCTCCTTGGATAATATGTTTAATCCAAATTTTTTCTACTGAAGATTGGAAAGGTTTTGACCTAGCCTCAGTTAGGCGTAACGAGGTTGCGAGTGATTAGAGGGGATACCATAAGAGGCTGCAAATACGGATCTACCTAAGTGTACAATTGGCTGCTAAAACTAAAGTTTCATGGACATGGCTGCAAACCCTTCCATTTTGAGTGGCTGCAAATCTGCACTCTAAATACAGCCAACCTCCATTTTTCTACAAGGCAACCGTGCCCTCACATCAGCCGTGTAATCGGTGAGGCGAGATGTGACTACTACTTGTGTGTACTTGTGTGTACTTGTGTCTTGTGTGTACTTGTGATTATATGCCCTTGCCTACAATATGTCTACAATAGTCTGTAAAAACATATATCTATATTCTGTAAAAACATATATCTACAATAGTCGTAAAAACTTATATGTGTTTGCCAATTCACTCAATAGTTCCATTTACTATTCAGGGCTTTAGTTATCTTCAATTGAGTCAACTGTTGGTCAACTGGTCGCCAACTGTTATGGTCAACAATTTGGGTGTCGGAGTTGTACCATTCTCGTAAGAAATTGGCCAAATTCTTCAAAACAAAAATTTACACTACCTAGCACCATTTCTCCAAGTATTCACCTACGCGTTTCATCATTCTCAGCTTCGTAATGATTGTCACTCGGATGTGTGCTTGAATCACTGTGTAGAGGAAGTAATTAAAGAGTGACCTAGGAGTAATGTAGCTGATGAGAAGAGGAGTAGAGGAGTAGAGGAGTAGAGGAGTAGAGGAGTAGCCGAGGAATAGCTGATGAGTAGAGGAGTAGCAGAGGAGTGTTCAAAACGTCACCATGTTTGGCTTAAGCTATAGTCCCAATACGATTAACTTGTAATGTCTATATGCAGTCACAAAATTACACCCTTGACAAATGTCTACGAAATGAAGAAAGACACCATAAACAAACAATAGCACGTTAACACATCATAACACCAACATTCGTATTAACGAGAAAAAAAAGGCAAGCTCGTTGTTCAACAGTTTCGCTTCGCTCATCGTCCGCTCAATTGTTGGAAAAAAAAGAAAGCCCGACGCGGGGGTCGAACCCGCAACCTTGTGATATCCTAAGATTTCTCTTAAAAGTCACACGCTCTAGCCATTGAGCTAGCCAGGCACCTTCTTGCTTAGCCACATGACAAGCAGTATATGATGTGAGGGGACCCCAGAATCCCGGGCTCTTGACCGATACCCACCGATTTCCACTGATTTGAACCGATTCAAACCCCTGTTCATACACTTTGTGGTGTGGCGCACAGCCCTGTGGAGTTAGCCGAGATCCACTGCTTTTTTTGAGCTTTGTGCCTAGTTATTGCACCCAAAGGACTGGGACTTTGCAGATGTGCGCCCCGGCTGGGGTTGAGCGAAGCTCAACCAACCACCCCACTGTACCCCAACGATGATCTGAGAGAGCCACCCCGGTGTCACCCTGAGACCCCATTTATAGTGGGATGCAGAGTGGCTGAAAGGAGGGTGATGACAATCGAGCGAACAATCGAGCGAAGCGAGGTTGTGAGAGTGGAGAGTGTAGCAGAATTTCTTGGAATGTGAGTAATGATGGGTATGGATTTCCCCATGTGAGAGAAGATGAACTAATCGAGCGAAAAAGTAGTAAGTGAAGTAAGTGAAGTAAGTGAAGTAAGTGAAGTAAGTGAAGTAAGTGAGGTAAGTGAAGTAAGTGAAGTAATAGGAGAAGTACTGAGTGAAGTAGTAAGTGAAGTAAGTGAAGTAGTATGCGAAGTAGTAAGTGAAGTAAGTGAAGTAATAAGAGAAGTACTATTGAGTGAACTAGAGTACAATAAGTTGTGGAGGACTACAGATTGTAGTCAGTTCCATTGAGTCAGCAAGAATCAAGAGTGGAGCCAACATTACAAGAGCAAACGATATGCTAAACTGCGAGTGATGGCAGAACCAGGAGTATTATTAAAATAATAAACGGAGATCCTGGGTTGGCTTTGGCATTCATGTGCAGCAATGGCTGCGAAAAATACAAGACGGAAAAGTGCGTTGATATTTGAATGTCCAGAAAATGTGCAGATATTGCATGACTAGATCATTCAGAACAGGCAGATTGTTCAGAGTTGAATAATTCTAGCTCACGAGAAACCGCAGAGGTTCATCAACTAGATCCGCAGATCGCCAACTTGAACCTGTTCACGATCAAGTGATCAAGTGTTCAAGTGTTCACTGAGGTCAGGTTCAGTGAGATCAACGCAGAACAATCTCGCTCTGCTCGATTGTTCTGGCTCTGCTCGATTGTTCTGGCTCTGCTCGATTGTTCTGGCTCTGCTCGATTGTTCTACGTGACCCGATGATGTCACGATGTCGCGCAGAATTTCCACTCCCCCATCGCGTATTCCAGCAAGTCTATTCAGAAGTCAAAATGAGAGGTGGAGTCGATGAGAAGACATGAACAGTGCATTAGAATCAGAACTTGAGAATGAACCCTAAAAAGGGACGAACCTTAAAGAACCTTAAAGAACCTTAAAGGAACATTAAAAAAGATCAAAAACTCAACAATTTCGCTTCGCATTGTTCAATCTACCCCTCGCCGTGACACATTCGCTGCCCATCGAATCAAGTGTCATACGTGCTTTTACGGTTTAGTCAGTCGGAGACACTAGTGATCAGTTCCCATAGTCATCAAGGGGCAGAGGTTATTGTGAGAGGATTGAGTGATTAAGTAATCTTGTAATGATTCAATATTGGTGTACAATACAATATTGGGGTACGAGGAGCATATCGAGCATAAGCATATCGAGTATAAGCATATCGAGCATAAGCATATCGAGCATATCGAGCATATCAAGGGCACACTATCTAGTCAATAATCTCGCTCCGCTCAATTATTGAAATATCGTACATTATCGACTCTCAATAATCTCGCTACGCTCGATTATTGAGCTTTCTACAACCACTCATCAGCATCATCGCATTCATATTCATATATCTTTATCAGTATTCCTTATCCCTATCAGTGGTATGCTTAGTATGCTGTGTCATTAATGACTGTCCATGGACAGTAAGTGAGGCGAGTTTCCCTCATTCTCAACCCATTCAATTCTCACATTGTCTTTCTCATACTTCTTCATGCTTAAACAAGCAGTTTCCAATAAGCAGCTTTCCTCACAAGCAGTTTCCCGTTCTGTATCTATAATCACCAACAATTGGCTATCTTCATCGCGTCATCTTTCTATTCTTCAGGCAGTGACAATTGGCATCAATGCTAAAGGGACATTTCCTTATTTTTCATCAGTCAATTATTGTCTTGTTGTCTTAGTTGTTGTCTTTGTCTTAATTGAACAATTCGCTTTGCGAATTGTTCCATCATATCAAGTGAAACAATGAATATACGAGTCACCCTCCTCATCTCGCAATTGTTTGTCATCACTAACAATTGAGCGAAGCGGAAATTGTTGAGTCATCCTCAATTGCTTGGCAATCACAATCACTCAATTGAACAACCGCTTCGCAGTTCGAAACAAGTCTGCTAATTAAACAATCGAACATCCGCTTCGCGGTTGTTCGAAACAAGTCTGTTATCCAAACAAGTCTGTAACCAACAATCGAACATCCGCAAGTCTGTAACCAATCGAACAACCGCTTCGCGGTTATTCGAAATGTAGTCACAATCAACAATTCGCTTCGCTCATTGTTGATTAACCAAAAAGTCCATCCTCCGTAGCATTCCTCACCGGTCTATCCCCATAAACCCCCAACCAACTCACCGGCCTCACCCAGTCCCTCCTCTCCAAGTCCAACATCAGCCTCAATTTCTCTGCAAACACCTCTGCGTCCGCAAAGTTATCGCCCTCGTACACATAAGTCACTAGCACATTGATATTGATCTTTGTATTCTGCACCAGCTGGAGAAAGGTTCGACTGTAGAACGAGTAGGTGTAGTCCTGCTGGGCGTCCGCTTCCGCCACCGACAACCCCAGGAGCGAGGCATTGAGGAAGTCGTCGCTGGTGACCACGTCTATGGACCCGTGTTCCTTTTCCACAAGACCGGCGTCAAAGGAGTCGAGCACGTACACCTGGGAAAAGGTGTGCTTGGAAATAAAGGGCACCACCACCTGGTCGACATAGGTTTTGGTGTAGCTGGGTATTATGGGGGACCGCTGCTGGACCACGGTGAGGTTGTGGGAGGCTGAGTGGAACACCTCTACGGGGGCGGCAATACCGTGCTTTTCCTTGTGGACATAGTCTAGGGGACTGCTAAAGGGGTAGAGGTAGCTGTCGTCAAGAACGTCCACCTTTTGGAGGTTGTAGGTGTGGATGAGGAGGTCTGTGGCGAGCTGCGACACGTTGCCAATGGATATGCTGGGGAGAACAAGCGTTCCAGAGAGCATGTTGGAAAAGTGATGAAAAGTGAAAAGCAGAAAAGTGAAAGTAGAAAAGTAGAATAAAGTAGAGAAAAGATGAAGTGAGATTAGAGAAGATGAAATGGAGCATAAGGAGATATGAAGAAACTGATGAAACTGAAGAAACTGAAGAAGACTGATGAAACTGATTAAGACTGATAAAGACTGATGAAACTGAAGAAAGACTGATAAAGACTGAAGAACTGATTATGAAATATGGAGATTTGAGATTAATGACAATCAGATATTGGACATACATTGATTAACATTGATTACATTGAAAACTAATCAGTTATAAGTCATAAGTCATAAGTCATAGCTTTTAACTCATCAACATCAACTCATCATATCAACAACTCTAACTCACCACTCATCAACTCTCCACCCACCAACTCACCACTCAACAGTCCAACGTATAATTTCAATTTTACCGCCACCAAATTACGCGCTATTCTTAGAAACATGACCAGGATGACGTAATGGTAGATGAGATGAAAGTTGGAAGGTGGTGGAGGTGGAGGATACACGATGGAGGATACAAGGTGGTGAGGTGGAGGATACATAATGGAGGATGTAGGGTAATGGAGGGTGGAGGGTAATGGAGGGTATTGGAGGATATGAATATGGAAGATGAATATGAATATGAAAGATATGAAAGATATGAAAGATATGAAAGATATGAAAGATATATGAAAGATGAATAGAGAATATGAAAGATGAATAGCGAATATGAAAGATGAATAGCGAATATGAAAGATATGAAAGATGAAAGATATGAAAGATGAAAGATATGAAAGATGAACTATGTCATACTTACCAGAATGAACACCTATCCACTTTACACAAATTAACAGCCCACTCGGATCTGCCCACATTACATTCTCTCGTTGGTATGCCCATTCAATATTATCAAGTATTCATTATTATCAAACCTTAAAGTTTATAATGGTCACAAAATGTTTTATTCTTTTTTTACTTGTTCATCTGTGTTCTATTCTCTTGTCGTCCCTTGTTATTCCCTGTTATTCCTTGTTGTTCCTTGTTATTCCCTGTTTTGCTCTATTCTCTTATTCTTCTTTCCTTTATCACCCCACACATTACCGACTAGCATTACACCCTAACACATCCACCCAGCTCCACCCAGCTCCACCCAGCTCACCTCTTTCAGCTCCACCTTACTCACCTCTACTCACCTCTACTTCACCTTGACATCACCCATTTGTAGTTATTCTAAAGGTGAGAGGAAAAGGTGAGTAGGAGAGTAAGTAGAGTTGAGTTGAGTAGAGTAGAGTAGAGTAGAGTAGAGTAGAGTAGAGTAGAGTAGAGTAGAGTAGAGTAGAGCAAAGTACAGTAGAGAAAAATAGAGTAGAGTAGAGTAGAGTAAAGTAGAGAAGACGACAATAACTAACAACACACAATCTCGCTTCGCTCGATTGTGTGACTACTTCCATTCATATTGGCATTATATCTCACAGTCTATATACATATAGAAATGAATAGCAAACCCATAAATTAAAGATAGGAATAAATGCATACTTGAAGAACTGAAGGATGTCATAGCGAGATATTATCATAATAATATAGCATAGTCATAAGGCATAATGTATGTGGTGGAGTGGCAGCGGCAAGTAATGGAGAGTGGTAGTGTGGTAGTGTGGTAGTGTGGTAGTGTGGTACTTGTAGTAAGTTGTAGTGGTAGTGTGGTACTTTTAGTAACTTGTAGTAACTTGTGGTACTTGTAGTAACTTGTAGTACTTGCAGTAACTTGTAGTAACTTGTAGTACTTATAGTGTTGGTGGTACTGTTTGATTAAATTTGTAGTGGTACTTTGTAGTTTTTGGGTGTGGTACTGGTGGAGTGGAATTTGTAGTGGTAGTGGTACTTGGAGTGATGTTGGAGTATGTGTGATGATTGATGATGATTGAGGATGATTGATGATGATTGATGATGATTGATGATTGATGATTGAGATGACAAGCAAGGCTGATGCACTAATGATAAAAGTATTTATGGTGTGATGTGAATTAACCGTCTCGGTTTTCTTGTATCACTGTATCGTATTTCATCATTTCTGTTGTATCGATCTGTCTGTCAGTCCCTGCCGTCTCTGTCGAGTCTCACTGTCAGTCTCTGTTCTACTGTCAGTCTCTGTCGTCCCTGTCGTCCCTGTCGTCTCTGTTCAGTCTCTGTTCAGTCTCACTGTCAGTCGCTGTCTTCTCTGTCCTCCCTGTCTCTGTTCTGTCTCCCTTTCTGCTCCACATTCCCACTCAAAACATCTTATTTTCTTGACAAGATGTGTATACAATCTCTAGATTGTACGCTCTCTGTATGTGTGTACAGAGCACATCCTCTTTCTGTTTTGGTGTAGTTGAAATTCCACTTCATGGCGCTTATTTTTGGGCGCTATTTCTGCTGCAATTTTACCAACTCATAAAGGAATGACGACAGTAGGAGTGCTAGGGAGCTAGTAGCTAGTGCTAGGCATCTAGTAACTAGTCTATTATCAAGTACTGCTGTGTTGAACACCCACCAACGGAACAGAACAGAACAGTACTAGTAGACTAGAACAGTACTAGAACAGTACTAGAACAGTACTAGAACAGTACTAGAACTATTACTAGTAATAGTATTAGAACTATTACTAGAACTAGTATTAGACTAGAGCTAGTATTAGACTAGAACTAGTATTAGTACTAGTGTCAGTACCAGAAGTACTAGTACTAGTACTGTTAATTATTACTAGTACAGCAAGACTAGGTAAGACTAAGCAAGACTAGGTGAGACCAGTTGCCAGACTAGCAGAATAGCAGTTTCAAGCAGTATTGAGCAGTATTGAGCAGTACTGAGCAGTATTGAGCAGTACAAAGCAGCCAAACAGTACTAAGCCAAGCAGTACTAAGCAGCCAAACAGTAGCAAGACCAATACCACAACAATAAACAACTTCAACTTATTGCTCACTGGTGCTGTACTGCGTAGTCATGAGAGTACAAGAATACTCGAAAAGTGCCAACAGTCTCAACAGAGTCTCGGTCTCAAAGTGTCAACAGAGTCTCAGAGTCTCAACAGTTGATAGACAATAGTCAGATAGATAGGTTGTTAGTCAGTCAGATTGTCAGATTGATAGTCAGAGTCAGATTGATAGTCAGAATCAGATTGATAGTCAGACTGATAGTTGGTTGATACGATCGGTTAACCAGTACATGTACTCTGATACCAATCAACTTCAATCACATCATCGTATCAAGTCAACATCATATCAAGTCAACATCATATCAAGTCAACATCATATCAAGTC
Organism: Kodamaea kakaduensis; assembly: GCA_030558435.1. Taxonomy (NCBI): domain Eukaryota; kingdom Fungi; phylum Ascomycota; class Pichiomycetes; order Serinales; family Debaryomycetaceae; genus Kodamaea; species Kodamaea kakaduensis. The sequence continues at coordinate 165,527 of JAJMSN010000010.1, forward strand.
AACATCATATCAACAGTCAACCCACACTAACACCACGATCCTTATCACCATCAACCATCATTATCCACCATCCACTATCACTATCCACAATCATACTATCCACCACCCATCAACCTCACTCCACCTTCATTTTTGTTTGTGACTACCAACATGTAGCTGTTACCACGACCACTTAATTGTATTATTGATGCCATGTCCGTGCCATGTCGTGCCATGCCATGTACCATGTGTTATTCCATTACTTGAATACCCAATGAGCGGAGTGTTGGTACTATGTGCGAAGTACGAAGTACTTCGTACTAGTACTAGTACTGTTGTATTTGTACTGTCCTGTACTACTAGTACTGTCCTGTACTATTCGTACTAACGTACTAATGTACTTGTAATACTATCACTAGTATTACTATCATACTACTAGTCTATTCGTACTTACTATTCGTACTTTGTACGAATAGTAGTACTCATAGACTAGTACTAATACGCCGCAAGAGTCTGATCTACCAGTTGTTTTGATGATGGGTGCGATATTTCCGACTCATGAGAATCACTCCTTATTCTCGTAAACATCGCTGCACCAGGCCCATTTTTTGACAGTTGCATGGTATCGAGAAATATCTGACTAAACATTTCCGCGTGGTCCACTATAAACTGCAGCGTAAACAGGTCCATGAGATTTTCCTTGTCCTTGCGGCCCAAGTTGTTGTTGAACACCACGTTGCGCAGCACCAAAAAGTTCACCTCCTTGCGCAAAAACTCTGCAATCTCGTCCGCACTCTTGAGCTCCTCGTCCTTGCGTCGTTTCACCATCCCCGTCAGCCCACGTTTGCGGTAGTATTCGTCCTTGGGCGTCAGGTTGGAGATGGTGACGGGCGATAACGAATTGGCTGCGAAATTAGAAAACACATCCAGTGCGGAGTTGCTCTTCAGCAGTACAACCAGTGGCATCACGGGCATCGGTGGATGTGGCTGCGAAATCTGCTGGGGGAGCGTTTGTGATATTTGCTGTGGGAGTTGTGTGGGGTAGAGAAGGTTGACCTGGGGGATCCCAACTCCACCAACTTGTCCTACTCCACCAACTTGTCCACCAACTCCAACTCCCCCAACTTGTCCTACTCCACCAACTCCGCCAACTCCACCAACTCCACCAACTCCACCAACTCCACCAACTTGTCCAACTTGACCTATTTGATTTTGATTTTGGACTTGTGGTGACAGTTGGACCCCAAGTCCTTGGTTGACTTGGTTGACTTGATTGACTTGGTTGACTTGTTGATTCACTTGATTTACTTGCTGATTCACTTGCTGGACTTGGTTGACTTGATTTACTTGATTCACCTGATTCACTTGTGTGCCCTCCCTATGCACATACATTTGGTTATAATACTGGTTATTGTACATGTGGGACTGGATCTGGGGATAGTCCAATGCCCCGTACACGAAATCTTGCTGGGGCATTCTCTTGTACTCGTCCGACATGCCGTACATGTGTGAGGAGTGTACGGGGAGCTGCTGCGAGTACATGGACGGCGTGGACGTGCCGCCAATCTCGTGGTCGTGCTTGTCGTTCATCACCACAAGCAGCCAGTACCGGTTCTTGAGCGAAAAGTTGGCACGCAACTTGAAGGGGCATGTGGTTTGGCGACGTACTTGGGACTTGGCGCTCTTGCTCTCTAAAATCTCCTTCTTGCTACTGTTCTTGCACCGGAAGATGATTTTGTTGGCGTCCAGACGCTCAATCACAATGTGGATGTTTTTGTTCTTCATCAAACATGTCAGAAGCCACGGCTTGATTTCGTTTTTGGTCTGGAACTTGACAGTGTCGAGATTGAGATCTGCAAGTGAACACTTTAGAAGGGGTTTAGACATGTTACTAGGGTGGTGGTGGTACTAGTGGTGGTGGTAGTGAACTAAGTACTGATTGTGAACTAAGTACTGATTGTGAACTAAGTACTGATTGTGAACTAAGTACTTATAGTGGAACCAACTGATAGTGGTACTGTACTGGACTTAATGACACTAATAGTGGAACGGTACTAATAGTGGAACGGCTACTAGGCACTGTCTAGTCTTGTGATACTAGTGCGTACTGATACTGACTACTGTTAGACTAGTGAGATACAATATACTCTTTATCAACAATTGAGTAGTGTATCTGTTATCAGTGTTGCTGTTTGATACCGTGTAAGACTACTATCTTTGTGATGTCTGGTTAATTCTGTGGTGGTAGGTCTGTTGTCGGTGAGTGATGTGGTGTAAGGTCTGTTGTCGGTGAGTGATGTGGTGTAAGGTCTGTTGTCGGTGAGTGATGTGGTGTAAGGTCTGTTGTCGGTGAGTGATGTGGTGTAAGGTCTGTTGTCGGTGAGTGATGTGGTGTAAGGTCTGTTGTCGGTGAGTGATGTGGTGTAAGGTCTCTTGTGGTCTCTGATGTCTTGAGGTCTCTTGTGGTAGTCTGTGTTGTGTACTATCTGTTGCTCGTGTTGTATCTGTTGCTCTACAGTAATTCCGCTTTGTGATGAGGCTGGTTCTGGTGCTGTGTTTCACCTCCTATACTGGTGCTGTGGGCTATGGTACTCCTAATAATGTTGTTTTTGCTCCTGTGTTTGTCCACTTGTTTCTTGGTGTTGTTGGGATGCTGTGTTGAGTTGCACTTCTCCTGATGTTGACGTGAGAAAATTCCGCTCCAAACTTGGGTGGGTTCGGTATCGTACGAATAGCGGTTTCCTGCAACGAATCAAGCGAACCAAGCAAAAGCACTGTCGGGGCAATGGGGGTTGGACCAGATGATGGTGGGTGTATAACCTGGGGGTTTTCACTCAACTTGTCCAACTTGTCGATAATGCTGGAACGTTTTTTTGTCTGTCTGCAGCAAGATTTTTTGTCTGTCAGCACGCGCAGTTGTCTGTCTGGATCTGTGATTCTGAAAGCAAAGGCGCCGGTAATGGGCAGTTGTATCAACAGAATGGATCGATAGGGCCCTTGCCTGTGCTCAGAGATAAAATCTTTTATCTTTTTTTCGCGAGTTTGTACAATCACGATATTTTTTCACGGGGACCCTGAATATCTGCACCACAACACAAGAGATTGGTGCTGTTAAAGGTGGGGTTGGAACAAAACGCAACCTAAAAAGGGTGTGAGACGTGCGTATACTATCGCCCCATTATACCTCTCCAGAGGCGGAGCCCCAACACTTGCCACGTCCCCATTACGAGTGGTGCCCACCCAGGGTGCGTCATTTTGTGTCAATGCCCGTTCCGGTTGACGAATTAGCCCGATCGAAACACGCTCGCGCTATGGGGTGTCATAAAGTGTCACAAACCGCACGGCGTGCGTCGGGTGAAATACCTTCGTTTCTGCAGGGTGGCGACGCAAGATTCCCGTTCTCTGCAGTGCAACCAGAGCCCTGGTCACGTAAAAAAAATTCAGCAGCTGTCATCCCTCCTCTCTCTACGACTGATCCATCTACACTGGTCAAATTTAAGCGGATCTTGTAACACTGACCTAATCACACCATAATTAGCCGTGTCACATCCCTTGAACAAAGAATCTTTAACCTTCCTTGCGCAACCCAATTAAAGGCACAAAAGTATAATGTGTAGACATAAAAATGGGAAAGGTCCATTGTAACAAGTAGACTAGAGAGAACAAGGGCACCCAAATTACCACGTACACATACGCCGGGCCTTTCGGCCGGTGTATTGTAATTATAGGGACCCTTTCTGAAACGGTTCAAACAATCGTCTTGGTGAAACAGGAATAAAGTTTAATTCCGTCCCATTCCGCCCAATTCCGTGCACAAGTTTAAATTCATTTCAGACCGTGTTGAGATGGATGCAACAGCTGCCATCGACCCGTGGAGGAGATCAACCCTGGCTGGACGTTGGACAGGGCCATAGAAAATACTCGGAAATATAACCGAGAATTAAAACCGAGTGACTTTCTCCGAGTGTGGCGGATGTACAGGATGTCAAAGCGGAATTACGGTTCAGTGTAATTGAAACAGAATCTGGACAATCGAACCTTGTTTGTAATACTTGTAGAATGCACAATGCTTGTACAAGAATACCGCCACAAAAAACAGTAGGAGATCAGATTGACTGATATCGCCGTATGTCATGAATGCGTGCGTCATGAATGCATCGGGGATTTTTTTTTGAATGCGACATTCTGTCATTTTTTTGCGTGCGACATTCTCTCTGCGCTATGCATGCATACACAGAGGCAAAAGGAATAGAGCTGGACGTCACGACTTGAGCTTTGTGTGGCCTTTTCTTATTTCCGAATTGATCTTCTATTTTCTGCATATCGGGGGACTCGGAAAAGCGGGATGTGTTACCAAATCGAGATAAAGGAGAGGGAAGAGATGGAGGAAGGAAGAGGTATAGAGGAAGGAAGAGATATGGAGAAAGGAAGATTTGAAATAGAGGAGGGAAGGGAAGGGAAGGGAGGAAGGAGGAAGGGTAGGAAAGGGAAGTTGAAAGAAAGGAGTTGAGACGAGAAGAAAAAGAGAGTGAGAGTGGGAGAGTGGTTGGTCACGTGACGTAACACATGACATGTAAATGGCATATCAGTCACATGACTAGACACATGCCTAGTCATGTGATTATGTGCCTAGTCACATGACAAAAGACATGAAAAGACAAGCACATAACTATTGTACGACTTTACTACACTCATTCCATGCCCTCTTCCTGATACATGCTGTGAATTTCAGTGACAGCAAGCCCAACAACCTTAATTCCATCTTGAACAACATTTGTAGTTTGTGTAATTTTCACTCGTTTACGAGATCACACAACAATAGATGAAATAGCGGACCAAAACACGCGAGATGCAGAACAGTTGAAGTAAATAGATGATGGATGGATGTGGATTGTTGAAGGAAGATGACTAAGTAAAGGGATGTAGCTATAGAATAGTAGTAGCTATATAGTTAAGATAAGCTATAGAATAGTGGGCAACAAAAGAAAGTAGAACCAGCCCAGTTTTACCTAGTTAGTCAATGCTCACATATTACTTTCTATTACTCAACTTACACTTCTACTATATACATCCCTCTATTACTCAGCCTGTATTAGTCAACCTTACTCAACCTCTATTAGTCAACCTCTACTACTCAACCTTTACTCAACCTTTACTCAACCTTTACTACTCTACTACCATCTACTCTGCCTATTTATAATTTCTGACATAAGCACAATATCTCGTCTACGATATAAGCATCTCTCGCGCGCTCACAACAGCCAGGGATAACTGATGGTTTCATAAAAGCCACAGACGTTACAGAAGATACAGAAGGTAGAGACTGGATCAGAAAAGATTAAACAACAACAGACCACAACAGATTAGACAGACCACAACAGACCAAGACCACAACAGACCACAACAGATTAGACAGACCACAACAGACCAAGACAATAGAGCGGAGATAGAATCTAACTTTTCAGCAAGCTTTAGAAGTCAGTTAAAGTTAAAAAGTTGAACTAGTCAGGACTCTACGTACAGACATCTACAGACATCTCAGTGAGACTAAGGACTACAGAGACTACAGAGACTACAAGTACATCACCTTACCGCTTCTCTACAATATGAACAACAAGAGAAAGTCTATGTTTATACGGAGTGGGGACGATGTGAATCCCATGAGAATGGATCGAAATCCCGTGTTGAAGCCGTTCAATATTGGACGTCGAAGGGAAAAGGAGGAGAGTATGGATGGGAGTGACAGAATTGATAGGAGTGACAGAATTGATAGGAGTATGGATAGGAGTATGGATAGGAGTATGGACATGGATAGAATGAATCGAAGCATGGACATGGATAGAAGTATGGGAGGTATGGATAGAAGTGGAGGTATGGACAGAAGTATGGACAGAAGTATGGGAAGTATTGGAAGTATGAATCGAAGTATGGATCAAAGTATTGGTGGAATTGGAGGACTTGGCGGTAATGGTGGAATTGGAGGAATTGGCGGTAATGGAGGACTTGGAGGACTTGGAGGCCTTGGTGGAAGCTTCAAAGAAAAGAGCTTTGGAATTGATAAAAACAGTTATGGATACGATCGAAGTTTCGATAAAAGCTACCAGAGTGACAAGGACAAAAAAGAAAGTTTCAATGGGAGCTACACGTTCCAAGGCTTTGGCCCATCACGCACCGTCAAGCAACTCAAAACAGCCATTGACCAGGCTCCCTATGGAATGAGCAGTCCCAAGAACAAGTCAGTGCCCACACTTTATTCGAATGCCTCATACAGCATGTCGGCGATGTCCCCAACTTACACGCAAGCCAGCAGTTTTGAGTCTCCGGACCCGTGCAAGGCGATTGCGATCCACATTGCGAGTGTGTGTGAGCAAATCACGGTGTCTGCGTTGCTGCAGTACCAGAAAGGGGCCTTGATGGAGCTGTTACAGTGCACGTTCCAATTTGTGGAGGGACTCGAGGAACAGTACGGGACTGTACCGGAGGATTTGGGGAGGAGCGTCCAGGCGATTCTCCGCAACTTTTCAAGAATGGTGGAGAATAGAGTGAAGATGGAGGATACAATAGATGATGATGAGAATAGAGAGGAGGTGAGAGAAAGAGAGAGAGAAAGCTTCAGAGACAGAGAAAAAGACAGGGAAAGCTTTAGAGAAAGAGAAAGAGACTTTAGAGAAAGAGAAAGCTTCAGAGAAAGAGACTTCAGAGACAGAGAAAAAGACAAGGAAAGCTTCAGAGACAGAGAAAGCAGAGACAGAGAAAGAGACAGAGAAAACAAATCCTTTAAAGAACCCCTCCACAAACTCAAACCACCATCGAAACGAATGTCGATGTTTGTGAGACCCGTTGAGTCAGAGTCAGAGTTTGAGGACGAGAGCGGTGATGATGTCAAGACTCCAATGAGTGCGTTTGCACCGGCAGAGGAAACGCCGTACCTCCCCCAGGCATTGGACGATAAGATGGATCCTGTTTACCAAAAGAGAGCGAGCATGCCGTTTTGGTCAAAGCATCCAAGTCGGTTGGAGAGGGAGAGGGAGGAGAATGGATGGAATGTTTTGTGGAAAAATAAAGAGAGAAAGGATGAGAGGAGGGATGAGAGGAAGAATGTGTGGAAGCAGGAATGGAAGAGTGACTGGGAAAATATGAAGGAGTGGGCGGGGGAGAAGGATTGGGCGGGGGAGAAGGATTGGGCGGGGGAGAAGGAGGGAAAGAATGAGAGGTTTTCGTGGGCGTATACGTCGACGATGGACCGGAATGGGATGCGGCCGGAAACAGCACGGTCAAGGCCGGCGTATAGGGTGGAGGCGGGGTTGAGACCGGCGTCGTCGATGGGGTTGCAGAATCCGTGGAGGAAGAGAAATAGTTATGTAAACCGAGCTTGAGCACAACGAGCGAAGCGAGTTGTGCGAATGGCCAGATTGACTAGCTCACAATTGCATATCCAGGTTGACTAGCTCATAATTGCGAAGCAATGAATATCCAGATTGACTAGCTCACAATTGCTTCGCAATTGTGAATGTCCAGATTGAACTAGTTTGGCACAACTGCTTCGCAATTGTGTGAATTATCCCAATAAGTTTGGCACAATTGCACCACCTGACCTCACGACCTGAACTAGCTAATCAACTAAGCGAGTTGAATATACCTAGTTTGGCTGCTTTGTCAACAGCCGAAAGAACTACACAGGACCGATTGTAACCAGAATATAGTTTGCACGAGCTAAGTGAGTTGCAAATATCCAGGTTGAACTAGTTTGAGCACAATTGAAGCAATTGTGGAACTATCTAAAAGGATCAATTCCCAATTGAGTGCAACAATTGTACGACAACCAGATACCAGTGATGGACACCACAATGAGGGTCGAGTGTCGAGTGCGCAATTGAGCGAAGGCGATTTACCATAATACCTAGTTTGAGTGAATTACAACAAGTTTGAGTGAATTACAACAAGAATGAGTGAATTACAACAAGAATGAGTACAATACCATTGTGTCGTACAATGAGGGATCGCGGAACACCCCAAAATGAATGTGCGAACTGCGCTAAGGGTGCTGCTTCCCATTATACATTGAGCAATCTGTTGCGTTTTGCTTGATGTTGACTTTATTCAATTGCAATTCACCAGAAGTGAACTCAACTCGATGACCACTTCCCCAATGTTGCACCTGCCTGAATTTATGGACCATCACTCGTTGACTTCACTTGTTGACTTCACTTGTTGACTTCACTTGTTGACTTCACTCAATTGAATTTCATAATTGAACAATCCTGTGAACCAAGACCAGTTCTCAACCATTCCAAACCCAGTACATCTCACCCTCATGCTGTTTCACAACCAACATCAATAATCCCCAACAGAGAGATGGCTTCGAGTCGCTCATAATTGAGCGGAGCGAGATTATGCTTCTTAAAGTGCCTACTCACAATTGAGCGAAGCTTCTTAAAGTGCCTACCCACAGAGTATCATTCTCGCAGTGATAAGCTTCACTGCTCAGATGCTTCATCGATTCCACCGAGATCTCGCTTGTCCTTCAATCTCGCTTGTCCTTCAATCTCGCTTGTCCTTCAATCTCGCTTGTCCTTCAATCTCGCTCTTTCGAATGTACCCCTAATAATCGCACAATCCGCTTCGATTGTGCTGCCATGTTTAATAATTAATCTAATGAACAATGTATGTGAAGGCTTGTAGAACAAAACGCCCTACTACGCTCATCTAGTGCTCTTTAAACCTGAGTAAAACGATTTTTCGATGACACATCCAGCCTTACATATATTCCAGTAAGTTACAAGTTCCTACACCAACTCAGTACAATCTTTATCACTATTTACAGTCTCCAGCATTGGCAACACAGTACAAGATAAATAGTTTCTATGCAACTCATTCTCTACCAATGCTGCGCTCAAGCTTCCTTGGGCCTGAGCAAGCGATACCATTTTCTAATGCTTGATGAGCAGCCCCATCAAGCAGGTTTCTTATTGCAATTGCAATTCTGCAATTCTTACTCGCTTGATGAGCAAGCGAATCAAGTAGACATCAAGCAAGCATTCAATGCTTTCACTGTTCATCAAGCAGCCATTCAAATGCTTTCACGTTCATCAAGCAAATCAACTCGAATGCTTGATATCGCAATGAAATATCAAATGATTTCGCTTCACTCATCAGTCTCATCAAACAGTCTCATCAAGAAGTCATCAAGCAGTCTCATCAAGAAGTCATCAAGCAAGCAACTCTTATCAAATGCTTGAAAATGCTTGAAAATGCTTGAAAATGCTTGATGAGCTGCTTGATGAGCTGCTTGATATCGCAATGCTTAATTCGCTTCGCTCATCAAGCATCGCTTATCAAGCATCGCTCATCAAGCATGGCTCATCTACTCCAAAACAACCTTCCCCCCCAATCCCTCCAAAGTCGCCTTAATCTTCTCAGCATCCTCCTTTGCCACGTTATCCTTCAACACCTTTGGAGCAGCCTCCACAAACTTCTTAGCCTCCACCAAACTCAAGCCCAACATGGCCTTGACCTCCTTGATAATCTTGGGCTTGGCCTTGGCGTCAAACGACTCCAACTTGATGGCAAAGATGGTTTGTTCCTCCACAACCTCCTTGACCTCCTCCTCAACTGGTGCGGCGGCCGCGGGGGCGGCAGCAGCAGCGGGAAGCGCGATATCCGAAATGTTCAAGCGGGTCTTCAACTCGGTCACAAGAGTCGATGTCTCCAAAAGAGTAAGGGTGGAGATCTGGTCAACAATCGCCAGGATTTTGGGGTCCACGGCAGTGGAGTTGAGACGCACACACGGCTTGATTCTGGTGCTTCTAAGGCTTCTGAGAGCGGGTCTGAAACGGAACATGTTGGTGAAAAAATTTGAAAAAAATTTGTTCATTTCAACAGTCTTCAACAGTCGCGAAGCGGCTGTTGATGAAGAAGAGAAGAAATAACATGAATTAACAAGAATTAACAAGAATTAACAAGAAATAACACTTTAAACTATATTCATTATCTAAACTACAGGTAAAGCAAAAATTAGAAATAATCGTAAAACTAAGCATTGAAAATCTGAAAATCAAATCTCAGTCTGAACATCAAATCTGAACATCTAAAAATCTAAAAATCAACATTGATAATATTGACTGTTTACAAGACAATACACTAATACACTAATTACTACTAGTATTACTTATTTACACTACTTTAGTATTAGGACAATAAGCACCACCTGATTGTCTCACTACTAGTACTACCACTACTAGTACTACCACTACTAGTACTACCACTACTTGACTAGTACTACCACTACTTGTACCACCACCACTACACTACACCACCTCCACTACACTACACCACCTCCACCATGGCCTCATTCAGATTCTGTGCGGAATGCAACAATATGCTTTATCCCAAAGAAGACAAGAGCGAGCAGCGTCTTCTCTACTCGTGCCGTAACTGTGGGTACACTGAGCTTGCGGAGAATCCCAAGGTGTATAGACACGAGTTGATGACCAATATCGGAGAGACCGCGGGTGTGGTGCAGGATATTGGGAATGATCCCACGTTGCCGCGGTCGGACAAGGAGTGTCCCAGTTGCCAGCATAATCTGTGTGTGTTTTTTCAGTCCCAGCAAAAGAGGAAGGATACTAGTATGATTTTGTTTTATGTGTGTTTGAATTGTAAGACGACATTTCGAGCTTGATTCCGATCATTCATTCAATTCGCGAGACCATTCGCGAAGCGAATGGTCGAGTGAATGAATGAATGATCAGGAATCAAGTGAGTTGTTGAGAGAACATATCTTAGATTTCTGATTCGCGAAGCGAATTAGGAATTAGTGAATCTTGCCAAGTGTTGAAAGGGCTCGGATTTTTGCGAGATCTATTCGCGTAGCGAATGGATCGAGTGAATGAGTGATCAGAAATCAAGCGAGGTGTGAACATGTATCAGATTTCTGATTCGCGAAGCGAATTAGGAATCTGTGAATCTTGCGATATCTCGAATCTGAAGATTGAGAAGCGAATTGAATGGAATGATCAGAAAACTTGCGAGGTGTTGAAAGAACACCATTAGATTTCTGATTCGCGAAGCGAATTAGAAATCTGTGAATCATGGATATGTCGAGATCTGGAAAGGATTCTATCTGCTTCGCCAACAGAATCTGCTAGTGATGAAACTATCTTGAGGTATTGATGAGCGATTTATTCGTACATCATGAGACGATTCTCATGGAAAGACTATCATAGATGAGTGAAATATTTGGAGAAGTTTATGGTCTGAGCATTGGAAACGACATCCATGAGAAATCGTCATGAAGTACTGAATGAAGAGTATTGGGGATTCATGACTTGTGGGACGGAAAATGGAGATCGAGTACAAGTGAAATCGATTGATTGAAGAGCAATTGACTGAATCTATTGAGTGGGTGAACAATTGAATGCAGTGAAATAGAGTAACTACCAAGTGAAATTTTTCGAGTACTGTTGGTGAGTGAACAATGAACAAAATCCATTGAGAACAATTGAACAAAGTGAATAGTGGGTTTTTACATCATTGAGTACTGTTGAACAAGAGTGGTTTACGCTAGTCAAGCAACATCTTCACCATCCCTCATTACAATTTCGCTTCGCTCAATTATTCACTACCATGTAAAACTAAGCTTAAAAGAATGTATTAATAGCATAGACAATGAGGTGTAGAACAAACGAGCGAGTTTGAGTAGATTCACCAAATGCAAGATAAACGAGCGTAGCGACTTTAGTGATTACTTGTAATTAGGTCCCTGTATATTCAGTATCATGTCACCCCTTTTTAAGTACTCGACTCAACTTGAGAACTACTCTTCTCATCAACGTCTTTTCTCCGTATACTCGAAGAATGGAGGTTGAGAAGTATTTCACAAAAAACGGTCGAATTTTAGAAGAATAATAAACGACAGTAGTGATCGTGTTATCTTCGTACTTGCTTCATGGAGCCTCAGTTGACGGGTTCTTGAGTCCATTGGACCTCTTTGATGAAAATTAGTAGACAGTAGAAAGATAAAGTATCAAGGAAAAGAGGTAGTAAGGAAAAGAAGTAGCAAGGGAAAGAAGTAGCAAGGTAAAGAGGTAGCAAGGAAAAGAAGTAGGAAGGAAAAGAAGTAGAAAGACTACCTAGAAGAATCTAGACACAGAAACTTCAAGAATGGGTGTTACAAGAATCTAGGGGAGAAGTTACAAGAATCTAGGGGAGAAGTTACAAGAATGTGCGAAGAGAAGCTTACAGAAGATTGGAAGTTACCAAAATTTAGAGGGACTGTAAGTACTCCTTCACAACCACCTCTGAGCAACCTCTTGCTCGATTGTGTTTCATACAGCCATTACAATTGACTCAATTTCGATTGTCTTGCGTAAATATCATACCCGCTTACCCCTACCAAAAACCATGTTCCCGTTCTCTTTTAGAAGTTTAAAAGATTAGTTGTGCTTCCATAGATAGAATGAATACGATTACCAAAGATTGAATCCTATAGTTTCCTGGTGAAGAAATGAAGCTTGTAGTTTGATATACCGGTACAAAATTTACGCTGGCTGCAAAACATACAAGAACCAGTGAACAAGAAAATGTAGTCAGCAGCGGTAGATCAATCAACCCTCGCCAATTGTAGAATAGTGAATACTTTCTGAGGTTTTTGTCATGTCGTTTAATGCACTCGCTAAATTTGCTCTAAAGATCTCACCCATACAGATGGCCAACACAATTGAACAAGCGAACATGAGCGAAGCGAATGTGAGCGTAATGTTCATCATGAATCATTGAATCAATATGAATCAATACTCATTCACTCAGTTGTACCCGCTCACAATTTCGCTTCGCTTGTTCGCTCTGTACTCAGTTGTATTCCCTTACAATCTCGCTTTGTTCGATTGTTCGCTCAACTGTTACTCAATTATCCACTTTTTGCTCGCTCAATTGTTACTCTTCACTCACTCTCACAATTCGCTTTGCTCAATTGTCCAACAGTTGTATTCACTCACAATTTCGCTTCGCTCAATTGATCAACTGTATTCGCTCAATTGTTACTCAATTCACTCACTCACTCACAATTTCGCTTCGCTCAATTGTTCGCTCAATTGTTCGCTCAGTCGTTCGTCAAATCTCTAATTTTGTATTTCTTACATATGATGTACACCTATATCTGAATGCTCATGCACCCCGGACTACGTCCATCCAACTCAAACTAAAACAATCGCAGTTGCTCAACGAAGCGACACCACATAAATTGTTACTCAATGGAAGCGAAGTGAACAATGTGCACAGCGAAATTGTTCAACTAACATCTTCACCAATAAATGAACAAGCAAAGTGTTGTACAATGAGCGCAGCGAAATTGTTCAACAACATCAATCTTCACCAATAAGTGAACAATTTCGCTCCGCTCATTGTTCAACAAACATCTCCAATTGATCATAAGAAGCGAAGTTCAAATCGACTCGGTCAAAATGTTCAACAATTGAACAATTTCGCTGCGCTCATTGTTCAACAACATCACTTCAATTAGTGAAGTTGTTCAGCTCGACAAAGTCAAATCTGTCAACAATTGAACAATTTCGCTTCGCTCATTGTTCACAACTTCGCTCATTGTTCACAACTTCGCTCATTATTCACAACCGAACTCAATTGACCAATTCAACACAGTCAATTGAACACTCCAACAATGAACAATTCGCTCATTGTCCAACATCGCCCACTGTCCAACCTCAACAATATCACTCCGCAAAAATTGACAAGCAGCTGAAGAATACTCAACTGAACCTCGCTTTGATTCAAAATCGACTTCTGAACAACCTCATTACCCCCCATCAACACCTCAACAACTGAAAAACTATTGATACTCAACATCTTCAATTGAATCTCTGATACTTCAACCTTCAATTGAACATTGCCCTCTGAACACTTTCGATCACACGACACTTCAGCTGACCAACTGACATCCACTAGACTCCCCTCTTATTCAAAATGATACTCCAATAACTGAAATCCTTCGCTCATTGATACTCCAAACAATTCACTTCGCTCATTGATAATCAACTCCAAAATAACAATAACTTCGCTCATTGATAATACTCTCCTGACAATCAACATTTCCTTCGCTCATTGAAAGTACTCTCCTGACAATCAACAATTTCCTTCGCTCATGGATAATACAATCTCACCAATTAACAATTCACTTCGTTCATTGTTAATACTCCAGATCACGCTTCAAATTGGGCTTGCTCAATGTTTGCTCCGATCCAACCCCAGACACAAACAATTGACACTTCACATTGAGTTTCACTTATGCGAAAGCCAATTGTTTGACAATGTTCTCCCTTGTTCTTCGGACACAAACAATTGACAATGTTCTCCCTTGTTCTTCAGACACAAACAATTGACGCTTCACATTGAGCTACGCTCAATTACGTGAAGGCCAATTGTTTGCCAATTGTTTGACAACCTCCATTCTTCAGACACAAACAATTGACGCTTCATTGAGCTTCGCTCAATTGAAGGCCAATTGTTTAAAAATCTAGTTGAATCAGACACAAACAATTGACGCTTCACATTGAGCTTCGCTCAATTGTGTGAAGGCCAATTGTTTGCCAATTGTTTGCCAATTGTTTAAAAATCGGGAAAGAACGACCCATACTGATCCTCACCCTGACTCCCATAATCCAACTGTTCCTCTGGGTAATGATCAAACAAACTACTATCACCCACTCCCGCGGTAATTGGGGGCTCGTACGGCGTCTCTATGTCCTTTGCCAACAACTTCTCCCACACCACCTCCGAGAACCACGGGTGGTTACGAATATCTGCCGGACCATTCATCAAGTTACCCAATCTCCTGGTCAAATCTGCCGTGATCAACTTTTGCAACAAGTCAATTACATCAGGCCCCATAAAAGACGGGAAATGTATTTTACCCAGCAAAATTTTTTCGTATGTCTTCATTGGAGTCGAGTCGTAGAACGGAGTGTACCCTGCCAACATTTCAAAGATGAGCACCCCCAACGACCACCAGTCCACACTCTTATTGTAGGGTTTAGTTGTAATCACCTCTGGGGCAATATAGTCTGGAGTCCCACAAAGGGTCCAAGTCACTGTACTCACTTCCTTTGCAAACCCAAAGTCTGTGATTTTAATGTGGCCATTGCGGTCCAACAAGATGTTTTCCGGCTTGAGGTCACGGTAAATGATGTCGTGCGAGTGGAGGTACTCGAGCGCAAGAGTCACCTCGGCGGCGTAAAATTTTGCGACTGGGTTGGGAAACCGTTGGGATTTACGAAGGAGCGAAAACAACTCACCACCTTCGATATAGTCCATCACCATAAACAAATTCTTCAGGTCCTGGAACGTCCCCCACATTCTAATCAAAAACGGATGTTCCACCAACTTGAGCATCCGGCGTTCATCGTTGGTGTGCTCCACCTGCTTCATCTTGACCACCTTTTGCTTCTTCAACACCTTGATGGCGTAATACCGCCCATTGTGCACGCTTCTCACGAGATGGACCCGCCCAAAGCTGCCTGTGCCCAATGTGCGCATGATGTGGAAGTCCGTGAGCGAGTACTTGCCTTTGGACACAGTCAGCCGCTGCGGTAAAAGCGATTGCTGAATGGCGTCATTGACGGGGAGGGGCTGCTGCTGCGGCTGCATCGGCTGGTTGTAGTCGGACAGCTCGTAGTAGTCCATGGATTCGGCGGGTTGGGTGTTGTTGTTCAGTTTGGTGATGTGAAGTTTCCTCAACAAGTCGGAGGAGTGCATGTCCACGAAACAAATGGTGAAATTATTTCCCCTGATCCACGTGAGAACAAAGATTACACTATGATAAAGGTGACTATGAGCATATACAACATACGTATAAATATGAACATATGAACGTAAACAACGTATATGAACGTATGAACGTAAAACGTATGAACATACATAAATGCATACAACATAAACATACAAACACACAACATCTAATCCCTATTCTGTCTCTTTTCTGGCATTACCCCACTCAGCGAACAATATGGTAGGAATAAAAGATTAGAGAGAAGATGAAGATGAAGATGAAGATTAGAGAAGATTGGAGAAGTTTAGAGAAGAGTACATTAGAGAGTTTAGAGAAGAGTACATTGGAGTACTATTTTATGATAAATTCTCGATTTCAACAATTTCCATTTCAGTGACTGTGATCACAATAAGAATATTCACTTGCTTTACATTTTTCTTCGTACTTTACTTTTTTACCTTACACTATCTTCCCTTCACACTTCTGAACTCTTGACTTCTGAACTCTTGACTTCTGAACTCTTGACTTCTGAACTCTCAACTTCTGAACTCTTAACTTCTGAACTCTTAAGTTCACTTTCACCTCTCAACTTCTTCACTTCTTCACTTCATTACATCATACTTGCATTCTTCATCTTCACTTCCTTCTCAATCAACAATCACAATACAATCACAATACATACAATACATCGCTGCGCGAATGTATTGTATGTATTGTGAATGTATGGATTGTGATTGTCGACCATGTGATTGTATATTTTTCCGCTCGGCTTCTCTTCTGCCGTATTCCGCCTCCCGTTTGCTCCCCTTACCCTTCATCTCCACAAGGGCTCAAAACTGTAACCACTAGGGTCTTCCAAATAGTATAAAAGGATGTGATGTTAATATTAATGTTAATATTAATATTAGTATCAGTTGGTATTGATAGGAAGACTGAGTGTTGATTGTACCATTTGTTGTACTATTGGTTTATTGGTTGTACTGGTTATTTGGTAAGTACAATTTGGAACAATCTCACTTCATTGTTCGATCTTGCTATACTGCAAACTTACTCAATACTGGAATACTGTTACTCACTCACAATCTCGCTTCGCTCGATTGTTTACTCGAGTTGAATACTGTTACTCACTCACAATCTCGCTTCGCTCGATTGTTCGCTCGATTATGAGTGAGGATATAATAAACCACATCCTCTCATTTTTTCTGCCCTCAGAACTAGACAACCTTTCCACCACACCATTCCACTACCATGCCCTCAACAAACGCTACTCCACTCTCAGAATAGCATGTTTTCCCCTCCACAAACTCCCCGAGATCGACCAGGAAATTCCCACCATCCACTGCGACCTTCTCCCAGCATTCATGCGCAAAAACGCACGTGTGTTTGAGCCCTGTCGGTTGCAAATTGTCGATGCTGCTGCGCTTCAGGCTGCCAGATCGTACCCCGAGTTGGTGGCACGTTTTAAGACGGTGGAGGTGTTGAATAGGGAGGTACTGGGTTGTGGTTGTGGGTGGGTGAAGAGTAGCAGTAGTAGCAGTAGTTTCACTACTGCTACTGCGACTGCAGAGATTAGTAGTGAAAGTAGCACTAGTTTCACTACTGCTACTGCGACTACAGAGATTAGTACAAATGCTACTACAAATGATGCTACTACTGTCGTAAATACGACTAGATCTACAAATATTGTCAACACTAATACTTCTACAAATACAAGTTTTAGTCAAACTTCGGGCACCTTTACCGATGGTACCCTCAGTACCACCTCCGGTGGCACTTTCGGTACCTTCGATGGCACTTTGGGTACCTTCGATGGCACTTTCGGTACCTTCGGTCTTTCCAGCCTCACCATCGACAGCCCTACTTTTCACCCATCTTTTCACATACCCCCCCACATTACTTCCCTTAACCTCCACAATGTCAATTTGAACCACAACCACCTCAACCTTCTTCCCCCCACTCTCCAACACATATTCCTAGGAAATGTTGCTGCTTCTCACGTTGACTTGTCGTACCTCAACCTTGCGACTGTGACTCTTGACGAAGTCAAGTATTCCTTTTCACTTCCCCCGAGTATTCTGGAGCTATGTATCAGTCACTGGAGAGTGAACTTGGAGGAATTTGAATATCCCCACCTCGAGCATTTGGAACTCAATCACTGTGTGGCCAGCGAGAGTGCGTTTGATGTGGATCTTCCGCCTCTCAGGACATTTTATGTGGACCATTTGTGTGTTCCACGGACTGAGTTGCCCATAGTCTTGTACAATGGGAGGTATGTACAGAAAAAAGTTGTGAGGTTTAGGTTGCCGAGTGGTTTGAGGGAGTTTCATTTGACGAGGAGGGATACGAGTGTGGGGGTGGGGGAGGGGATTGGGGAGAGGGTTGTTGATTTGTTGAACTTCTTTGTGAAATTTCAACCACCAACGACCGTAAGGTCGTTGGTGGTTGATGGGGTGAGTGGAATAATAGAAGATTTAGAAGATTTAGAAGAGGAAGAGAATGAGGTAGAAGAGGAAGAGAATGAAGAGAATGAAGAGGAAGAGAATGAAGAGAATGAGGTAGAAGAGGAAGAGAATGAAGAGGTAGAAGAAGAAAGAAAAGAATATTCAGTATCAGAAGAGAAACAGGGCAAGTCTTTTTTTTTGCACCCACTCAACCTTCTTTCTCTCAAAAACAACCAAATTAGAAGTCTTCCTTTTCTTCCTCCCTGTGACCACCTAGACCTTTCTCATAATCTTCTCGAAAATGTCAACTTTTCCTCCTCCATCAACTCACTTTGTCTTCGGCACAACCAAATCACACACCTTGAACTCCCTCCTCTTGAGAAATTGTGGATCGAGGGAAATCCCTTGGAATCGTGTGTGTTTCCATCCTCTCTCAAAGTGCTCTTTATTCTGGGAACAAAGATCCATGTGGACCAGAAGTTGTTGGATTCGGTGCGGAACGTTGAGATATTCAATGCTAATTATTGTTCTGTCCAACAAGGAGTCATTTTTCCACTGTCGCTCAAGAGACTAGAGGTGGTGGGGTGTGGGATTGAGAGGTGCGTGTGGCCGGAAAATTTGGAGTACTTGGACGTTTCCTACAATAATGTGGAGGTGGATTTGGAAACGTTGGGGTTGAGGGCTTTGGTTGCACGGGGGGTGAGGGTGAGGGGGAGGTTAGGGGGTATTAGGGGGTATTTTGAGATTGCAAATGTGGGGGAGTGGTATGAGGTGGATGATGGGTGGGTAGTTGTTGCAGGAGACGAATTTTTGAGCGAACAACGAACGAACGAGCGAAGCGAGTGAGTGAGTGTGAGCGAATTAGAAAATGAACGCGAGATGTCAAGTGAGAAGAAATGTGCACTCTAATAATTCCACTAGATGAGCGAAGTAGGTAATCGCTCACAATGCACTAATTCCACTAGATGAGCGAAGTAGGTAATCGCTCACAATGCACTAATTCCACTAGATGAGTCATCTAGTTGAGATAATAACTCAATTTAAACTAGATGTGAGAAGCATCTAAGGAGACATTCAAATCACTAATATTGCATTCTAATAAGAATGAATTCTTATTAGAATGCACTCTGAAATATTGGAATTGTTAGTTGGTAAAACTAGGAGACCAGAACTGGTCCATTCCAACCAGTTAGTGATCTTATCTGCACACTTGCCATCTAGGGAGTGCTTGGCCCGAAAAACCAGGGCTTCCCAGTGATACTCATCTAGTGAAGGACTCATGTCTCGTCTATCTCACCACTTCGCATTGAACGATTGAGAAAGACAGACTCACTCGATCTCAGCCTGAATCACAGATGAGAAATGGATGAAAGTGGTAATAAGAAAGACTAGATGAGCAAAAACAACTAGAAGAAGCGAATTTAAAAAGATTAGAAGAAAGATCACAATCGAGCGATAGCGAGATTGTATTTTTATAGGTGATATCAATTGTGAAATCAATTGAATGGCAGTAAGATCAATTGTGAAATCAATTGAGTAAGATCAATTGAGTGCCAGTAAGATTAAGTGGAGATTGTCAATGGAAGAAGTGGGAGCTCGTGAAGGAATGTGGAAATAGCACCTCACAGGATCTCAGCATTAGCGAGACTTGCCAAGGAAGGTAGGGAACAAGGAAAAGAGGAAATACAATTAGATGGACTCAGATTGAAACTGACTTCAAAGATACATGGACTATGATGGACTGTCTCGCTTCGTCAGATTAGAAAGAACAGGGAGCGAAAGTAGTCAAAATTTGAACTTTGCTCATCTCTTTTCCAGATTTGCTTCCTCATCTAAATTTATCAGAACGACTAGATTCGCTTCCTCATCAGTTCATCAAAATTCATAGACTATATAGACAGACTGTTTAAAAAATACATCTACTTGATATTGTAAGACCATTGAGCACTTCCAGCCAAGAAACTAGGATGACGGGTAGTGGATTCGCTCATTGTGTGTAAATGTGAACTGATACACAATTGAGCGGAGCAGTTGTGGAAAATCCCTCTTTCGCTCAATTTCGCTCAGTTATTTGCTCAACAGTGGTCTAACTCACATTGGCTTCCCTCAATGTGAGTATGAACATTTGATGACCAGATAGAGTCTACTTTTTCTTCACTTTTCTGTGCACCAGTGAACCTTCAACTTGATCGGTGAATTTGCAGCTGGTCAGATATGCAGTTCGTTTTGGATTTTGGATGTAACAAGGATGGATGTAACTGCAGATAATTTAATGATATTAGTAAAAGGCATAGTCACCTCATAGTCACAATTGTAGTTTCACTTAAAAAGACTCTACATCACTACATCCACCACACTACATTCACCAACATCACTACATTCCAACAACACTACTTTCACCACATCACTACATTCCAACATCACTACATTCACCAATATTCACTCACCCACCTACATCTGAATGAGTGAGTGGTCCGTGACTTGATATAGTATGAGATGTGAATGGGGAGTTGATCGAATTCGGTAAATTTTTCGTGCCAAAACGGGATGGCTGCAAAATGGCTGCAAAATGTGCAAAGTGCGAAAATAAGTGAGCAACGGTTGCAGAAAGTCACTGAATTTGATGGCATACAAATGATATGAATGAGATTCAGATCAAATCAGTGACTTCGGTTGTATGATCACAGGATTCTACGATCGACGATATTAATGGCAAGTTGTGAATGGGTCCTTTCACTACTCAACACTCGGGTGGTCATGTTTACTACACATTCTCGAATTTATACGATTACTGATACTTAGTAGTCCTATGGATAACTAAATGACAATTGATGAGCGAAGTTCATCAAGTAAGCTTATACTCTGTCGCCCGATGTACTTGACTCATGAGCAACCACTCGATGGTGAACTTTCCTCATTGAGTCACTCATCGAATGAATATACTAGGTCTAACAACTCACTCAATGAGCAAGCTCATTGAGTTCGACCTTCCTCATTGAGTCACTCATCGAATGAATATACTCTGTCTAACAACTCACTCATTCGCTCGCTCATGAGTTCGAACTTTGATACTCTCTAACAACTCACTCAATGAGCTTGCTCATTGAGTTCGAACTTTGGCTGCTGAAGTGTGACGAGTGATGACTACTCAACTCGCTTCGCTCATTGAGTATCACTCATCACACTTCAAATCCATCTCCCTCTCCGACACACAATAAAACTTTGGCATACTCTCCGTCAACACCCTATACCTCGACCAATCCGTCCATCTTCCAAACTCCACCGTCAATCTCTCCGGCAAGTAAAACACCTGGCGTCTTCTCTCCACCACATCCTGCACCAGGGGACTCGCAACCATCCGTATCGCTTCGTTCAGGTGTGTTACGCAAAACATCCTCGCCCCGTAGTTGATCCCAGTGTCAAACCCACGCGACACAGACCCATCGGTCTTGAGCCCAATTCCCATGGGAAACGGCGGGATTATGATCCCCGTGTCCGTCCCCGTTGTCAAAGTGGCCCCAAAGCCCGTATTCACCATCCATCCCGTGGAAAAGGCGAAATCCACCACCGACTTGGCCCTGAGATCATTGTTGGCCTGCATACAGGGTGAGACGGGCGCCTTGATGGACTCGTCAATGTAGGGCTCGGAGCTCAGGGTGTAGTCGTACTCGTAAAAGGTGTAGGATGGCTTCCACCAGCCAAACAACTGGGCTTTTGTCCTGGAGTAAATGCTCTGGTCGGCCATGATGAAGGTGCCGGTGTCCAAGATGCGAATAATGGCCTTGGGGTTGGTGCGGAGCACGTGTTGGAGCTTGACAAAGTCGAGGTCGTCGCGGCGCGAGATGGTGAAGGTGGTGATCTCCAGAATGTTGGGAGAGGAAAAGGCAGAAAAGGTCTCAGTGGAGAGTGTAGAAGTGTTAAGAGACATCAAATCGTTCAATGAGGTGTTGAGTGATGAGTTCAGTGAAGATGAAGTCGAAGTAGAAGTATTCAAAGAAGTCAAAGAAGTATTCAAAGAATTATTCAGGTAGAATGAATTCAGAGACTGGATCGAGTCTGGAGTGGTGAAGTCATCTGTTGTATTCCAAGACTTTAAATTGAAGGTGTTAAGGTTGAATGATTTAGAACCAGATGGTTCAGACAGGAACAGTTCATGTGTAGACAGGTTGAATAGTTCATGTGTAGACAGGTTGAGCAGTTCGTGGATAGACAGGTTGAGCAGTCCGATGGACTGTTCAACAGACTGTTCACTTGATTGACGTCCAATGGACTGACGTCCATCGGACTGTCCATTGGACTCTGCCTCCACACTCACTAATAACACAAATAATATGGAAAAATGCATGGTATGGATAAGATGGGTGAACCAGCTGGTGTTTTATAGAGGCTGCAAAAAACATTCTGTTGCAACCGTCCTATTTGGGAAATATGCCAGAGCAAATAAGCAGGTCCGCTCATCTGCGAAAAAAGATAGATAGTGAATAGCAGATAGTGTGTAGAGTGAGTAGATGGAGTGTTGTAGAGTAGATAGTGTGCAGAGTGAGTAGATGGAGTGTTGTAGAGTAGATAGTGTGTAGAGCATGTACATAGAGAGTAGATGAGTGTCTAGAGGAAAGTAGAATAACCAGGGAGAAGGGACAATCAAATCAGAATAAGCCTACAACAGCACGTGTAACAATTCTTACATTGTCTGCCATCTAAGCAGACTACTTTGCACATACTTCGCAGACCAATACTTCCCACACTAATACTTCATCTACGACCAATACTTCATCGACAACACTTCTGTTCTAATATTTTCTACTATACGATAAACGAGGGTCAAAAGTGAAGTGAGCAGTTTCAGTGTGAACAATGCGAAGCGATACTCGGAGTAGAGATGGTTGGAAATCAACCACTTAGGCTGAGCGAACTTCTGCTAGTCATGAGCAGACTTAGTTAACATGGAAAATTTGTCTAGATAACATGCAGACTTATGCTAGTTAACATGGCAAATTTACTTATGCCAGGCTGAGCATCGTTTCGCTCATGTAAACTACTCATATCTGCTAGATCGAACATTCGCTTCGCTCATGTTCTCAAACTACTTATTCTTCACTTAGTCGAGCAGTTCGCTTCGCGAACTGCTCTCAAACTTCACTATTCTCACTCATTCGAGCAGTTCGCTTCGCTACTGCTCTCAAACTACTCGTGAATCAAGTTTAGCATCGCTTCGCTCAGCTAAACTTGATTCTAAACTTGATTCTTTAAGAAACTCTCAATCGACTCCCCCCCCTCAATCTCCTTTATCTTCCTCAAAATATCCGCAAAACTCATAAACTCAGTATACGGAATCTTCTCCGCAATACAGTACTTGATCAAGTCCTTGCCGTGCTTTGCAAACAACAAATCCGTCTCCTTAGCTGCCAGCAAGTCCGACACTCCGTCTCCACAGTAATAAAGCTTGGTCTTTGGATCAATCTTGTGTTGCTCCAACCATTCCTTGATGGAAATCGATTTATCGTGTCCAAACGACGACTCAGGGTGCTTGTACACAATGTCCCACTTGCCCGAAGGCTCGACCTTGACGTCGTTACTCAAAATATCTATCTTGTCAGCAGCCTCCTGGCCCACGAGTTTGGTGAGGAGGGCCAGAATAATGGGTTTCATACCGGAACTCACAACCACAATGGTGATACCGTTCTCGTAGCAGTACTTGTAAAAGTCGCGGAATCCGGTGTCCAACTGGATGTTGGCAAGAAGAATATCGATACACTCGGGGAAGGGAGTGTCGATGGAGTCCAACATTTCCTGGAATCCGTCCTTGAAGGACTTTTTACCGTACAAGATCTCGTCATTGATTTCAAGACGTTTGGCTGTGCCGAAACCGAGGGTTTCGGTGAGGTAGTCGTTGGAGTCTTGGAGGGTGATGGTGCCGTCCCAGTCGGAGAATACAATGCTCATACTAACAACGAACAATTGAGCGTAGCGAAATTGTGAGTAACACGAATATTTACGAACAATTAACAATTGAGCGACAATTGAGCGAACAATTGAGCGAAGCGAAATTGTGAGTAGACAAATTAAATAGCAATACCAAAGAGAGACCAAATAAAACTATAGATAAAAGACCAAATAGAGCAAAGAAAGACCAAGTAGATCAAAGACCAAGAAGGTCGAAGACCAATAGACTAAAGACCAATCGACCAATAGACTAAAGACCAATCGACCAATCGACCAAGTCAACAGACTCCCAACATTTAATGGATGGCAGATGACAAATCAACACTATCTATAAATGTAATAAATGTAAATATAGCAATGGATCAAATTTTAGCAAATGTTAATAAAATATTCCTATTGGTCTCGTTACTACACTAATACTACACATGTTCTGAATGCACACCCATGAAACTACTCTCTACTCTCTATTCTGACGTCATCATACGATTGCATGTGTTCCTGCGTGTAACGAATAAGCTATTCCGTTACAGTGACACTGACAGATGATAGTGTTTACTCTAACTAGTTACTAGTTACTAGTTACTAGTTACTAGTTACTTGTGACTTGACTTACTTAAATACTTAAATACCTGAATACTTGAGAAACTGATCTTTGAACCATACTCTGCTCTTATCTCACCCTTATCTAATGACGTCATGTCTCCACACCGGACCAGCCTCATGCAGGACGCCAATTCAGAGATGGAGCTCTTCTATCTCTATGTTAACAGATGAGTGATTACTGGTGATGAGTGAAGGACATAATAAGAACAGATTAAGAGTAGAACACATTAAGAATAGAACAGATTAAGAATAGAACAGATTAAGAATAATCAACAGTGGAGTAAATCATACGTTAGAATAACTGATAATGTATAAAAAATAAAAATACTGAAAGTTCAACCTTCTCTGGACCCCGAATTTGTTGAATTTGCCATCTTCACCCCGTGCGCAATTCAAGATCCTTTGGGGCCACAAAAGTATGTGGGAATTATCATTAACGTTGGTCCAAGGTTGCTAACTTATTTTTTCGCAACCCAACTAACAGTATGTCTGACAGTATTACAAATACAGCAAATACAGCAACAATCTTTGACAATCGCAATTTAGTTAGCAATTTAAGCAATTTAGTTGGCAATTCAGTTAGCAATTTAGTTCGCAATTGACAGTAGCTATCAATGAACAATCAACTGTAATTACAGAACATACAATTAACTGTCTAACATTAGCATACATTATACATTTTCTACACTTTCTACACTTTCTACACTTTCTACATTATACACTTTCTACATTTTCTATTTTCTACATTTCTTACCTCCTCTTGCTAGCACGTTAGCAATCGACAAGCTCACTTGTTCGCTTGTCGATTGTCGCTTGTCTGCTCGGCACGCACGGGCTCGTCTCTGTTGCTCGCATAGCAAAGTCGCGTACGACATTTGCTATGTCGCGCTTACCTCAAGTGATTTTTTCTCAATCCTGCTCATTATTTACAACCAACATGTTGGAGAACTTGAAGGCCTTCATTAGGCACGGCAAGCAGGCCAACGATATTCGCAAAAAGGAGATCTCCCAGCCGCTGAACTTTGTGAGAGGCGCTCACGTTTCAACTGGCGCCGTCAATAACGAAATAACAAAGGAGGAGTTCCACGATGCTGACCGCTACGGCGGCAGCGACTCTACTCTTTATGTCGACGATCTAGGCGTCCTGGAGAGAGAGCGGAGGGGGGGTATTGATGGGAGTGAAAATGCAAATGGTGGTGGTGGTGCAAATGTTGCAAGTGGTGCAAATGGTGTTGCTAATGGTGTTGCTAATGGTGTTGCTAATGGTACTAATGGTGCTAATGGTGTTGCTAATGGTGATATTGGTACTAATGGTGCTACTGCTACTGCTAATGGCGCTGCTACCAGCACCGCAAGCGGTACTGGTAGCGGTACTGGTAGCGGTAGTGGAACCACCACCAAGTATGATAGAAACGGCAACGCCTACGAAGTAGCCACCCAACTCGTCGAACAGGAAAAATTACAACGTGAACAAGAAGGAAAATACCCCAACCTTGAAAATTACGAGGTTCTTGAACAAATGGGCGAAGGTGCATTTTCCGTGGTGTACCGTGCCAAACACTTGAGCCTGGGCCAGCAAGTGGCAGTCAAGATTTTACGCAAGTTCCAGATGGACAAGGCCCAGCAAATGGCCGTGCTCAAGGAAGTGGCCATCATGCGCCAGTTGGACCACCCCAACATTGTCAAGTTTGTTGAATTTATCGATAGCGAGCCCTACTATTACATTGTGCAGGAATTGGCAGTGGGCGGAGAAATTTTCAGTGCCATTGTCAAGTACACCTACTTTAGTGAGGATCTCACCAGGCACATAATAACACAGGTGGCCGAGGCTGTGCGGTACCTCCATGAGGAAGTGGGGATTGTGCATCGTGATATCAAGCCAGAAAACCTTTTATTTGTGCCCATTGATGTGCGGCCACTGTTGAACCCCATTGCCAAGTTGCGCAAGAGTGATGACCCCAGTACAAAGCGCGATGAAGGTGACTTTGTGCCTGGTGTGGGAGGTGGTGGTATTGGTGTGGTGAAGGTTGCTGATTTCGGGCTCTCAAAACAGATTTGGGAGCACAATACCAAGACTCCATGTGGTACCGTGGGGTACACTGCGCCCGAGATTGTGCGCGATGAGCGCTACTCCAAGGAGGTGGACATGTGGGCACTTGGGTGTGTGTTGTACACGTTATTGTGTGGATTCCCTCCGTTTTACGATGAACGTATCGAGACCCTCACGGAAAAGGTGGCGAGGGGAGAGTACACCTTTTTGAGCCCCTGGTGGGATGAGATCTCGAGCGATGCGAAAAGGTGTGTGGAAAAACTCCTTACAGTGGACCCACTGTTACGGTACACAATTGACGATTTCTTGAATGACCCATGGATGTGCAAGTCCCCATCGACTGCCGTCAACACGGCACAAGTGGCGCCACCACAGCCCACGGTGGAGCACCCAACACGCAAATACTCTAAAAAGTTTAGCGAGGGATACTCGCCCGCTGCCGCTGCCTTGAGAGATGTGTTTGATATCTCGACGGCGGTGCACAGAATGGGCGAGGAGGCGGCGTTGTCGACGAGGTTGAATAATCATCAGATCTTGGAGGATGAGGAGACGGATTATACCACGTATAGTAAGCCGCAGCAGAAGGAGATGTTTAATTTGAACTTGACGGGGGCGTCGATTTTGGAGAGGAGAAGGAATAAGGATATAGTGGTGGAGCTGAGATAACTACGAACATTCACGAAGTGAATGTGAGTAGTGGTGAATATTCACTCAACATTCACGGAATGTTGAGTGATATCGTGGAGCAAGACGTCATGAAGGACTCGCAGTAAATGTTAGACAATGTTCAAGTGAGTGAATGCTGAGTAAGGCAACATGAAAGAAAATGAATGCTAGGGAATGAAGCAACAAATGTTGTTGAAGGTTGAATGGGTACACTCAACATTCACTTCGTGAATGTCTCGTGATCGTCAAGTGGGCTGGACATTTCAGGGATGTCGGATCTCTGTCAAGATGATATTTATCATGATTTTTATTCTCGTGGTATGGGTAAGTCAATGTATAGAATAGAATGTAATGCTGAATAATATAGCAACTACAATCGAGCGAAGCGATTGTGGTTGGTTAGATGAAATAGAACAATCGAGCGAGATTGTGGATAATTGACTCGATACGAATGACCGCTTGATTGTGGATAGTAGGATCTGACAAGAACAGTTCATTCAATTGTGAACAGTAGGCTCTGACATCTGGGTCTATTGTGAACAGTAACTAAAATATGAGAACAGTCCACGCTCAAAAGTTCAACTAGACTACAATCGATGATCAAGCGAATTGCAGAACAATTTTAGAACAAGTGGTATGAATGGCAGATGAAAAGCCGATCTGTTCGATATTTCCTTAATCTTCATAGTGATACGACATTCGCTACTTCTGAGTTCAGTACTCGCTAATTGAATTATCACTGGAATCATCCGGACTGGTACAAGAGATGAGGTCATAGATCTCAAATATTGAGTATAGCATAGATTTGCTTTGCTTATCTATGCGAACATATGGAAGGGATAAGTAACAAAGGAAGGAAGAAGAATAAAGGATATGACAAAGGATATAAAAGTGGCTCGCTATTTCACATATTTAATGTACTGCATATAATTGAGCCACAAGAAGGATCATAGTTCGTAATTGTTACGATTATAAAGAGATTGTAGTATAGTGACTTTTGGCGATTTCTTTCTGTAGTAGTTTTTGTAGTTTCTAGCGAGTTTCTAGCGAGTTTCTGTATTTTCTGTGACCATGTATTGACCATCTCCAACGAGTCCTACCAACTTTTTCGCAGCCACAGAAGTGACCTTAACACAACAATAGCGACCCCAAACTTTAGGAAAGCGTCTTGAAAGTGTTCTGGAAATAGTTGACTTAGTTCTGGATGGGGTAATTGACTTGGTTCTGAGAATACTTGACGTAGTTCATTTCTTCGCTCTTGTAGACAGAAAATAAACTAACACGGCTAATGTTGTGAATACTCTTTACTTGATTGTTCTCTTGTCCATTTGTTCATTTCTACAATGAACGTTGTGGCCCAATGCTTGTAGTTGTAGACTGAAAGTCATCATATATAGGATTGATCGTGTAGATTAAAAGTCACTTATATACAAAACTTGATCACAGATTAAGAGTCACTATATACCTCCATTGCAAGTCATCACAGCACTAATATGATGCACAGATTGAGAGAAGCATCGCAACTGGCTTGCTGAACATGGATCAATAAGCAATTACCTCCCCCCCGCTCTCAGTACTGCTCATTTAAATAGTAGAATTACTCTAGTGAATTCAGGTACATGAAGCGTTTTTAGACCACAGATAGTAAGTGAGACTTTATTCACAGAATAAGAGTTTATGGAATTATGTCTTTTTACAGAGTTTATGTCTTTTTACAGAGAAGGGGGAGACTTAAATTCAGTTTGCAAATGAGGAAGGGGACTTAATCATGACTCAAAATGGTTGACATCTTAGAATGCATAGGAACATCTGAGGGAGGAACATGTAATTGAAACATCTTGATAGACATAGAATGATTAAGTAGGAAATTGTTGCAGGTGCTTGTACTTGTTCTGTACTCGTACTTTGTTTCACTCAATTGCTTCTCATTACGTGAATTGAGCGACAGTCATGGTACAAAAACCAACAAAGTGTTATCTACGAATAGCCATATAAGATGTGATTGTGATGAGCAACATCTGAGGCCATCAGGAAGCAATTTAGTCAATTGTTAAGTACACTCTGAGTGGATCTCGTGGCTGCGAAAATATCATGGAACAAACCACAGAACAAGACCAATAGAACACCTAATAACACACAAGAGTCAAGTTTACTCAGAATGAAGAGTACATGAAGAAACTGCACTGTTATCATAAAAAACAAGTGACTTCAAACAATTCGTTAGTCATTAATTCAGGTCCTCTTTTGCACCCATACAAGTGTCACAAAAGCAGACCATACATCAAGACCAAGTAGTGTTAGTCCATGATTGTAGTAATGATTGTAAAAGAAATCTACTTCAGTAATCTACTGGCTGAATTAATCTACTAGTTGTTAATGGCCTTTTTTTAGTACCCTTATTAATACTCTCCTCTAATAACTATTTACTACTCTCGGTATACTGTATACTTCACTCTACTCTTTCACCAATTACACTCAAAATACTCATAGTCTACTTCACACAATCTTGCTTCGTCATAATATCGCTTTGTCACAATCTCGCTTCGTCACAATCTAGCTTCGTCACAATCTCGCTTGATCACAATTTCGCTTCGCTCAATTGTTATCTTCGCTCAATTGTGATCTTGCTCGATTGTGTATTTTTCATGCTTCTACACTTCTCACCAGACCTTGTCATCCCACTCGTTCTCCAAGACACCACACACAAGCGCAAACCCCCTACCTTTCCCGCCAATGTCACTCTTTTCGACCGTGAAATTACCGGGTCCGGCGACTGGCCTGTCGACACTGCCGCCATCGACCATGTGCTCACCAACAACGCGTTTGAGACCACACAAATCAAGCTAGCGGTCCACGACGGCTTGGTTATAATCAAAAACAAAGGGGGTAAGCAATTGGCGTCGCTATCGGTTGCAGACCCGCGGATTTTCGACGAGATCCAGTTGGTGGGTATCCAACAGGGCCGTTTACACAAGAGCGGACTCCATGTAGAGGGTCCGAAAGCCACGTTTTTCTTTGATGGGACAGTGGGGGTCAAGGTGGCCTACAAATTGCTAGCAACAAGTGAAATATTTGTGAATAGGCTGTCTGATATGGTGCAGAGGTTGAATAATATATTGTTGGATAAGGTGAATGATGAAGTGAGAGGTGAAGAGGTTAAGAGAGGTGGAAGAGAGAATAAAGAAACTAAAAGGGAAAGGGAAGAAAGAGAAGAAAGAGAACGACTAGATAAGGAAAACGTTGCAACTCCACAACTTTTCTATCTTACTATATCCCAACACACATCTGCACTTGCACCGGAACCAGAGATTGATATTCCGGAACTCGGAAGCACACTACTTCCTTTTCAGCGGAAGACCTTGAAGTGGCTTCTTGCGAAGGAGAGTGTGGGACTCGATGAGAATAATAGGTGTACGCCGCTTGAGCCGGTGCGGGCTGATGGTGATGAGGAGAGGTTGTGTGGGGTATTGTCGAGGTTTAGTTTTGGGTGGAGGGTGATCACAAATCCACTGGGTACCACACTGGGTACCACACTGGGACCGAAGGGACCCAGTGTGGGATCCAGTGGACTCAGTGTGGGAAGAAAATTGGAAATACAGGAGGAAATGCAGGGACCAGAAGGTCCCAAAACAAGTGAATACAGTGGAAATGGTGAAACTAAATCTGGTGAAACTAAACCTGGTGAATCTGAATCTGGTGAACTCAGTAATTCTGGACCCAGTGACTCCAAAACCAGTGGATCCTTCGGACCCACTGATTTTACTGAACCCACTGGTTCCCTACTTTACAACACCTACACCTCGGCCGTTGTCACCCCCCAAACTGCCCGCGAATACATCCAACGCTACGCTCCCCAGGTCCTTCCCGCCCAAGGTCTTCTTGCCGAAGAAATGGGTCTTGGAAAAACTGTGGAGATGACCGCCTTGGTTCTTCTCAACCAGCGGCCCCTTGAACAAGTCAATGAGCGCACCGAAGTACAACTACGACAGTTTGGCGAGCCCAAAATGATTGTGAGGGCGAAAACAACCCTTGTGATTGCACCGGATGCAATCATCAAGCAGTGGGTCCAGGAAGTGGTGCGCATGGCCCCGTCCCTAGCAGTGACGGTGTATGGTGGAGTGGGGAAGTACCCGCGGATGGAGAACAATCCCGCGTTGATTGCAGAGTACTTGAGGAAGTTTGATGTGGTGTTTACGACCTACCTGACGATTCTGAAGGAGTTGAATTTTGCATTGTATTCGTCGAGAAATAGACAGACAAGGAATAAGAGGAGGAAGGAGAGAGAAGAGAGGGAGGGGGGAGGTGGAGGTGGTAGTAGTGGAGGTGGAAGTGTTAGTGGAGGAAGCAATAGTGGTAGTAGTGGAGGAAGTGGAGGAAGTGGTAGTGGAGGAAGTGGTAGTGGAGGTGGAGAAAGTCGAAGTACAGGAAGCGAACCTGGAAGTAGAGGAAGTGAAGCAGGTGGAGCTAGTGAAACTTTAAATGGAAATGGAGGGAGTGGAACAACTGCACCTGAAGAAACACTTACTGTTGAAGACCCTCTTTTTGGATTCATGGTGCCCTCCTTTTGGGGTATTCCCCAGCCCAAAACACCAAATACCAGAACCGAACCCAAACAAGTCGAGACCGACTATGAAAAAGCACTCCAGGACGAGATTGAACTCGCTATTAAACACAATAAAGTACCGGGGATTTATAAAGGCACCGACTACGAACTGCCTCTCATGTTGACTGAATTTTGGCGTGTTGTATTGGACGAAGTGCAGATGGTTTCGTCGCAAATATCACGTGCGTTTCAAAGTGCGGCCCTCATTCCACGATTCCACGCGTGGGGGGTTTCTGGTACCCCCATCAAACGGAGTCTTGAGGACCTTCATCTGATTCTCACATTTCTTCGGTACCACCCATTTGCAGGTGAAAAGTGGGCGTGGGAACAACTTACACGGACCCCATCTGATTTTTGTTCGCTATTCCGTGACCTTGCACTACGTCACACCAAGGCCATGGTTGAGAGCGAGATCAAGTTGCCTGTACAGTCGAGGGTGTTGTTGACTATTCCGTTTACACCAATTGAACAGGACTTGTACAATCTGTACCTCGAGGAGTGTTTGGCTTCGATTGGACTCGATCAAAACGGCAACCCTTTGGCCGATGACTGGGCACCAACCCCTTCGGTGACCATGTACATGCGCCACTGGCTCCTGAAATTGCGCCAAGTGTGTTGCAACCCTCAGATTGGGCAACTCAATACGGGGAGGCGCAAGTACCGCAAGTCGTTTGCGTACCAGAGCCGGGTGGTGGAACCGATCCAGCAACTAAAGACCTTGGAACATATTTTGGCAGACATGTTGGGGCGGGCACATACTGAGATGGCGGAGACGGAGCGGTTATTTGTGCCGCTATTTGCGGCAATCGGGCAGTTTTGCGAGTACGTTTATGATGCGCGGGCTGCGCTCACGTTTCTCAAGCTCGGGGCCGCGCAAACAGAGCGTATTCTCCACCGGCTGGGGAAAATTGCGCAGGTTTATGAGGATACTGGTAATGAGGAGGCGCGGGTATGGAAGACACGTGCGAGGGGGTGGCAGATCACACTCCATGGAATGTACTTTTTGATTGCGCTGGCGTACTTTCAGTTGTACGACGAGGAGTATGTGGCGATTGCCAGGGAACAGGGGTTGGAGGAGAGAGTAGCGTTGACCCCAGAGTTGAGGAGGATCCAGAGGGTGTTGGAGGATGAGCACAAGAAGGACGAGATTGCACTGTTGGTGAATGGAGTGCCGGTGGAGGAGTTGAAGTTGGGGGGGTTGGAGATTGATAAGGTGGAGAGAGTGGAGGGGATAGGGGGGGAGGAGGCGGGGGATGGGTTTCTCTCGGAGAGGGAGAGAAGAAAGCGAGGCTCCCTAGGCGAACGAAGTGAGCCTAGTGAGCCGAGTGAGGCAATCTTGAATGAGTCTAGTGACCTAAGTCAGCTAAGTCAACCAAGTCAGCATCAAACCGATGGTGATCATGAATTTGGAGATTCTAAATCTGGAGATTCTAATAAGTTTGGAGAATTTGACTTTGACTCTAGTGCCGGGTTATCCAAATCCAAAGGGTTTTCTAAAGAAAACCCTACTTTGGATTCGGACAACCCATTAGAAAACCACTTCTACAACCTTGCTGAAAAAACCCGTCAAACCATTCTCCAATCCTCCATCGATTCCGTCCACCAATCCGTCACCACGCGTATTCAATCACGCGGCACCACAGAACCCATGTTTGATGACGGAACCACCCTCATTGCCAAAACCTCCAAGAAACTCTTTTCTGTTCTCCCCATAGTCAGTCTTGTATTCACTTCTGTTTCTGGGTCAATCACCACTCTTCCCTCGCTCTCCGCCCTTGACTCCACACTTGAACGTCTCAATACTCAAGCCAAGGTCATTAACGAATGGATGGCTGAATTGCTTGTGATATTGTGCAAGCCATTGTTGACCCACGATAAAGACCCCGATGGTGCAGAGTACGAGGAGTCTATTGCGGACCAGGGCCGTGCTGCTGCCTTATTGCAAGTACTCACGGCCGCACTTCACGATCGTGCGGCTGCTGTGAGTGGAGTCGATGAGTATACTGAAGAAAAGGTTGATGCTGAAACCGAGGCCTTGATGGAAATACGAAAGAGTGTGGATCCAAGTGAACGGCCTAAAAAGAGAAAAAAGAAGGACTTTGAGTATGGGTACGGCCCTGCGGAAATCAGTCGGACGGTGGACACTGCGCTTGAATCATTGGAGTCAATCGTGCTCCAGATGCGGGACTTGGAGGCGGAAATTCCCGCGTTGTGTGGAAATGCACGCAA
The DNA here is from genome assembly GCA_030558435.1 of Kodamaea kakaduensis. Lineage (NCBI taxonomy): Eukaryota > Fungi > Ascomycota > Pichiomycetes > Serinales > Debaryomycetaceae > Kodamaea > Kodamaea kakaduensis. The sequence continues at coordinate 199,819 of JAJMSN010000010.1, forward strand.
GATTCTTGAGAACCAAAAGATCTCGTTAGTTCTTTTGCAAAAGGAGGTTTCTGTCAATTGCAATGCTGTGTTCAACAATAGAATCGAGTACTTTAAGCAACTCCAGCAAATTTCAGATAGTGTCAAGGTGACTGCCTTTCCGTTCAGTCGTGATAATATTACACCGCCTGCTGTCCTTCAACAGCTTCATCGTTTTGATGAACAAGCACGGTCTCTACGTCTCAAGATGGAAAAGGCAGTGGGGAAGTTCAGGTACCTTCGTGGTTTGGTTGATCAGCGGAGTGACGAGGACTGGATGTGCAGTATTTGCCGGTCCACCATCACCATAGGGTCCCTCACTCTGTGTGGGCACAAGTTTTGTAAGAATTGTTTGGAGCAGTGGTTGCGGCTGGCGGTGAATTGTCCCATGTGCAAGCTGCCTCTACTGGCACTGGCTGTGTACAACTTTACACACTACAAACCGGATGTCAAAGCCCATTCAGTGGTGCAAACATCGAGTGATCTCCATTCGATATACAAGCTGTTACCGCAGGCGACAGTCGAGGAGATTTCGCTGGTGAACTTGTCGCAGCTGTACAGTAGCAAGGTCGATATGATTGTGAAACAAGCCTTGTGTTTGAGGAGTCGCGACCCAACAGTGCAAATTGTGTGCTTTAGCCAGTGGCAGGATATGCTCTACATCCTAGGGACTGCGCTCAAGGACGCCAAGGTCTCGTTTATTGGGAGTTATGGGACACACACGCCTTCGAGGGCCCTGGGGAGCAAACACGATGCGGTGGAGGCGTTCAAGGACCCGGCGCAGAATATCACGTGCTTTCTCCTCAATGCGCGGGCGCAGGCGAGCGGGCTCAACTTGGTGAATGCCACGCACATTTTCTTGTGCGAGCCCTTGATGAACACGTCGTTGGAGCTCCAGGCCATTTCACGGATCCACAGAATCGGGCAGACGAAACCCACGACGGTGTGGATGTTTGCGATTGAAAATACGGTGGAGGAGTCGATTGTGGTGGCCAGTACGAGGAAGAGGTTGCGGTACATGAAACAGAAGGACGATGTGGAGAGTGCAAGGGCAAAGAGTATGGAGGAAAGGGGGATTGATTTGAGCAAGGCGGAGTCGATGGCGTTGATGCAGAGCGAGGGAACGGATAGGTTGATGGGGAAGGCGTCGAATGAGGGGGAGGTTGTGACGGAGGATGATTTGTGGAGTGCTTTGTTTGAGGGGAGGACTAGTAGCGAGGCGAACATGAGCGAGCCTCCATTAGTTGAACGAACATGAGCGAAGCGAATGTGAGTGAATTTCTCCAACCCCACAATTTGAACGGACATGAGCGAGCGAATGTGAGTGAATCTCACAAACCTCACAATTTGAACTAACATGAGCGAAGCAAATGGAGTGAATTTAGTAAACCTCTCTTCAACCAACATGACTATGCGAATGTGAGTGACTCAATTTTTGAACGAATTGTGAGCGACCTCACAATATGTTGAACGAGTGAAGCGAATTGTAATTAAAAAGGGTCTAATTGCACCAACTGAACAATAAGCAAAGTGGGTTGTATAAAAGCACAATTGCACTAATTGAGCTACTCTTCACTCAATCGTAAAGTGATTGTGAGTTACTGACGAACAATTGCGAATCTTCCACTCATTGTGACATTCCCCTAAACTGTCCCTTCAAAAGTAAGCAATGATATTTGACGATTATACCATAGAATATGACCACTGGATGTACTATAATTGGAGGAGCTCGAGTGTAGGTTGGAGTAGCATTATATCAGGTGACGGGTATCAAGTCTGTAAGAATAAGAACACCTTGGGTCTAACCTAGAAGGAGAAATAATGATATTAAATGTTGTTCAGACTTTAGGTGTCAAGTACCTCCGATCTTTTCAGTTGTAGTTTTTAAAAACGAGATTCAAATTGGCTGCGAAAATCGCAAAATAGGCAGACATTTTAATGACAAAAAGTTTCTGGTCTGAACGTGGTTCCGAGTTTTCTGAATACATGATAAAGGTTGATTCTTCAGTAGGAAAGGTATGAACAAATTCAGTCATGTTCGTCCGAGAAGCGTGATTTTCCAAAGTGTACAAGTTTCCAAGTGAAGTGAACCACTTCCACTAAACAAGTCGAGACAAAAAAGAGAACATAAAATTGGCCGTTTGCTTTAGAGACCTGGAAATCTGTGAATGATGGGAATCTAAGAATTCTATGGATTTTCGAACTGAAATACGTCTATTAAAACTGTCCTGATCTTTAAATTCAAATACTTTACACGCACTCTATTTCTTCATTAGAGATTACATAAGCATGAATTTGCACCCAAATGGAGGGTATGAGGACGTTCCAACTGGGGGTTACATGTATACAATAGTTATGTTTTTGGATCTACAAGACTTGAAACACAAAGGCTTGGATGAACGTCTATGAAAAGATGCAAGAGCGTGCTTGAGACGAGTTTACTCGTTGCTCTTTAGAATAAAGAAAGTTCATTTGTTTCATTTTTATCAATTTTCATCCTTACCTATTACCCCTCTTGCCTATACTCCTCTATGATATACACTCAATTCTCGCTTCGCTCGAATTTTGCGAGTTTCGCGAATTCGCCTACATCACTACACCCCAATATCCAACCCTCAATTCATACAAATAATCCTCAATCGTACAGAAGGAACGAAGTACTCTTTACATGGCAAGGTTCAAGTCTGTGGTGACTTTACAGATGCCTGGCAGTGGACACTAGCATTAGTACTATTGCGATCATGATTACCATAGTAAAATCACTGTTAGTCATTGACAGTGCAACTTCGCAATTTGCAGTACTCACAACACATTAACAAGTTTGCACATCGAAGGTTCACCAGTACAGGCAAAGACAATCCGCAATAACTCGTAGTGCACCCTTGGCCAAATTGTGCAGTCACCGCATTCAGTTCGCACAGCACACAATTCACATTAACAGTTCGCAAACGGCGAGCAATAAGTTTGCATCGACGCACAATAAAAAACAATAGTTCCCATTTGAAAAAACAGTTCGCAGAGCAATTTGGTTCGCATCTGCAAAAACAATTTGGTCTGTAAAAACAATTTGGTCCCATCTGCAAAAACAATTTGAAAGTTTGCATCAGCAAAAACCATTGCAGTTCACATCTAAGCACGGCACTAACAGTAACTCACAATTCGCTTCGCTCATTGTTCGTTCACTGTTCGTTGCCGTGCTTAGATGCTCAAGTAACTATTCTCATCAATCCCCGAATACACCGTTCCCTCCTCACACAACGTCTGGCAATGCCTAGTCACATCGTCCCTCGACAAGCCCAATTTCTGCATAATCAACTGTACACTCACGCCCTCTGGCATTGTCTCTGCATCCTCCTTAATCACTCTCAAGACGCGCTGCTGATCCGACTCGTTTTCCACAAACAACAGCGGCTTTGCCGTCTGCTTTGCAGCCCCAGTCAGCGCGGCGTAAATCGCCATCAACTGAAGGTTGTGGTGCACCACGTGGTTGTGGTCTGTGATCAAGTTGACGTCGGCGTACTGCACCGACTTTTTGTTGGCAAACATCACCAAACGCCCGCACACTTGCACGTACTGGTTCTGCATTTGCACGTACTTCTCACTCACCACCTCGCCTGAATCGCTTCCTGCCCAGATCCTCACGTCGAGCGACCCGGTGCCGTCGTCTATGGTCAAAACAGCGGCGGTGGGGACGGTTTCAACCCGTCTCAACACGCCCACAAGTGTGACCATGTTGAGGTCGATGTTCTGGTACTTGAAATCGCCATCGGGAATGGGCTGTGTGGAGTCGTGGAGCATTTTGATGGTGATGGGGGTGAGCAGGAGCCGCTGAGCGGATCTCTGGGAGTTCTGGGTGGCGGAGAATCCGCCTTCGTATCCACCTTCGTAGTCCATGACGCGTATAAAAAGATATTTCTAAATACTAGAGATACAAACTACAAACTATACTAAACTTACACTTCAAACTATATAGACTGGACCCACTATAACTAGAGTAGTATGACTAGGGTCTAGTAAAACTAGAGTCTAGTTATACTAGACACAGATATACTAGACACTATAAGTATATATTGACATATTAGGTATACTAGATATACTCACTCTTTATCTCGACACTTAGACCTTGACACATCTAGATACTTAGACCTTGATATATATAGATACCGTAGACTAATTGAAGATCCGTTATTATAGAAACTCTACTCTACACATATAACAGTTAGCAATAGTGAGAGTAAGCTTCATATGAACCGTCTGTACGCGTTTGTCACATGATTTATATCAGCTGATGAAGACCACATGATTAGTTCACATGATATGAACCCACACATGACTATACTACTTGACACTACACAAGGGAGATCTCAGTAGTAGTTGAGTTGTAGTACTAATGAGGAATGTGAATATCTAAAAGTACTCAGTGACTACACAATGAATACTAGACAACTACAATTTACAAAGTGAACAATGACTAAAACAAGATGACTACATGAATACACATGAATACACATGAATACTAGTAAATACTTTATGAATACACATGAATACACATGTATACATGAAACTACATGAATTCTACGATACTTCATGAATACTACATATACTTCATGTACTTCACGTATTCACACTCTGTATACTTACTTTGTCATCCATTACCTAATCCGAAATCCAAATCTCAATTCTCAATCATTGTTATTGTTATTATGGACGACACCCAATCGGACCCTGTGAAGCTCGTGGAGTACGACCCCACCACAGGCGCCAAGCGGTTGGGAAGACCGCGCCCGGCATTTGCCGCAGAACCGCCCAAAGACTCACTCGACAACATGAACGAGGCCAAGTTGGGGATGTTTCGTTTCGATGAGCAGCCGGTGCACGGGCCAGGATCCCGCGGCGGTAAACGACAGCGGGCCCCAAGAGGAATTGTCAATGGCAGGCGAAAGCAAATGCATTTTGGAAAGGAGGGAAAGTTGGAGGATACTGAAGGATTGGAGGGGGAGAGTACAAATGGAAGTGGAAGTGAGATTGGAGGTGAAGTGAAAAGTGAAGGTATTGAAACGGAAGGTAAAAGTGAAAGTGTTGGAACGGAAGGTAGAAGTGAGATTGGTAAAAGTGAAAATATTGGTAAAAGTGAGGGTATTGAGGAATCTGGTAAAACATTCGGTACTGAAGAACCTAAAACTGGTAAAACTGAAGGAGGTAAAACTGAGGAAACTAATACTGAGGAAACTAAAACTGAAGAAACTAAAACTGAAAGTGGTAAAACTAGCGGTAAAACTAGTTTCACAAGTGAAACTAGTGTTACCACTAGTGTCACCACTAGTACTAGCGACACCGGCACCAAACGCTCCATCACCGAAGAATCTCCCAAAAAGATTGTTTCTAGAACCACCATGGCCAGTGCCCAGAATCGTATTTCCAGACAACTCCCCGGTCCCCTAGTCCCTCTTGGTTACGAGTTGTACGATGAAAACACCATGAAGAAACGCACTGAACTTGCGCTCGGGTTCCCGGTTTCCCCCACTGAAATTGCCCAAGATATCATTTTCATCACGCAATTTCTCCTCAAGTTCGAGGACATTCTACACGCGCACATATCACCGCACCTGCTTGAATCGCTTGCACATGGCGAGGCCATTTCCCCCCAGATCCAAGCTCTTTTTGTACAGCTCATGGGGTTGGTTCTCAATAGAAAGCGTAAAATCATTGCGGTGGGCACCGCCATAGGCGAATTGCGCCCCCTTATGATCTCTCAGGGTGTCCCCCAGCACTGGAGAATGGACACCGAGATCCCTCCTGTGATTGAAAGTACGAATACCGAGCTTTTGGATCCCTCCAAGCCGGAAATACCTCCTCAACCCATATACCAAGACTCCATCACCATGTTGACGTACGATGTGTTTGCAGATGGGGCTTTTGAAAAAGAGGGATTGGCGGGGATCCAGCCTCCTGTGGAGCGTTTGACCATCATTAAACTCCTTTGCCAGTGGTCGCTATCGTGTTCAGACATTATCAAGCAAGCAGTGATGAACCTGGTTCATGGCCAGGATATCCCCGGAGACAAGGAGACTTATTACGCTCCACGCAGTGTGCTCAATGGCATTGCAAACACACACGAAATGAAGGTGCAGGCTGAAAAGAGACTCGCGAAACGTGAGGACGACGTGCGGTACGTGGACCCGACATCGGACCCGACAAAACACTGTTACCGTTTGCGATTGGACGAGCTTGTGGTGGGGGACTGTGGGGGGAAGATTGGGCGGTTCTACTTGTGTCGAATGGCGAACGCACACAATGGGGGGTTGGGGTCGGTGCGTGAGATGAAGAATGCGTGGAGCGCGGGGGAATCGAGGGCCCCGTTGACAAATTTGCCCACTGATTTCGTGTTGTATGTGGAGGATGTGCACCAGATGTTGCTCGAGGCATTGGGGCGGGACACCGAGGAGAAACCCACGTGGTTCAAGGTGGCGTCCAATACCACTGAGCTCGCGGCGTTTGTGGAGCATATTGCAAATTACAACATGGATGTGAATGTGCTGAGAATGTACAGTTACCTTGCGCTGCTTCTTCCGTTGTTGGGGAGGCAGGAGAGTGTGGACGCGGTGTTGGAAAGGAGGTCAAGAAGGGTGAATTATAGTTATGAGGATTACGGGGGGGAGGAGGATGCAGAATACAAAGAATAACTCCACTGAAGCTGCTCATCCTAAAGCTCCAACAGCGTCAGCTGTTGGAGCTTTAGGATGAGCCAGTTTTAGTGGATGTCCGAACGATAACAATAATTCCACTACAGCTGCTCATCTAAGGCTCAACTACAGCGTTAGCTGTAGGTGAGACTGATGAGCCAGCTGTAGTGGATGTCTGAAGAGTGATAACAATAATTCCACTACAGCTACTCGTCTCCTACAGTGAGCTGTAGGTGAGATGAGCCAGCTGTAGTGGTGTCTAAAGAATATTGTTATCTGTTAATCTGATGTTAAGGTAATCTGTGTTATCTGATAGTATGCTGTGATAATATGCTGTCAAGTTATTATGCTGTTAAGTTAAGCTGCTGTTGATCTGATAATCTGTTGTTGTCATCTGCTGTTAATCTGATAATCTAACCTGTTAACCTGCTGTTAGTCTGTTAGTCAGCATTTACCTGTTAATGTGCTGTTGTCTGCTCATCTGGTGTTATCTGATAATTTGTTGTTAACTTGTTAATGGGTTGATCTGTTGAACTGTTGATATGTTGAACGCTAACCTCCGGATCTGCCTCTGCAATGCTCCAACAGCTATGGGAGATGAAGCGAGATAAAAAAGGAGAATGAAGATGCTGTCTGTACGGTGAGGTGACGAAATGTTTAGTCATTGAAGAAAAAAGACTGGTGATAGACCAAGGGACTGAAAAGTGTCAAATATGTATGAGCAATAAATGTATTATAGGAGGAAAAGCCATTCTCAACGAGCAAAGCACTCTCAACGAGCGAAGCGAGTTGAGTGTTATTGAAATTACTCAACAAGCTAAGCGAGTACTGAGTGTGAGTGGAATTTAGTTGACTTAGTGGTAACTGAATGACTGAGTTGAATATTTGGTTGTGAGACAAATGAGTGACAATGAGATGTCAATCCAAAAGTTGTAATGCTTAAACTAGTTTTGTTCTCACTGATTGAGTCTTTGGAAAGCGAATATGTAGCTCGCGTGGTCTTAATGGAGGTGTCCCACATCTCAGAGTTTCTGAGTATTCTACAGTCAAACATGCAGGGACTACCTCATATTAGATGAAAAAAGAGTACAATTGAAATATAAATGGCTATGGTTAAGTGAATTGGTTATTGACTTCGTATGTCGATTTGCCTCAATTCACTTGGAGTCGTGCTCTCCACTCACTCAATTCGCTTCGCTCATCTCGCTCGTTACAAAAATTAATCTACATCTCTTAATTATACAAATACATACTCTGGTCTTCTGAGTATTCCAACATTCGAAGCAATGTCAGCAGAAGTATTGGTTTTGATTGAACAGAATGTGAACATCTGGCACATTCAGGAATTTCAGTGCTGGATGTCCGGAAGAAGTTTTGGGAAGAGCAATTTCGCTGAAATTGTTGACTTTGTTCAATAATTTCACAACTTGCTTCGCAAGTTGTTGTGTAGTTCTGTAACCCCACGACAACACTCGCTTCGCTCGTGTTGCCGTGTTTATATTTTGTTCAGTCCCAACAACAAATCAATCTTCTCCCTCAACAACCCCTCATTCTCCTCAAAATATCCCGCTCTTCTCACCAACTCCTCATCGTACCCCTCGTCATTCTTCAACGCCTTCAACGTCTCTGCCTGGCTCTCCAACCACCTCTCCACAAACCGCACTGGATCATCGGCCAAGTCCCTGTAGAAACTTTCTCTCGCCGCAGCACTCTGGAGCGCCACAATCCCCAACGAGATCCTCAGATTAAGCGTATTGATCGTGGCATCCGCCTTGGTCAAGCTCTCAAACGACGCCTTGTTAAACTCGAGCAACTCCCTCTGTACCAGCGACAAGTTTGCCGGCAATTCAATGGGGATATCGAGCACCACGTCGCCCAAAGTCGTGCTACGACGCGTGTCCACCTCGTACTCCACCACAATGGGTTCACGCGGGCGGAAGTGTGGCTGTAACAACTTGTACAAGTCAATGAACTTGAAGGTATCAACACGCAAAAGTTTCTTCAATACCTCATCACCATGAACCACAGTCAAATCATCATCATCGTCATCAGTAGCCATCGTAACCAACGACTCGCCACCAGAAACAGCAGGTACTTTCCCACTGGTATTCACGAGGTTCTTGAACAATATATATTGCCAAATAGTGTACACCAATTCCTGCTGTGTAGCCTCTTGTTTCCCACAAAACTGCGCCATTTCATCACTCAAACGCAAGGTGGCAGCATGCAGTTTAGGGAGAATTGCAATCTTGCACTTGACATTGAATATCCCGCTCCGTTTCACATCGATTCCATCAAATGAACCACCAGCCTCGCCCATATTGGCATCGGCCCTCCACTCAACAGTGGGATTGGGAGCAGTGTACTCATCACTCGGTAAAAGATCAATCGAAATAGCATTCAAAAACTGGGAAAACTTGAACTGACTCGCTTCAACGTCTCCATCTGCTACAAAACGGCCTTCGACCCGTAAAGTCCATGATGGGTCGCCGTTTTGGGTGCTCTGCCACAGCTGGTTCTCGGTGGTGTTGTACACGAATACCCGCAAAACACCAGTTTCTTTAGCAAAGTTCGTGGGGTGGACAGTCTTGTGCTGGATGGCCTGGAAATCGAGCGCTTTGCGCAGAATCGCAAGGTCCACTTGGCGCTCGGCCTCTTTAAGACGCTTGTATTGGTCGAGATTGGGAACTTTTTGGTAAAGACTTGGGGGGATGGTGGTTTCAGTGGGTGTGTACGAGATGGCGGGCGTTGCGCCGGCTCCATTACCCATTGAGGGGTCTCTTTTATCGCGGTCTTCAAAGGGCGCCATAACAACAAATGAAAAATATTAAAAGTAAAATACTTTTACCGCTGGTACTACTATATTATTACTAGTACTAGTACCACTAAGTACTACTATCTAGTCTATCTACCATCTAGTCTATCTATAGTCTATCTACTATCTATTAGTAATCTACTAGTACTATCTACTAGTACTATCTACTATCTTTTAGTACCATCTACTACTAAACTACCACCACTACTACTATTAGTACTACCACCACTACTACTATTAGTACTACCACCACTACTACTATTAGTACTACCACCACTACTCCACTATCTAGTCTGTTCATCTGATATGAACCAGTATTGACTCAATCATTATCACGAGTACTATTCACCTAACAGAATCACCTAATAACACCTACATTTAATACACCACACCTAAACTTTAACACCAACTTTACAACCTTACAACACCAACTTTATACCATGTCCTCCTTCCGATCAAGCAGAATCAAACGTATTCATGGCATTCGCCGACGCAAAAGAGACCTTCTCACACGAATCAACTATGGATTTGCCCTTACTGCGGTTTTACTCCCCGCCGCATCACTAGTGTACATTTATACCCATCCCATTCCCCAAACATCCACACTTTATCTCTGTGTGGCGTACTACCACCTCACCATGTTGGGATTCACTGGGGGCTACCACCGGTTCTATGCCCACAATGCCTTTTCCATCAAGTGGCCCTGGTTGGAGTACTTGTTTGCACTCCTTGGAAGCAGTATGGGCTTGGGATCGGCCCGGTGGTGGGCGGGATTACACAGAGCACACCACCAGTATACAGACGATCCAGAACGTGATCCGTACCTGATAAAAAGAGGATTTGTGTGGTCGCAGTGGGGGTGGCTTTTAAAGAAGCCAAAGAGTATGAAGTTTATTACGGAGTTTGTGGAGAGGGAGTTTCCAAAAGATAGAGATAGAAGAGCCGAAGTGGAAATTACTGAAAGTCTTGAGAGTTTGAATGAGGTGGAAATTAATCAAACTCTAAATGAAAGTTTGAATGAGGTGGGGTTGAGACACAGACAAACCCCAGTGCATGGACATTTACGAGATGCAAGTACTCAAACAAGTCCTCAAAATAGTCTTCAAGGTAGTCCACAGAATAGTCCACAGAATAGTCCACAGAATAGTCCACATAATAGTGTTCCAGGTAGTCCGATTCCTACTATTCCTATTTCTAGTATTACTACTAATACTACTACTAATAGTGACACTAATAATATTACTAGTACCACTAATACTACCACCCCCGACTCATCATCCCGGCTAAATAGCATTCGGAACGATAGTCTCTTCCTTGATATTCTCATGTGGCAGGAAAAATGGTACTACCTATTATTTTTTTTCAGTGCCATGGTTATTCCCTCTGCCCTTTCATACTTGGTTGGAGACTCTGTTGTTAACGGTCTTGTATACTGTGGAATCCTCCGTATGGCCATATGCCAACAACAACTTTTGTCGTCCCAAAGTGTGTGCCATATCAAAACTGGAGTGACACTTCCCTCCCAGCCATTTAGCGACAAGAGTTCTGCTGTTGACTGCAACAATTTCCTTGTGAGTTTCTTAACGTATGGTAACGGGTACCAGAACTACCACCATGAATTCCCCCACGATTACCGAGGCACCGCCAGTGCATGGGCATTTGACCCCACAAAATGGATGTTGTGGGTACTCCAGGGTATTGGGGCAGTGGAAAATCTCTGTAGGACCCCACAGATCCTCATTGAGCAGATGCAAGTGCAGCAGCAGCAACTCGTGCTCAATCGGATCAAGAACTCGCTCAACTGGGGGACTCCCATCTCAAAGCTTCCCATGGTATCGGCACGTGCGTTCCAGAAATTGGTGGCTACAAACACCAACAAGGTTTACATTGTGGTTCAGAACATTATTCACGATGTGACGCCGTTCATGGAACAGCATCCGGGGGGGGTTGCGTTGCTAAAAGCTTCGAATGGGTTGGATGCTACAAAGGCGTTTTACGGGGGGGTGTACAGGCACCTGGCAGCGGCACTGAACTTGTTGGCCACAATGAGGATAGGGATGGTGGAGGGGAATGACGAGGAGTTGTGGAGACGAATGTTGGGGGAGGAGGGGGATGAGGAGGGGGATGTGGGGATGTCGAGGACGGCGGAGGCTGCTTAAAAAACACCTAACAGTCATAACATGAGCGAAGCGAATGTTGTGAGTGTTGTGAGCCTACGGATGTTTCGCACAATATCGCTTCGCTACGACCGACTTTCCTTCACTGCGCGAGTATTGCAAATTGCAGATGTGCAATCACAATCGAGCTTAACGAGATTGTGCTACCCCGTTACTACTCGACGACCACAACATGACCAAGCGAATGAAATGTGCGATGTAGCACAATCGAGCGAAGTGTAATTTGACCACATTACTACTCGGCATTCCTTACTGCAACATGAGCGTAGCGAATGTTGCGAATGTGGAAATTGAAACGTGCAAAGCCAATCTACCCTTGATTACTCCTAAACCACGATTCACACAATATCGATTGAGATGAAAGCAATAAAGCTACCCATTGACAAAGAATTAATTGTTGAGGAAATCAGAGAGCAAATTATGAACATTCAGTTCCTTATTGAACAATGAGGATCTGTGAGGATCAAGTATTAACGTCACCGCTCGTTAGGCAGGTAAATAATAGATGATATGACAAACGAAGAGAACGATCGAGCGAAGCGAGATTGTGAGTAGTTGGAATAATTGAGTGAACATAAGTGATACGAGATTGTGAGTAGTTGGAATCTCGAGAGAACATGAGTGAAGCGAAATTGTGAGTAGTTGAAGTAATTGAGAGAAACGAGTGATGCGAAACTGTGAGTAGTTGGAGTAATTGAGCAAACAATCTCGCTTCGCTCAATTGTTCGTGAATACTCCACTTTGAACACTTCCCTCAATGTTCCTGTAGAAAAATCACTGCTAACTTTTAATGACTACAACTCAGCGAAACGAGGTGTTCAAATTCACACTTGAAAACTGAGAATGATGCCCTCAATCTAGAGATCCCACGAATAATTGAGAAGCGAAGTTGTAATAGTAGAAAAATACTCCAGCTTGCCTCCAATTATGATTGAGCCGAAAGTGTAGAAATGTTTCTAGCCATTACTACAATTGAGGGATCGAAATTCACTAATACTAAATCGCATCTCTCATAACAATACATATAGTTTGTGGCTTGAATAACAAGTGAGAAGTTGTTCTGACTCAAATTAGCTATGAACAACTTCGCTTCGCTCAGTTATTCACTCATTACTTCTTATCTTTAAATCGAACAACTTGGCTTCGCTCAGTTGTTCGCTCAGTTGTTCGCTTTTATTACCTAATCAACAATTCGCTGCGCTCATTGTTGATTTGATATGGTCCTCTTCCACACCACCGACTACCGAGGCGCCACCATCGAAGACCTCGACATCAAACCCGCCATTTCCATCTCTCCCAAAACCCTCGTCTATGAAGCCTTGGAAATCTCCTTCGAGAATGAGTTCACCTACCTCCCCGTCATTAACGAGCACAACAAGAAACTCCTCGGCATCCTCAACGTGGGGCTCTTGAGAACCAACCTCGAGCAGATCCAAAAGTCTGCCGTCGAGCCCATCGCCATGAACTACATGACCTGGTTCCACCAGGGCGCAAGACAAAAGTACAAGGCGCAAGAGAATGGGCCCAAGTCGCTGTCGGCGCGCATCCTCAAGCCAGATGGGGGGAAGAAGTACGTGGTGCTCACTCCAATGACTCCGTTGGAGGAGTTGGCCCGTTTTTTTAACTCGGGAGAGTACTTTGCGATAGTGACAAATGTGGAGGGGAATATGGTGTATGGAGTGGCTACGCCGGAGGATTTGATACGGTATGAGAACTCGAGGCCGAAGTTGTAGAACAATGAGCGAAGTGAAGTTGTAACTCACAATTGAGCGAAGCGAATTGTGAGTACAACGAGATAAGCGAATTGTGAGTACAACGAGATAAGCGAATTGTTCTTGCAACTAGATAAGCGAATTGTTCTTACAATATATAATTGAGCGAATTGTCTCACAATTTATAATTGAGCGAATTGTTCTTACAATTCATAATTGAGCGAAGCGAATTGTTCTTACAAATTATTCTTAATACTCACAATTGAGCAAAGCGAAATTGTGAGTGATAGTCAAGGACATTCAAGGATTATTGATTGAAGAATTGAGAACACGAGAAAAGCGAATTATTATCGCAATAAGTACTAATTTCAGTACTACTTTTGAAAAAAATTCGTACCTCATTGAATATTCCTACTCGGACTGCTCGATTGCAAGATTATACTGAATCGCTTCGCTCATTTCATCCAAAGTACGACTACTTACGAGCAATATGTACAATTACGCTTACTCGTCATTGTTTGATACAAACTTGAACGAACAGATGCGAATAGCATCTCTTTTGCAGTGAGGCAATTGTGTACTTTCTTTGATATTTTCTTTGACATTTGATTGGAAGTGTTGAGTATCCCCATTAATAGAGAATAAGAAACAACAAATGTGCGGTGCTTGGTGTATAAATTTTTACCAAATATAAAATGATCATGAAAAATATGGTACTGAACAACCTGGAAATATATGGTAGACAACTTGGGAATTTTATTCTTCATCTCCTGGGCAAAAAGACTTGTATAACCTATGAAAACCCTCTTATAAGGTTATAAGAACCACACTGTTTAAATTTTGGGGTCGGGCTCATAACCCTCTCAAACCCTCTCTCATAATATCACCAGTAGGCTTTATCTTCAATTAAGGGCGTTTGGTCTAGTGGTATGATTCTCGCTTTGGGTGCGAGAGGCCCTGGGTTCAATTCCCAGAATGCCCCAATTTTTTTTCATTGCATAGATTCGCTTCGCTCATCTATGCAATCGAACAAAATGAGGTCTTCTCAAGTTGATGTACTTCTTAAGTTGACGTTTTTCAGTTTATGTTTTCCTCAATCTCTTCTTACTTGATAGGATCATCAATAGAGCAGATTAGCGAATATGCGATGAGTTGACCATGAATAGATGGTACATGAATAGGCGTGAACTTTACATTATCTAACCCTTTGAGGACTTATGATTTCATTCTCTAAATCTTCCACTTTATTCATGACATTCATCCTAAATCTTTCAGTTTAGTCATGACATTCTACATCTTTCGTAATGTTACTTCATAAGACATTCATTCTATATTCTAGTGATACAATTATTGATTACTTTTGGTTTCACAAACGAGCGTTGCGGGATGTATGATGAGCTTAACATCTAACAGTGTACTTTTGCTTTTCATCCAACAGTGTACTTTTGCTTTGCATCCAACAGTACTTTTATAAGCTTTGCATCCAATAGTGTACTTCATGATAAGCTAGACTTGCGAATTGTTGAGATTCAACAACTGCATCTTTCAACCAACAAACGAGGAACAAACGGCAACAACCTCGCTACGCTCGGTCGTGTCGTTTGTTACCTCGTTTATTGCGTTTAATCACCCTATTCTCCCTCGCGCTCCCTGCCAACCTCCTCTCCAACTCATCTCCATGTCTCATTCTCTTCCCACTTGCATCTTCCTTGAACGCGTAGTCCAAGTTCACTCTAGAATTCATCAAAAACGCCCCATTCATCTTTTCGATGGCCTTGTCGCTCGCATCAAAGTCCTGGAACGTCAAGAACCCGTAGCCCTTGGACGTCCCGTCTTCCGCCACCTGGATCTCCGGTCTCTTGATGAGGGTGCCAAACTTCAGAAACGTCTCCATCAAGAACTGTGCGTCCACCATGGGGTTCAAGTTGTTGATAAACACCTTGGCTCCCACATCGATGTAGTTGGGGTTGAGGAGTCCCGCTCCTTGTCCCGAAGTCTTGATATCGGCCCTCTTCAACCGGAGCTGCTTGCCATAGAGCCGTATTCCCTTCAAGATCTCAAGCGTGTAGTCGGCGTCCGCAAGCGTGCGGAACTCGACAAACCCAAAGCCTTGGTGCGTGTTGAGAATGCGGTCCTTGGGCATGTTGAGCGACTTGATGGGACCGAACTGGATAAAGAGCTCGTACATGAGAACTTCATCGATCTGGGGGTCGATGTTGCCAAAGTAGAGGGTGGCTTTGATGTTGCGCTCGGAGTCGGGGAGTTTGCGGAAGTTCATAACAATCGAGCGTAGCGAGATTGTTGTAACTCTTGGTTGTTCTTGATGTTATTCAATCGTTTCTCAATCGTCAATCGTTCTCAATCGTCAATCGTTTACTCAATCGTTCTCAGTCTTTTAATCGTTCACAATCTTCCTCAATCGTGCTCAATCTAATGCTCAAGTGTTGATGTATAGATCGTAGACAGGGTTTAAAGTGTCACTTTTGATATTCATGCGATGAGAAAAACTACACAAAGATAACGAGTGATTGAGGATTAGAACAACGAAAAATGTCATATTGGGTCAGCTTTATTGGGATAAATGGATAGTTGTGAGTGAGTGATGAGGGTTTCTTAGTTCCCCCATGTAGTCTCATAATCAGTCTATGCTCAAGGGTAGTCTATGCTCAAGGGTAGTCAATGCTCAAGGGTAGTCTGTGCCCTTTTCTATGCCCATATCGAAGAGAAACGATTTCTAAGTTGATTCCTCTTTCTACTGTGACAGTCACTACTCTTATAGCACAGTAGTAACTTACAGGAACTATTACTTTGTCATACCATTTGCACATTTCCAGACTGTACTCATTCTGTTTTTCGCAGCCATTGACAAAACAATGAGCCAAGTCTAGGTTCTATTGTTTCCAGTCTAGGACTAAGCATACTTGGTCATGCTACCTGTACTACCCTATTATCATATAGAAGGTCATTAATCCACTGATAGATGAGGTTCAGGTTGGATTGGGTGATGTTTTAGTAGACTTCTCAGCTTTACTATTACGAGTAGCAAGGAAATTTGGTGAGCGAAATGGTACTCAGTAGCATCGAGCAGAGCAAGGGGGCAGAGTCGATACGATATGACTTGCTTTTTAAAGTGTACTAGATGGGACTTAATATCTGTTTTTACCTGATGTTTTCCAAATTTCCCAACTTTTTCCCCAATATTCACAAAATTGTTGAAAGTAACCATGATTCAGGGTATCTGGCTGAAGGTGGACTTGGGTGTCTACAATTACAATAGTATTTTGTCTCTTCTCACAACCACCACATGTGCTAAAAGCATTGACCGAACACAAAGTAGTCAATAATGGGTTAGGAAGCCACAGATAATAGGACATTTAGAGAAGAAACATCGATAAGAAGAGAGTATATGAGATAGGGAAGATGAAGCATTTACCACTTCTCTTGTTCTGACTTCCCAAGTGCATGGCTGCAAATTGGTTGGTGACACAAAAAGGAGACAGCGAAGTCCTCACTTATTCAATGACTGAGGGCTGCTTCACTCAGTGTTGGAGAGATCAACCAAGTGAGTTGTCTATTTGAAGAAAAATATCATATTAGATCATTTAGCAGCTGGGCACTTCAAGTCATAGGTTGTGACGACGAGTGATCACAAGTAATGAATGCTCACAAGTAACAAAGCGAGTAAGACTTACAAACCTGACACCCAGAGGAAATTCCTAGAACTGATGAAAACGCCAAACTATAAGGAATTAGATGTCCCATCTAATTCCTTCTTTTCTGTCTACCCACTTCTTTTCTTATCTCTACTTCCTCCATACCAGTCAACGGCATTGGAAGATTCTATGACACCACTGTCATCCTTTGATGTCTTCACCCAACTATTTTTTGAAAACCCAACTTCTCCTTCTCTAAGTGGGTCTAAAGTCATCGTTTAGAACAAACTCTATGACAAAATACCATCCAGCTTTTCAGGTCTGCGGATTAGGCGAATTTTCCAATCCTGAGGACAACTTTTCAATATCTGTCTACGTTGAAGCAGTACGTGACGATTCCTCCTTATATATTGTCTAGAAATCATGTTGTATCGTTTTGTTCTATAAATCTATCCTATGCATTAGACGTTTACTGTGGTTCAGTTTTCTCTATCTCTTTTTCCCCTTCCTTTTCTTGATCTTTCAGGTCTTCTTCATCTTTCTCCTTCTCCACTTCCTTTTCTTCAGCTTTCTCTTCCTTTAGTTCATCTTTCCGTTCTTCATCTTTCTCATCTTCCTTCTGTTGTTCCTTTTCTTCTTTCACTTCATCTTTCAGTTCTTCCATATCTTCTTTCTTTTCCTCATCTTTCTTCTCCTCTCTTTTCTCTGGCTCCCTCGCACTCTCCTCCTCTGGCTCCTCATCACTGCTTTCATCACTATCATCATCATCACTCTCACTACTTTCCTCACTCTCACTACTCTCACTCCCATAACCACTTATGAACTCCTCCCCCAATGGCCTTTCCCTCACATATATCGTGGGGTACTCCACCACAACTTTATTTGCAATCGCATCACATATCGTCCCCCCCCCATCCAACTCCATCACCCGCAACCCCGACTCACACACATTGTCCAAGTAAAAATGGAGCGTGTCCTTGTCCACGTTCTCCAACTTTGTCTTTAGTATATTGAGCGGCACACACTCCCTCAACACCAATTTCTCCTTTAGTCTATAGCTCAAGAACCTGGTCAATTCCTCGTTATTCGGTCCCAACAACACCCATTCCACCGTCCACACAAAGAACCCCCCCTTCTTATCGAACCCACTCTTGTTGGAACTTTGGCGGCTCATTCCCTCGGGAGCGTGCACCACCAAAGTGTTTTCCCTCCTTTTAGAAGTTTGTGGATTATCAAACTTTTGGTGCACCAAAGCCACAAGTGGGTCCTCTTTGAACCGCTTGTTGTCTCGTTGGTCCCTGTCTTGTTTGCGTCGTTTAAAGATGTTTTTCGCATTCTTTCGAATATCGTCCTTGCCCAATGAAATGCTGCGGTCGAGCTTCATCAAAAAGTTGTAGTCGCGGTTCACATGGCTCACCGCAAGCTCATTTCGCGAGACAAACTGCGTGTTGTCGGGGGTTCCAGAACAGTCAAACTGTTTCTTGTGACGCTGCACACATTCAAGCCCACATGTTTTGGTTTGACATGCTGGACATGTATATTTAACAGGGTTGAGATGACATATAAAGCAGGTCATGAAGAGCGTTAAGTTTTATTATTATTATTAGTGGTAGTATTAGTGGTAGTAGTAGTAGTAGATTAGTGTTATTAAAGTATTATTAGAGTATTAGTGGTAGAGTATTATTATTATTATTAGTAGTAGTAGTAGTAGTACTAATATTAATAGTACTAATATTAATAGTAATATAATCTTTTTTCAATTCGCTGCGCTCATTGAAAAAAGCATGTTCAAAAGACTTGTAAGATACAAGAGCAGTCCAGCTCCCTATCGTCCCGAGAAAATCCCCGTCCAGTTGTACCGGGACTTTGAAGGCGTTGGTGTTGCTGGCGAAATCATCAAAGTTAAGCCCGCCTTTATGAGAAACACTCTTCACCGCGGCAATGGAGCAGGGTACCTTCTCAAAGGCCAGCAGCCCAAGATCCCTGTTGTCGAGAGAAAAATCAAGGTCCAGCCAGTTGTTGAAGAGGTCAAGGTGGAGTCCAAGGAGTCCACGGAGTCCAAATCGCCTGCTGCTGCCATGTCGCTTAACGAGTTGTCCACTTTGTTTGGTAGTATGAGCAAGAAGCGCTCGCAAATCAATAAAGTGTCGCAGAAATTCGCCGCCTCGGACTCGTCCTTTTCCATTGCAGAGTTGAAGGAGGAGTTTCCGCCAAACTACACGCTCTCGATCGCAGCGTACCCGGTTCCAATCGGACCAGCCAGTTTGGCAAAGGCCCTTTATGAGTACACGGGAACAGAGGTGCCGGTGGACCTGATTAAGATTACAGACTTGAAGGACGGGGAGATTGCAGAGATCGGGGGGGTGGGTGAGTACAAGTGGGTGATATCGAATGGGGAGAAGATGGTTGTTAATTTGAGAGTAACTGTATGAGACAACTCCAACTCGCTCCGCTCGTTGGAGTTGGCGAATTAGAGTATATCAACTAAGCGAAGAATAGTGTGAAGTTTTGGAGTATCAACAACTGAGCGAAGCTCAGTTGTTGCGAGTGAGGAAGGGTCGGAGATTCGAAGAGATGAACAACTGAGCCATGTTGGTTCGAACACCTAAAGGTTATGAGTGAAGACGAGTCAAGTGAATAGCGTGAACAAGTACTGGATGATTGAAGATGACTGATTATCATCAAGATAAATGAGTTGATTGAAAAGTTTTCAATGAGCTCACTGGTGAAATGAACATTTGACTTCATTCAACCCTGAACAATCTCGCTACGCTCGATTGTTCTTCGCTCGATTGTTCTTCGCTCGATTGTTCTTTTCTTCCATTGTATATAGACCAGAGTTCATAGATTGAGATGTTGTAATATCCCAAATATTTAGACAATTGAACCGAGTTTGAGCAGTATAAGCCATAATCAGATCCGAAGGATCTTCTGAAAATTGAACAACTTAGTGAACAATTGACAACTGTGAACAATTGAACAACTGTGAACAATGGAACAACTGTGAACAATTGAACAGCTTAGTGAACAACTGAACAACTGTGAACAATTGAACAACTTCGTGAACATTGAACCAAGTGATCTCAGTGGAGATGAAATCGATCTTTCTGAATTCTTTAGTATTTGTTGGTGCATAAATTGGTCTAACTATTATTAAAGAATCTGGAAATTTTAGTCTACTTTACTCATCGATCAAATGCTCCTTTTTGGTATACTTTACGCCAATTGTAACAAACTTTACGATCGTCTACTGTTCATCAAAAGCAGCAGCCTACTTCATCTCTTGTTGAATCTTAATCTGTAGTCCCAAGAATTCTCACCAGATATTTTTTCATAAGAGTGCTATAACTACCTCCACTTCAGATGAATACTGAGCACTTATCAGTGTAGTATGAGTACCTAGAGCGAATGCAGCTGAAAAGACTCACCGCTCTAGCTCACCTTGTATTTCTCATCATGGATCAGTTCTACCATTTCCAAATGGTATTCATATTCCTCAATTCATATGTACTCTAAACATTCCTTAATTAATGTACTCTAAATAACATTAATTAATGTACTCTTAACATTCCTAATTAATTGTACTCTCACAACTATTTTCGATGCTCATCCTTATCTTCCATTTTGTGCCAAAATTTATGATTTGCCTCCACAACTTATTCACATACAACTACTGTTTAATAGGAGCCAAATATACGAAAGAACTCTCTGGTATTTTCAACCTTATTTTGAGTCTCAACTGTTAAACTGGCTTTAATCAACTGTTCTGCAACTGTTCTAGACAACTGTTTAAACTGGATCTAAACTAGATTTAACTGGTTCAAACTACCTTAAACAACTGGTTCCTGAATACCTTAACAACTGGTTCCTGAATACCTAAACAACTGGTACCAGACTAAACAACTGGTTCCGGAATCTTCTCAAACAACTCGCTTCGCTCGTTGTTTTTCGAAATGCCCATCCAATACAGCGCTGCCAAATCCTCCATCATCTCCAAACGCCTACTCGGTACCAACTCCCGATCTTCCCTGGGCAAAAGCATCCTTTCCCAGCACTCACGTTCCACCAACAAAGCCATCCAGTCCAAGCCCAAGACTCCCAAACTAGACGTCCTGGACTACAATGTTGAACTCGACTACCAGCTACCCAAAGGCGGTGATGTCACACATGCCTTGGATGTGATCCTCGAAAACCCATGGGCGGAATCTTCCACCATCCACTCGCGGCACTTCACTCCTCTGGAGATCGAATCCTACTCAATGCGTGAATTGGTCCATATGCTCCCCGGCATTTCTCAATCTGCAAAGAATGATATTTTAAAGTACCGTCTGCAAAATCTACCGCTGGTTCTTGTCACCACCACACAGCTTTATCTGATTTACCAACAGCGGGGGAATACGTACGTGGACAAAAGTGTTGAGTTGCTGGTGCGAAGGGGTGAGGTGCGCAAGTTTGTCATTACAAACGCGGCCCCGGTCGTGCTGAAGTCCCTTCAAAAGTACCAAAATGGTAAGGTGACCTACGGGTTTGAAAACGTTGAAATTCTCACAAAGTCAAAGGTGTATCTTGATTTGGTGAGGCAAATGAAGGAAGCAGGAAAAGACCAAGTAACTAAAGACTGTTTGGTGTCGTTCGAGACATTTTTGGTGGAGAATCCCTCTGCGCTGTTTGTGGATGTGAGTCTTTTTTCCAAGGACCAGTTGACGTACCTCTTGAACTTGGGGCTAGTTACACTCACACTGAACTACTTGAACGAGATTGAGTCGCACCAGTACGCGGTATCGTACCCCAATTGTGGGGTGTTTCTCAAGTTGATCAACACGGGGCGGTCGTGGTTGGTCAAGACACTAACAAAGAATAAGTACAAGGAGATGTTGGAGGAGGAGCTCTATACAAAGTGGGAGGACAAGATGAATAACTTTCGGAAACCGTTTTATGGGTACGATTTGGCGTGGGTGTTGGCAGACGCATTGGGGAGTGGGGTGGTGGAGGTTTTTAATACGCCGGTGGGGAGGGGTTGGAAGTTGACTGGAAAAGTCTGAACAATTGAGCGAAGCGAAATTGTTCAGACTTTGCGTTCAGATGAATAGTAACATACAATTGAGCTATTTGGGATGAACAATTGAGTGAACTCAATTGTTCCATTCATTCAAAGGTCCTTCAATTCGTGAACTTGAGCAATTGGAATGCAAAAAATTTAGTCAGCTATTTTAGTAACTGAACTCTCCAGCACCAATCATCTCATTTTGAATCCACGCGAGAGAATTGTGAACATCAAAAATGAAACGTCGAATGGAAATTGAGTGAACTTTGGGGAAGCAAAGCTGTTAGAAAGAAAGAAAGAGAACAATTGAGAACTTCGCATGCCATGCCGTTACCATGCTGATCATATCTCTTCCACTCGATTGTCTTCAAAGAAATTGGAACTGTTGAGGGTGAGATTATGACATAGGAGTTAAACCTTTTATTTCAACACACGACCGACACATTAACATTTGCGATCAAGAAATCATAGAAAAGTCTTACGATTTGGGGAAGGCTCAAACTCAAGGAGAGGAACTACCCAAATTTGTGACAATTTCGCTCCACCCAATTGTTCTCGCAAGTACAATAACGACTCAACGAAGATGTCCAACATCTCTATCGTTCAGGAGAGTTCATGACAAATCTTTGGCTGTAACGACATAGAAACTGTAAAATATGTACATACAAACTAGGTTCGTAAACTGCAAATAATTTGCATGTTGTATTGGGTGCAAAAAAGTTGCAGCCAGAAGGACGAGAGTCATGGTAGCCGCATTCTATATGGAACTAGGCAAATAAACATTGAGTTTACGGATATTGAATGTTAGCTCACGCCTACAGATCCAATAAATCTTTATTTTAGAAGTTTCCTCGAGTCTAGCGAGGATTATGAGAGGCGTCTCCTTACCCTTCAAGATGGTCAAAAACGCCCTTTATATTTGAGAATCTCCTAGCTTCAAAGAGGAATTTGAAGCAGAGATTCATTTTGGTCTAGCCTGAAAGCCTGAAGTTGGGAAGTATTTCAAGTTCTATGAGGTATGACCCTGGTTTCTATCTTTAAGTTGGTGAGTTTTCGTTGGGTCTCTCCAACCCACTTTCAGAGACTGAAACCGCTCATGAAACTACGAAAGGGCCTGCGTAGCGAGAAGATTCAGAAACAATAGAGCGAGAACTGAGGATGAATGAATTATTGCCAGAGGATAAGATTCTTTTGGCTATGTGCGAGCGAGCTCAAAGTTTGGGGACTTTGGCGGAAAACAATAGTCTAAAACACCATATAGTCTAGACCATATAGTCTACTCGTAGTTCTTCAGTCAAGTCTGAGACTTTATACAATCGTAAATTCCATCCCTGGCTGCGATTCACAGAAGCTATCTAAAGATCTGAATGAACATGTTTTTAGCCTTCGAACCTGGTTGGTGGATTAGCCCACCAACTTTTGGAGTCGCCCAAGGCTGTCGATTTGGCTTGAAGCCAGAGACACCTTGAAGCATAGTTTAACTGAAGATACCTCAGCTGCATTTATTTGAACAGTACTTGAGAAGAGAGAAATTCTGCTTAGTCAGAGAAATGACTAATACTCATGAGCTAAAGAGCTCGCAAACCAAGTTCGAGTGATATTAGTGGCTAGGCCGACTTGTGAAGTCCAAGAAGTACCATCTTCAAAAATTGATACATTCACTGACTCCATTTAGTCCATAAATGTGTTCTGTGCCATCTTCAAAAATTTTACATTCACTAGTATGTAAATGAATTGTTAGGATTTACCGTACATCTCCAGTGTACTCCTTCAAATCAGTTTTCCTCCAGGTCAGAGTATCCTCTCAACACAAACGCATTGGTTCTGTATCTCAATTGCAAGTCAAACTGTGCACAACAGGCGGCTCTGGTGAATTCACTAAGTATATTCTTCAGTCACAGTCACAACTAATTTCCACTCACTCACAACTCGCTCGTTGTGAGTATCCATCCCTTTATTTCATCTTCAATGGGGCATTTGGGTAGTCCAAGGCAATGGATGGCACGATGTAGATGCCCTGACACGCTTAATATGACCTGCGGAAAAGATTCCATATTACAAACTCGGTGAGTACCAAAAAACTTCTACATAATCGATGAAGTCAGTCATTGCTCATTAACGTCTAATCACTTGGTGGTATCGAGTGTACTCTTCCCAAACATGCTTAAAATCTACAAATTCACAATGTATTATTTTATTACGTCCATAGAACACTAGAAAAAATGTACAGGAGTGCAATCAGCTGTCATGTAATGTGAGTTCCACAGTTGAAAGTGAAAATTGCTTCAACGGAATGCTGGCCTCTGCAAATGAACTTCACTTGAATGTTGACTTGACCTTGAAGTCACAATAAGCCAATCATTAGTCGACATTCACTTCACTGGATTCACTCACTTACTGAGAAGTCACTATTCACATGAACATGAACACTTCACTCACTCACTGAACATTCACTATTCACATGAACATGAACACTTCACTTGCTCAACATTCAAAATGAGCACTTACTTGAACACTCACATTCATCAACATTCTTTTGAACATTCATTCACTTACCCATCATTCACATGAACACTTCACTCACTGAACATTCTTCACTAATTCACAAGAACATTTCACTCACTCACTCATTGAACATTCACTCATTCACATGAACAATTCACTCACTCGATCACTCACTGAACATTTACTATTCACTATTCGCATGAACAATTCACTCACTGAACATTCTTCACTAATTCACATGAACATTCTTCACTAATTCACATGAACAATTCACTCACTCGATCACTCACTCACTCACTCACTCGATTCGCTTCGCTCATCTCGTTCGCTCATCTCGTTCGTTATCTCGTTCGTCTACATCCTCATCTTCTGCTTCTTCTGCATCTTCCTCTGTCTCTTCTCCGCCGCCTTCTTCTCCAACTTTGCCTGTTCCGCTGGCGACAACGCTCTAATTCTCTTCATTTCCTCTCTCTTCTGCTCCGCCTTTTCATCCAACAACTTCTCCTTCTTGGCCTCGTCAATGAGCTTGTTGATCTTGGCCACCTCGCCCTCTCTGGCCTTCACAACCTTCTTGACAGTCTCTGGCTTGAACTTGATCTCCTGCGACGCCAACTGGTCCACAATGTCCAACACCGCCTCGATCACCTCGTTCAAGTTCTTGAGCGCAGCAGCATTATTGGTGAGGGCAGTCTGCACAATAATCCTTCTTCTGGGCACCAACTCAATCAAGGACTCCGGCTTCTCAGTCTGCTGGTCAGTGAACGCAATAAAGTTGAGGTAGTCGGCGGTTTCGAGTTTCAAGGCCAGTTTCAACTTGGGGGTGGTGATCTTTTCCTGGACCTCGTTAACTTCGGACATGTAGACAAACGACTGGGGGAGCGCATCCAGGTCCGACGTCTTGGTCAACGACAAGAAGTAGTTGAACTTTCTAAAGTCACTCATACCAAACTTGGAGGAAATGGCGGAAATAAAGTTGTCGTACTGGGCAGACGGAGTAATGACAATCTCGGCCCTGTCATTGGGGGCAACAACCGACTCGGTAAAGAACGAGAGCACGTACTCGATGGCCCACACAAAGGTGTTGTGTCTGGGCTTCAACTTGAAGGTGATGTCGACTTTGGCCACATTGTCTCTTCCGGTGGCATACGACGAAAAGGCCTCGGAAGAGTCCTTGATGTAGCGCTGGGTCTTGGAGGTTCCGAACTGGTAGAAGTTCTGAGTGAACACCGATTCAAGACCTTTGAGGTAGTTGGAAACAAGGCTGGTGTTGTAGTAGTCGCCGAGCTTGAACAAGACAACGTAAACGAGAACAAAGGAAAGGGTAAAGATTTCAAGGCGCCAGTCCTGGAGTTTGACACGGTCAAGGACGGTGAGTTTGTTAAGCTCCTCGACGGTGTAGGAGGAGAGTCTTTTGGTGCCGTCGTGTTGGGAGAAGCCGAGGACTTCGAGGAGTTCGCCAAATTGAAGCATATTTTTCAAACAATTGAGCGGAGCGAAATTGTTTGAAAAAAGACTCCACTTTAAATTTCAACAATTGAGCCAACAATTGAGCGAAGCGAAATTGTTTGCTCAATTGTTGATGAATTTAAGTAGAGATCAAGATATCACAAGTAGAGATTATAATTGAGCAAGATCAGAGGATCAAATCTCGTTCGTCTGATGACATTAGAGAATGAGTGCTACTGTAAAATTACGAGTGAAAAATTACGTAACCATATTAATTAGTGTGGATGTCTGAAGCTTTTATCAACAATTGAGAACATTGAGTACATTTGAGCACAATTGAGTACATTGAGCAACAATCGAGCGAAGCGAGATTGTTGCTTTTACAACTGATACTCAACAATGTCGTTTCACGTTGATAACATAGATAATAGAACCACTGTAGAATTACGAGTGAAAATTACGAACAAAAGTGGACGTCCAACCCAAAAGGTGATCTTATAACAATTTAGCACAATTGATCACAATTTAGCACAATTGAGACAATTTAGCTTCACCCTCGCTCAACTACATATCATAATAAGTAAATATCAACAGTTGAGAGAAATTGTGAAACCACTCTAGAATATTCCAATTGGACTGAAAAATTACGACAGCATATTGTGGTTCAATCCAATTTGTACCCTAAAGATGAATACTCTATCGCAACTGAGAAAGCGAGTAAGTCAATAAGAATTATCTCTAGAAAGGGTAAAGAAGACGATAAATGATCAGTAAGGTCAAAATTGGCACTCAATTGTGAACTCCTATTAATTCGTTCAATATAATCTCTACCAATGATGCTCTTCATCGCTTCTCTAACAAAATTCAGAAAGACTGGCCTACAACTTTCAATATTCTATCCATTTCCGGTGCTCTTATTTATCGTCACCATTATTCACAATCGAGCGAGGCGAGATTGAGGAAGTTTTTTGCACCCACAAGCAAAGTGAAATTGCTCAATATGGGTCGATTGTTTCGGGTAGCAATCTCTCTCCACTCACATCTCGCTACGCTCGATGTTCACTCAATTCTGTTTATGTGCTATTGCTCACTCAATCGAGCGTAGCGAGATTGAGTTACGCTCTCCTCTTCCTTTCAGGCTCACCAACCTCACCCTCCCTCATTCCAGCCAACCCCTCCAGAACCGCATTCTGCACCAACTCTCTCAACGCCTCCTCTGGGTTCTCCCCATCCAAAATCTCCTCAATCTTCTTCCTCCTCTCTGCCAATTCCGCAGAGTCCACCTCCTCACGTTCCATAGTGTACCTGATCTGGTGCCCGTCCACATTCCCCGGGCTCGGCAACGAATTCACAAATGCATTCGCCTCCTCCACGCCCTCCTCTGGCTTGTCGTGGGCAAGAGACCTCAAGTAATCTGCCACCTCAGGAAAGTCATCTTCCTCTGCAATGTACTCTGCTGCGGTCAACCCATCGGCGTTTTTCGCCTTGTAATCTGCCTTGAGCGTCTCGACAATGAAGCGCGCGGTTTTGACGTCCTCCACGTGGTGGAGGGGCGTGTCTCCTTCGGCATCGGTGATGTTGATGTCGCCGCCTTTGCCCACAAGGTACTGCAACAAGTCAATGTGGCCGTAGGAGGCGGCAGCGTGCATCGGTGTGTACCCGTTGGGGTCCTTGGAGTTGGGACCAAAGTCTCCGGAGTCTATAAGGCTCTCGACAGTGGACCGCTGGTCGTCAGCAGCAGCTACCCAGATGTTCATTAGAAAAAGGATGGAAAATAAAAATGAGATGAGAAGAGCAACAGAATTGAAAAAAAGGAGAGTAGTGAGAGGTAGTGAGTAGTAGAAGTAGTGAGCAGTAGAAGTAGTGAAGAGTGAGAAGTTGTGGAAATTTATTGAGAATTGTGAAGTAGAGAAGTAGACTAGAGAAGTAGAGTAGAAATAGAGTAGCGAGAATTAGTGGGAAGTAGCGAGAAATGATGAGGAGAATTAGTGGAAACTAGAGAAAAACTACAGAAAAACTAGAAGGAATAGTGAGAAAAAGCGAGAAATAGCGAGCAATAGTGAAAAATAGCGAGAGGGACAGAAAAATATCGAGAGGAACAGAAAAATACGTCTTGCCAAACAACTTCAATGGTCTCTTACTTGATGTATTTGCTTTTGTATAAGCTAAAAGACTGACATTGAAGGACTGGTGATTTTGATGAATGTTGACTCTTGAGCTGTTAAATGGTCATCGACTACTGAAATTGCGGATTCATTGACTCTTGATTGAACGACTTTTAATCATTGACTCTTAATCTGTTAACACCAATCAGCTCCAACACTAAATGAAGAGTGTGTACAGAATAGAAGCAAAAGGAATCTTGAACGAGTACTGCAAAAGCATCGAACCAAGTTCATGAACTGTAAAAGACGGTCTTACGAAAAAGAATTGTGGGAGATACGAGAGATTCCCATGGAGGTGTGTAGAGATGGGAGAATATGAGCATAAATTCGCTTGCTCATCTATGCGAACTAAATCTCGTCTTTTAGTCAAATTCGCCTTTTCGCTTCCCATGGTACCGATTTTTCAAGTATAAACCTCTTCTTTCAGTTTAATTCGCATAGATTCGCTTCGCTCATCTGCTCATCTATCTCAAATTTCTTTACGCGTAAATCTCATACCAGCTTACCCCTACCAAAAACTACCTTCCCGCTAACTTTTTCAAGATATAGTAAAATGAATATGTTGTCTCAGAAGTCCTTATCAAGACGTTCAAACACCAAGTCATGACATTTCTTCATCGGGGAGAAATCACACTTGCAATTTGCATCATCGGTATGCAATTTACGCTGGCTGCAAAAAAGAACATGAGGAAGTTCACACATAGTATTCACACCTTCCGTTTCTCAGACTGTTCGCTATCTAAGTCACCAAATGTGATGTTTCAACTTCAAAAACTGAGAAACATTAGCCAGTTTGTTGGAGCATGGAAGGCAGTCCACGATCACATATTTATTGTAATATTTGTACATTTTCATATTTTCATATTTTCAATTTAGGTCTATAAGATGTTATCTATATAACAATCTCGCGTAGCGAGATTGTTAGTAGTTTAGTTGGTTATTATGAACAATTTCGCTGCGCTCAATTGTTCTCAATTGTTCTCAATTGTTCTCAATTATTTGTACTATTTTCGAACAATTTCGCTTCGCTCAATTGTTCTAATGCAACTCAGTGAACCCCTGCAACTCAACGGCTTCGAATGGTGGCGCCGCTCCCTCCTGTACTCCACCGGCCTCGGGATGTCCCCCGATGAACGCGCCCAGTTCGAGTACGACTACCAGTGGAGAAACCTCCCCGAGAAGTGTGCTCTGTGCGAAGAATGGCGCGACTGGATGCTCACCTACTCTCCCCTGGTGCGCTTCATGCTCGACCACATCCAGAAACTCAGCAAAGAGCCCGTGGGCCGCAGCAACATCATTTGCGATATCTGCGACGGGCAAAAAGGCGGTGGGTTCAGTCCCGACTTTGGTATTTTGCTCTGTGCCAACTGGATCAGGTCCAAGTGGCAGTTGGAAGATGTGTTGACCCACGAACTCGTGCACACGTACGACCACCTCAAGTTCAAGGTGGACATGAACGACTTGAGGCACCACGCGTGCACTGAGATCCGTGCGCTGATGCTCAGTGGAGAGTGTAGGATTATGAATGAGATCAAAAAGACGGGCTTGGGGGACTTTGGAATGAAGTTCCAGGATTGTATAAAGAGGAGGGCGGTGTTGTCGGTGAGTGCGAATCCGAAATGTGGGCTGAGGGAGGAGGCAGAGAAGGTGGTGAGTCTGGTGTGGCCGAGTTGTTTTAATGATACGAGGCCGTTTGAGAGAGTATATAGATAATCAACAATGAGCGAAGCGAATTGTTGATTATCGATGATTATCGCGGTAGTTCCGAACAATGAGCGAAGCGAATTGTGAGGACGAATAATCGAAGAATGTTTCATCGAGCGAAGCTCGGTTGATCATGAAAAAGTACCAGAAATTTTGCGAATCGAGAAATTATGATGCTCACAATCAATGAGCGAAGCGGGAGATTATGAAAGAATCCCAATTACAATCAATTGAGTGAAGCGAGATTGATCAAAATATAAGTCAAGCGAAGCGAGATTGATGAAAAACCAGTTAATCTCGCTTCGCTCAATTGATTATGAAAAAATCACCACATGAAGCGAGAATGAAAAAATGCAATTCACAATCAATCTCGCTTCGCTCAATTGATTATAATAATTTCGCATCGTGTGAATACCCAATGATCATCGAGGCAAACAAAATCATTTTGCCTCAACTTTAGGAGATAGGTCGATTCTGGAAGAGCACACGAAATATAGAATGGCGATGAACTGAGGCTAGAATCAAGGTTAACCTTTGAACGTGAATGTGCATGAGTTGAAGTGATGATCATTTTAGCGAAACGTTATGAACGTTGAAAAAACAATTGAACAATTGAGCGTAGCGAAATTGTTCATGACTATTAGCTCAATTGTTCATGACTGAAAATTCTCAATTGTTCATGACTAAAGAGGAATTTGTTGACTACTGAAAAATTGTTCATGCGCTCATTCATGGCAGTCTGATTATGAGAAACTTGATTGTTGAACTTTTTACCATTTCAATTTCAATTGTCTTCTCAGTTTTACTCAGTTTTACTCAGTTTTACTCAGTTTTACTCAATTTCTGAACAATTTCGCTTCGCTCAATCGTTCAGTCCTCATCACGTCAAAAGGTTACGATCAATGATCTGATCACACTTGTACATAACATCCGAAAAATTCCAACCCATTTTTTGTGTAATCTAGATACTCATTCTCATTCTCCGAAACATACCGCACTTGCTACCCCTTGCTCCTCCTCTCACTCCACCTCTGTTCCTCTGCTCCTCCTCTGCCCCTCCACTTCCCTTTGTTGCTTCTCCTCCCTATATTCCCATGTGCTTTTCCGCACCCTATTTACCAAATCGGTACAGCAAACCAATCTCAAGCTAAACCCAACAAATACTCACCCTATCCGTTATTCCCAGCACCCTGTCCTGTTTCCTGTTTCCTGTATCTATGTATCCTGTATCTATGTATCCTGTTTCTATCTATCTATGTATCTATGTTCTATTATTCTGTATCTATGTTACTGCTTCTGTTACTGTCTGATACTATTTCTGTCACTATTTCTATTACTATTCTATGACTATTCTATTTCATTACTTCTCCCCATTCACTAGCCACCATTCTATTTATCTTGCTCATCGATTCGGAACCGGTTCCGAACTGTTCCCTCCCTTCCGTTTTCTGGCGGTTATGGCGGCGAAAAACTTGCTATAAAGATAAGACAACGGCTGCCACGCATTATCACATCAGACACAGACTACAGATCAGACAACTTCCTGCTACGTCTACTTCCTGCTACTACAACAATTCATCTGAAAAATTGAACGTTTCTTATTAGTACGCCTGAAACAGCCGGTATTTCTCCGATACTCCGATAAGGCACAAACACCAGACGACCACTCTGGTGAATACTGAAGACTAAACTTTAGTATCAGATAACTAGACAGTCTACTGAGATTACTAGACTAGATTTAGACCTCTGGATATCTAGACTAGACATACCATACTAGATATTATATCTACCTAGACATATCTACCAAACCTATATCCTATTTAGATATATCTAGACCTAGACCTGGACAACTTAGACCTACTAGATCTACTATAGACCTACTTGAGCTACTATAGACTACTTGAGCTACTATAGACTACTTGAGCTACTATAGACCTACTTGATTTACTATAGATCTCACAATCTCGCTTCGCTCGATTGTTCGTTGATATGTCCGCCCTCAAACCCTCCAACAGTACCGCCACCAACCTCGCCACCATTCGCAAGAGAAACAACAACAGACATCTGTTGGTGGCGGATAACGAGTACTCAGACAACTCCGATGTGAGTGAAAATTCAAGTGGTGATGCTGCGGATGCTGAAACAGACAACTCCAGTAGCAGTACTCCCCCCCATAAAGTAAAGTTGAACCAAGACGAGATTGAAGAGTCCATCAAATTGGACCCAACTTTCCCTCCCCTTAGTCCCATGACCTCAATCAACCACGAACTCTCCTATGATGAGATTGAAGAGATCATTGCTGAAATCAACCACAGGTTCCCCAAGAGAATAAATAAAAAGAAATCTGAGGTGAACACCTCCGAATACGTGCTGAGATTTCGTGATCCTGGACCCGTGGGAGTGCCCGATACCACATATCCCCAGCACACCATCTTTGACTCTCCGCACTTTAAAAAGTCGAGTGGGTTTGGGATCTATGTGTTGTTTTGGTTGGCCACTGGGTTCTTGCTTCTCACGCAGATGGTGCACTACTACTTTCGCAACACCCAAGCACTCCAGCTCCTTGAGTGGCCCATCATGAAGATATTCAAGAAGGACTTGGTCAAGGTGGCCCTCACTGACTTGGGCATGTACTTGTCGAGCTACATGGCGTACTTTATCCAGGTTGCGGTGTTGAAAAGCTGGTTTGAGTGGAGGACCTGGGGGGTGCGGTTACAGTCGGCGTATACCACGGGGTACTTTGTGTTTTGGCTCTGGTTTGCGAGCGAGAGGGCAATGAACTTTCCGTGGATCGCACGCGTGTTTTTGGTGTTGCACTCGTTGGTGTTTGTGATGAAGATGCACTCGTATGCGTTTTACAACGGGTACCTCTGGAGAATAGACAGAGAGTTGAGATATAGCAAGAAGATATTGGCTAGGTTGGAGAAGGAGGAGAAGGAGGAGAGTGAGAAGAGTGAGAGTGAGAAGAGTGAGGAGAAGGAGGTGAGTGAAAAGAGTGGGAGTGAAAGTGAAAAGAAGAATGTGAGTGAAAAGAGTGAGAAGAAGAAGAATGAAAAGAGTGACAGTGAGAAGAATGAAAAGAGTGACAAGAAGGAAGACCTTGCTAAATACAACAATAGGGAAATTAGAAAAACCCTTGAACAGCTGATTGATTTTTGTCTGTTTGAGTTCGAGTACCAGACCGATGTCAACTACACACCAGGTACAGTCAAAAATAGGTTCCCACACAACATTACATTATGGAACTTTTTCGAGTACCTGATGATGCCCACCGTGGTGTACCAGCTCAACTTCCCCCGGACCAGCAAGATTCGCCCCCAGTTTGTGTTTGAGAAGGTATGTGGTATATTCGGTGTGATATTCCTCATGATTATTGTGGCACAGAAATGGTTGTACCCATTGGTGATCCAGGGATTACAGGCACGCGAGCTCCCGCTCAAGCAGCGGTGTGTGGAGTATATCTTTATCTTGCTCGATATCATGCCCCCCTTCTTGATGATTTATATTCTCACCTTCCTCTTGATCTGGGACATGATTCTCAATGCGATCGCCGAGTTGAGCATGTATGCTGACCGTGACTTTTACGGGCCCTGGTGGTCGTGCACGGACTGGTACGAGTTCAGCCGCATATGGAACGTGCCGGTGCACAAGTTCTTGTTGCGCCATGTGTACCACTCGTCCATCTCTGCCTTCAACTTGAACAAGTCGCAGGCGGGACTCGGGACATTCATCTTGTCGCTGATTGTGCACGAGCTCGTGATGTACATTATCTTTGGGAAAATCAGGGGGTACTTGTTGTTGCTCCAGATGTCGCAGGTTCCGCTCATTGCGTTGAGCAGGACGAGGTATATGCGGGACAAGAAGGTGTTGGGGAATGTGATTTGCTGGTTTGGGTTTATTCTGGGGCCGAGTCTGATATTGGCTTTGTATGTGGTGTGGTAATTTTCACAATCGAGCACATCCAATCGAGTGAAGCGAGATTGGATGTGATGATTGTGAATGTTGCCAGTTATACGAATGAACAAACATTCACAATCGACATTCACAATCGACATTCACAATCGACATTCACAATCTCGCTTCGCTCAATTGTGAATGATTGATCGATTGTTTGTACGAATAAACTCACAATTGATCACAATTTACACTTGCCCAATTGTGAAGTTAACAAGCTTCAGCAAGGTGCTCACACTCACAGCAGACTGTGTCATGCTGACATTCGATGCGTTCCGAGCATCTCGCTTGTGTACGCTCTTAAATAGAGGATAGAATAAATGGCTATGGATAGGAGGAAAGTAGAGGTGCTGGAATTTCAGCGAATAATGAATGGATGAGTGATGAATAGATGAGCGAAGCGAATCTTTTCATATATGAGCTCATCTACTCCTATTTAATTATTGCATAGATGAGCGAAAGATGTGTCAAACGTTCATGAATACTAACCATTTGGTCTGCTTACGTCAGCAATATGGAATGAGCGGAAGTGTATGGTTCTATCGCTCCAAGTACTTCATGTGCAGTTCAAGACACTGACATGATAACAGGGTATCTGTTGGGCGAGGAATGAGTGATTTTATTGGTGAATGTGAATGAGTATTGAGTGAAGGTCGTAAAGGATAGAAGTAAACGTTCTACAGTCTTGATCGAATAAATTGTCTGGATCACCGAACGAACAAATTCTCTCATTTGTTTTGAATTCACTTGTTCTAAATTCTTTCGTTCTAAATTCACTTGTTCTAAAATAGTCTCACCTGTTCAAAATAGTCCTCATTCTAAAATAGTCTTTTCGAATAGTCTTTTCGAATGGTCCAGTAGTCCGTTCACAATTAACGAATCACGCGGAAAAATTACCAAAAATTGCAAAAACTCTGCAAAGTCCGAAATTCCTTGGTTTCCATAACGAGACAGTCGAGACCAGAAGTTTTCTAGTATCACTCATTGATGTTCTCCATTGAATGACTCATGTGAATTCCTTATTAAATTCACCATGTTACTCATGTTCACTCATGCTCACTTATGCTTACCTATGCTCATGCCCCCTGTTCACGATTATGCTCACTGATGCTTCTATGCCATTCTCTATTTGGCTATTCCCTAATTACTCTTTTGAGCTTTCCGGTCATTCACGTGACCCACACTTACGATATTGCACAATCTGGTAACTATAGGGCCAAGGGAAGTGACACCCAAACAAAGGTATTGTGATATAAACGGTGTACGAGTTCTTTCTACTTGACTGCTACTACTTCTATTGACTGCTACTACTTCTATTGACTGCCACTACTTCTATTGACTATTTCTACTGACTACTTCTACTGACTACTCACTACTGACTTTACAACTTTAAGACTTTTCTATATTTGTACTACTGTATTTGTACTGACTACTGAATTTGTACTAATTTGTACTGACTTCGTACTGACTACTGTATTTGTACTATTTCACTGACTACTATTTTGTACTGACTACTGACCACTGACCACTGACCACTGACTACTATTTGTACTCTGTCTCCTCTTTTCTTTTTCTCCTGTGAATTATAAACCCTACATAGAAGATCAGCTTGAGATGCCCCACAGACACCCATTGTTGTGGTATTGTGCCCACTCGCCTACTAACTCATTTCCGACCTTCTCCTCCCAAGTCCGAAAATTTTTACAACTCTTTACCAAATTAGGAAGTTTTGATGTCGCGGGGAAGGCTCACAAAACTTGTCCCAAAATGGTTGTCAGAAATATAAGTATATATGCTAAGCACAATGCTCAGCCGCGATATAGGAAAGTACACAGCTGACTATAAGTGAGCTGCAGCGTTCCAGCTTTCAACTAGCCAAACACGAGCAAAACAATACACTGGTCACTGAATATTGATCACTACACTGGTCACTGAATACTGATCACTACACTGGTCACTCACACGCTGGTAACAACTGGTGAATACTAAACTAATCACTACACTGGTCACAGGTAAACACTGATTACAACAAACACTGATCACAACTACACACTGATCACTGAATACTACACTAACTACACTAACAACAACTTGTTATGTCCGACGACTACACTGCTGCGCAAGGTGTCTTTGACATGTTGCTTGCCAACAATAACGGCGCGTACGAGAGCACTGGTATTTGGCTTTTGGTTAAACAATCGCGGAATCTCTTGGGCGGTGTGCCTCGTGTATTGACAGACCATGCTGTGGGACGTCAAATCAACTTGATGGGCGGGTACCCTTCACATGTTGATCTTGCGCCGCTGATTGTGTTTGCCGTGTGTTTTGGGGTGCTAGGGGTGCTCCACTCAATTGTGTGTGGCATCAACACATCGCGAGGACACTACTTCTATCTTTCTGGAGCATGGATCATCCATGCCTTTATGCGTATGATTGGCTTCATTCTCCGTGCAGTATGGCAAAAGGACCCTACCCAAGTGCCCATTGGGCTTGTGAGTGAATTGTTTTTACTTCTTCCCCTGATTATCTTGGTGAGTTTCAACTTGATCTTGGCCCAGCGTTTGTTCACGTGGCGTCACCCTGTGGGAGGTTCCCGTAAGTTGTTTTGGTCCTTCATGTTGTCGATGTACGGCATTGTCTTGATTATCATTGGAGGCACAATTATGGCGTCGTATGTCCCGTATCTCCACCTCATGTCCAAGGGCCAGTTCATGAAGTATGTCAAGGTTGTCCAGTGGAGTTCCATCATGATTATCTTGTACTCGCTCACTGCCGCTTCTTTGATTGGGTTGTCTTACTGGGCGCCCACTAAGAAGGATGAAAAGAGGTACACTTACCAACCATGGTGGATTGAGAGTTTCTCGCCCTTTTACTTTGTGCAGCCTGGCGCTGCAAAGAAGGCTGAGGAAACCTTTATGAAGAGAAACTCCAACCACAGACACGCCACCAGAGTGATTGCGGCAACCCACCACCACTACGAGCTGGTGGAGGGGTTGACCAATAAGAGAGGAGACTTGAAGCACAATGTGTCGCTCTTTATTATCATGGTGACCACCTTGTTGATCATGCTCAGTTCGATTGCCAGGGCAGTGGTGCTGTTCCAGGCCCACCAGAACCGCAACGCCTCGCGCATTGGTGACAGGGTGGCCATGTACTTTTTCTGGGGTGTGTTTGAGGTCATTATCAGCGCGCTCCTCCTCGTGGGAAGAGTCGACTTGCGCTTCTACAGACCAGACACGTTGCCAGCAAAGGTGCGTGCCATCATTACAGCAGAACAAACCCACTACCCATCGGACGCAGAGGACGAGGACGAGTACTCGTACGACGACGCGGTGAATAGTCACCCATTGCCGCCGGCGGACCACTCGGACAGCGAGGAGTGGAAGTTTGTATACCCAGAGGATAACGGAAGCTCGACGGACTCGGATATCAAGTCAAGGAACCCACCGTACCCTTCGGAAAAGAAGGTGAAGGAGGATGACGAGTCGGAGTTTAACTTCTAGCACTTGACGAGCACTCAATGAGCGAAGCGAATTGAGTGCGAGTGAGTGCTGCGAATCGTGCAAAGAGTCTGCTCATAGTGAGTGTTAATACTATTTATAGTCAATAGAATACCAGAGGAATGAATGATGAGGATCAAATAATGAGCGTAGCGATCAAACAATGAGCAAAGCGAGTTGTTTGTATTGTAATTGCTGGTTGGTGTCTGTTCTTTATCCGGCCAAAAAAAGAGGTGATTCAAAGCACTCTTGGGTTCTAAAGTGTGCTAATTTTCTATTCTGTGAACCTTCTAGCTTCTTTCCCAATTATGAGTGCTGGTATCATTAGTGATAATGAGCCCTTGTGGTGAGACCAAGGGACCACCCTGAAGTTTGTGTACTGCATAGAAGACCTGCCTATTCAAGTAGTTACCTCCTTAATAAACTAGTTAGACAAGTGTGTTTACGTAGTCCACATGTGGATATTGAGCGTGTTCACTCAGAGTGTATTGTTTTTGGTCAGTTCTAGTCCTGTGACCTAAGTTGATCGTTCAAGGAACATTGATAGAACATTGATTATCGAACATGGATCGTTTGATCAAGTGGATTGGCATAGAAGATTGGTCACTTGATTAATGTTCTATGAACCAGTGAACATTGACCAGTGAACATTGAGTGTAGCGAAATGTTCACTCGATGTTCACTCGATGTTCCGATGTTCACTCAAAAGCGGAATTGTCCAAAAAAGGAAACCAGTTGAGTCGGTTTATAATTCCATAACTAATGGTTATGAATTGTCTCAAAGGAGTTACAATCAAGCTACAGTCTTCCTCACACGTCCTCCAACAACTCTTCCAAGCTCACAAGCATATATGTATTCAAGTCTTTCATGTTCTTTACCTTGAATGTCGTCCCTCAGTTGCTCATTAACACAAATCCGAACAGAGTCAATATAGCCAAAAATTAAGAGATAGCCAAAATTAAAAGATAGCCAAAAATTAAGAGAGCCAAAAATGAAAGAATTATCAAAAATCCTACAGTTCTATAATCCACCCACTTGAACAACTTCATAAGGCAATCTCAGTACTGTGTCAGGATCCGTTCAATTTCGTTTCTCAATGATCGGCACAATTAATTACCGCATTTGGTTTTTCTTGGAAGTGGGGTGAAAAATTCTCAAGACAGTCTCTGCATCGAAATGTCGAAGTGTCTTATGAGCATCTATAAATATTTCATAGGCATTTCATAATTATCCATTATCCATAAATGTCCATTAGTATCTTCACATACAATCTCGCTACGCTCGATTGTATGCTTATTGTGTAACTTTTCTTATCATTGCTGCACATTTAGTCTATCCAGTTTTCTCCATCTTTTTTTAATTTTTCTAATTTTTCACCACTTTCATGACATTGACCCACCCATTGATCCAAGACGGCTGGTTTCGCGAGGTTTCCGACACCATGTGGCCCGGCCAGGCCATGACGCTCCGTGTCGAGGAGATTCTCCACACCGAGCAGTCCAAGTACCAGGACGTTCTTGTCTTCAAGTCCACCAACCACGGCAACGTGCTTGTCTTGGACAACTGTATCCAGTGTGTTGAGAACGACGAGTTTTCGTACCAGGAAATGATCACGCACCTTGCGATGAACTCTCACGCCAAGCCCAAGAAGGCGTTGGTTATTGGCGGTGGAGACGGTGGTGTTTTGCGTGAGATCTTGAAGCACGACCTGATTGAAGAGGCATGGTTGTGTGACATTGACGAGGCCGTGATCCGTGTTTCCAAGCAGTACCTCCCCGAGATGTCCAAGTCGTACAACGACCCAAGAGTCAAGGTGCACATTGGTGACGGGTTCAAGTTTTTGGAGGAGTACAAGAACCAGTTTGATGTCATCATCACCGACTCCAGTGATCCCGAGGGACCTGCTGAGGTTTTGTTCCAGAAACCGTACTTTGAGTTGATGAAGGGTGCGCTCACTGAAAAGGGTGTGATCACCACCCAGGCTGAAAGTATTTGGTTGCACATGGACATCATCTCCAAGTTGAAGCAGGACTGCAAGCAGCTCTTCCCTTCTGTGCAGTACGCTTACACTATGATTCCAACGTACCCATCGGGGTCAATTGGGTTCATGGTGTGCTCCAAGAACCCGGACGTGGACTTGACCAAGCCCTTGAGATTTGACTGGAGTGAGGAGTTTGTGAGGGAGAACTTGAAGTATTATAATAAGCAGATCCACGAGGCTTCGTTTGTGCTACCAACTTGGGCAGACAAGAAGTTGAACTGACATCACTCACAATGAGCACTCACAATGAGCGAATCACAATGAGCGAAGCGAATTGTGAGAAGTGAATTGTGAGAAGCGAATTGTGTGTAACAATGCAATTGTCACCACAATCGCTAACAATTTGTATGTAAGTAGTGAATGAAGTTTCCGGTCAGCAAAACTAGATGCTAGTAGAACTAGTAGAAAGAGTAGTAGAAAGAACAGTAGAAAGAACAGTAGAAAGAACAGTAGAAAGAACAATAGAAAGAACAGTAGAAAGAACAGGTAGAACAGGTAGAACAGGTAGAACAGGTAGATTACGCACGAAGAATGTGAACTCAATTCACTTCTCATTGCTCGTTTTTGTGTCTGTGGGGAAACTATCACAAACCTCTCACAAACCTCTCCTCACAATCTCTCCTCCGCTCCACATAAACTTCATCTCAGCCTAACCCAGCCTACCATCAGCCTACCATCAGCTATAAGACTTAGATTTTATTGTCGCTCATGACTCGCCAAGTATTGAAACAATAGGATTGTACTGCAGATACAAGATACAGGATGATACAAGATGCTTAGGAGATAGTAGATGCTATCTACTAGATGGTATCTACTAGATGGTATTTACTAGATGGTATTTACTAGATGGTATCTACTAGATGGTATCTTATCTACTATCTACTATACTACATAATCTCTACTAAACTATATACTACTAAACTATATACTATACTAGATGAGCTACCTGGGCTTCATATGATATACCATGATTATTCCCACTTTCATTGTGACTGTGACGTCATAGTATAGGGTCCATTTACGAACTGAAAGAAGCCTTACCACTACCAACACGGCGAGTTGTACAATAAGAATGAACATAATGAAGAATAAGGTAAGGATGATAAGGTATGATAAGGTAACGATGATAAGGTATGGTAAGGTCACGATTATAAGGTATGATAAGGTATTATAAGGTATGATAATGAATATGACACACATTTCTGGATGAAGTCATCGTACCATGATTTGTTCAATTCCGAATGACGTTCAGCCTCGCCCGTTGCATAATCAGTGACACAAAATCTACTCTTTTTCCATATATAAGGAGAGAATGTTAGAATGTTAGAATATCAGATACAGATAGAATATCATATCAGATACAATATCATATCAGAAGAATATCAGAAGAATATCAGAATCATCAAGCAGTGTAATATAGTATGACCTCCATTGAATCAGAACCCATTAGCAAGCCGCCAGCCGCACAACCAGAGATGGTTATCAAAGGGTTTGCGCGGACATACGACAAGCCCGCCTCGAACTGGTACCAGAATCTAGTTGAGAATGCCGGTACGATATTTGGCGGGTGCGGTACATTTTGCTGTCTCTGTGCCAATCCGTACAAAGAAGTTGACCAAGGCGAGGTTGGGCTCATCCAGACGTTTGGTGCCCTTACACGCACCGTCGAGCCCGGACTTTGTTATGTGAATACCTGGTCTGAAAAATTGACCAAGGTGCTGGTCAAGATCCTCGTGCACGAGATCCCCGAGCAGAGCTGCTTCACGCGGGACAATGTGAGTGTGCGCATCACGTCGGTGGTGTACTACCACATTGTGGACCCTCAAAAGGCGATTTATTCCATTTCCAATATCCACGATGCGATTGTCGAGCGGACCCAGACCACGTTGCGGGACGTGGTTGGGAACCGGGTGCTCCAGGACGTGGTGGAGAAGCGCGAGGAGGTTGCGGAGGCCATTGAGGAGATCATTGCGAAAACCGCCTTTGACTGGGGGGTCAAGGTGGAGTCGATTCTCATCAAGGACTTGTCACTTCCGCCCAACATTCAGGAGTCGTTGTCGATGGCAGCACAGGCCAAGAGGATTGGAGAGAGCAAGATCATCAACGCAAAGGCAGAGGTTGAAAGTGCAAAGCTCATGAGGAAGGCCGCGGATATCTTGGCCTCGAAACCGGCCATGCAGATCAGGTACTTGGACGCGATGCAAAACATGGCAAAGTCGGCAAACACAAGAGTGATATTCATGCCGTCCACGGAGCAGGTGGAGAAGATGGCAACGGTGCAGGATGAGGTGAGGGGGGATGTGATGGCGATGCAGGAGGCGTTGGAGGATGATCATCATTACGAACAATCGAACGAAGTGAGATTGTGAGTGTGGATTGGAATGTGATGGTCACAATCGAACGAAGTGAGATTGTGAGTGTGTATTGGAATGTGATGGTCCAATCGAACGAAGTGAGATTGTGAGAAGTAGGATGAGAAGATGGTCCCACAATCGAACGTAGTGAGATTGTGAGATTGTGAGATTTCAAGAATACGATGGTCATGTTATAATCGAACGAAGTGAGATTTGAGATGTGGATTGAGAATATGATGGTCCACAATCGAACGAAGTGAGATTGTGAGTGTGGATTGAGAATGTGATGGTCCCACAATCTCACTTCGTTCGATTGTGATATGTGAATTATGAGAATATGATGGTCCTACAATCTCACTTCGTCCGATTGTGATCATCGTTCTGAGTGTAACGAAAGAAGCACAGGCCACTATTGACTAGTCGCCTTGAGCCTCTATTGTCTATTTTATTGCTCCGGAGCAACATAAATAAGGTATAATTGCTATGAGAACAGAACAGAAAATGAATACAACACGAGCAACACGAGCAACACGAGCGAAGCGAGTGCTAGTATTACGAATGTAGAAATAGTCAGGAGGTAGACGTAAAACTACCAGGAACGGGCATAAAGACTAGAAGTAGAAACAAACTTACTGGAGCAAAGTACAACTAGGAACTTACTTTGCTCAAGTTCGTAGAAGCAACTACAGAAGTAGAAGCTACTACTATCTCACTAGATTCGCTTCGCTCATCTAGTCTCGCTCATCTAGTCTCGCTCATCTAGTTTCTA
Source organism: Kodamaea kakaduensis (assembly GCA_030558435.1). NCBI lineage: Eukaryota > Fungi > Ascomycota > Pichiomycetes > Serinales > Debaryomycetaceae > Kodamaea > Kodamaea kakaduensis. The sequence goes on from JAJMSN010000010.1 coordinate 242,360, forward strand.
CTTCTAGTGGGGTTAGAGTGGGGAACAAAGAGTATCTCGCTTAACTCGGACCACTCGATCGATCTAACCGTTGTAAAGAATACACCATATTCAACAGTCATATATGTTGTTCATCATCCATATCTCTATCACTATCTTCATCCACTATCTTCATTGACTATCTTCACCATTATCTTCATCATTATCTTCATATCCATGTTCATATCCATGTTCATATCAATTTCATATATTCATCTCATATTACTTCTCACATTACTTCTCATATTATCTTCACATATCTTTACTTATCTTCAACTCACTTTCACTTATTCCATATCATCTAGAACTTATCTTTCCCCATCTTCAATCACTCCTCCTCTCTACTTTTCGTCTACGCGCTTTTTTCGCAACATCGAATCAAAAATTAAGAACAGCATTCAGGCGGCCACTTATTTATCCTCACATCCGCCGCTTGAACATGAACGGCCCCGGTTACGATTGGTTGAACCTTTCTTTAAGCGGAACTAACGGATCCCTCGCTCCCTCCGTATCGTTTGGAGATGATCAGAATAGCCAGAGCCAGAACAGCCAGAACAGCCAGAATAACCAGATTCAGGCGGAACAGAGTCAGCACAATCAGGTCAATCAAAGTCAGGTCAATCAAACTCATATCCAGAATCAGAATCAGGCTCAACCCCATCAAAACCAACTCCACCAAAATCAAACCACCCTTCCCCAAATAAATGTTGGGGTTCCTCAGAGACACCAATCCACAGGCCAACTTTTAGGGCAACCCTCCAACCCACCGGAACTCCCGCCACGCACTCACCTTGCTGTTTCCGAGTACGGGTTCAAGAATGCATCGGCAGAACAACTACAGCCCAACATGGTGCCGGATACCCACCGGTCTGTATTTAGTGCGCAGGAGTACAAGTACCACAAGACCAACTCTGCCGACAATTTGAACACTTCTGTTGAGCTGAGCATTCCGCTCTCGCTAACTGCCCAGGAACTCACGCTCCAGGAGTCCAAAACCTACATGCGGTGGTACAGCGATATACTAGCGCGTACCAATAGCCGAACCATCACGATGCAGGATGTGTTCAATTTCCTCAACAACTTTCGCATAACCAACCAAATGAAGGACAAGATCCGTACCATATTCTCGAAAATCTTGCATTCCATCAACATTGGCGAGTTCTTCGCCTTGTTGAGGCTCATTAGTCACTGTTTGTCCGGCACAGAACCCCTGCGGCACATGATCAAGGTCCAGGCACCAGTGCCTGCTCCCCCCTCAATCCTTTCAAAGAAACGCCATAATGATGACGAGGAGGAAAAGGCCGCGGAATCGGACCCGGAAGATAGCAAGCCGTTGGATATCGATAGCTTTACTCAATTCATGCTCACGGGTGAGCGCCCGGGCGACGTGCCCAAAAAGAAGAGACTGAAGAAACTGAAAACCGTCAAGTTCTCAGACCAGATCGTGACAGACGTGCACGAGGTCCTGACTCCGGTAGTCAACGAAGTTGACTACTCGTCGTTGTCAATGGACCAGCTCTTGCAGTTGACAAGGTCCGGTGCTGGTGCTGCCACAAATGACGAAGAAGAGAAACAGGTGCTAGAGGCCATGGAACCGCAAATGAACAACTTTCAGCATTTGAACGCAGTGGATACCGCCCTGATTGATGGGACACCTGCAAATATTCATGTGACGCACCCCAACCAAAGCCAGCCAGTGCAACCACAGGCCCCACAAGGACAACCACATGCTGCACACGCTGCCGGTGCTCATGCCGCCCGTGTGTTTTCGCCGTCGCCTGAACCAACGTTGTTGAAGCCCAACATGACTGGACCTGCCCAGATGGCCAAGATGAATATTGACGGTAGTCTTTCGCCCAACTATGACATGTCCATGAGCAATATATCGCCCATGAGACCTTCGAATGCATCCGGGGGGAGGTCGCCAATGAGGGACGCGTCCCCTGGTCCTTCCATACTGCCTTTGAGACCGAATGTCACGGGGCCTGCTGACATGGCCCGGATATTTGCGCCTCCGGAACAGGGCGAAACACCCAAGATACTGCTCCAATCGTTCACTTCACAGATGACGGGGAACACCCAGGCAAATACGGTGCAGAACCGCAATGTTCTGGACTCGTACCAGAATAGAGCACTTCCACCTCCGCCGGTTCCGACCACCAGGAGAACACGCCTGGTGAGTTCTCCGACCCCGCGTGTGGCGTCCCCGGGTAATGGCAAGGTGCCACCGCCACCACCGCCACTGAGAAGACGCCAGGCACCGCCGCCGTTGCCTCCAAAGGGAGAGGAGATGTATAGTTCGACGAACAGTAGCACGGCGAATATTTTGGATGATTTGAAGGCGTTGCAGGATGAGGTGGATAAGATAAGGAATATGACGGGGGGTTTTTAGTTCAATCGAGCGAAGCGAGATTGGACTAATGAGCTCAACAAGTAACCTAGTCAACCACTAGATGAGCAAGCTCATCTAGTGGTTGTGTTGGCCAATTTTCGCTCGTACAAGTCACTAGTGAGCAAGCTCATCTAGTGATTGTGGATGACTCGGCAATGTGACTAAATGATCGAGTTACTAGAAAGATCGAGGTACTTGACGGCTTCTCTCGATTGGAGTGGGCCAAGTTACTAGTGGGCTGCTCATAGTGAATATGAATGGACTAATGCAACGTCAGCTAAATAAATGGTCAGTTACTGAGCAAAGCTCGTGATGGCGCTGAGATCTGGATGACAGCTCGATATAAAGAGAAGATAAGCAATGCTGGTTGACATGAGCGAGTCAGATTGTTAGTCAACGATTGCTCTCAATCAGGTGATAGATGGGCTAGAAGTTTCGAGTTCACTCTCGATTGTGATGCGGAGATGGTGCTGATAACACGAAGATGAAGCTCTATATAGAAACGGATGGGATAGGAAAAGGACATAGAGAATATGATGAAGAGGTATGGAAGAAAACCAGATGAAAACCAGATGAAAACCAGATGAGCGAAGCGAATCTGGTTGAAAGTAAGAAGCCTAGATTAAAACAAGAGGGAAACAAGTTGAAAGTAAGAAGACTGGATGAAAACTAGATGGGCCAATTGATCTAGTAGTAACATACTATATAATAGCGAAGCAATCTAGTAAGGTACCAGATAATAGCGAGTGAATCTTAAATGACTAGATGGGTAAGAGCTTACCTACCAGGCGAATGACTGCTAATGACCGCACACTCTGCTTGTATAATAAGATAACTAGCTAAATGAGTCCATCAAATACTGCATATATTCCACAGATCGCCGACACTAAAGCAACAATCTTGGCGTAAATGTAGATTGTCGATAAGATATCAATGGAGTACTAGATGAGGTGATCGTGATCTACTCACAAAAGAACCTAACAATTTGGTTATTTCATAGACGTACACGAAATGACTCAATTGCGTAGTCAGAAATCAAAGTGCGTCTATTTTGGCTGCGAAATAGTTCGAAGCGTTGAGTGGAGACAATATTGCTAATGAACAATCGAGCAAAGCAAAAGCACCCATTCCCTCTCGATCTCTTGCTATTACTCTTCTATCTTTGCGAACAATTGAGCGAAGCGAGACTGTCAAATATGTCGGAACACCGGTAAACTCAGTACAACACTACTGAATCGGAAGATCTGGTGACTCGAAGCAAGTCCCAGTCAGCCCGTGGACGTCAGGATCGTCGTCACTACTCTGAATGGTTACAGACGTGGAGTTATGTCCCAAACCTCCCTCAGTGGCATGCCATTGGAATTCCTTTGCATTCATCAAAAGTCCAATGGAAAATGTCTCCGACAAAAGAGCGAGTGATTTAGGAGTGAGCTAGTACTGACTAAGTAGTGCTGATGAGTATATGAGCATATGAGTTTATGAGTACTGATAGTATTTAATCTGGTAGTACCAAGTACCGTGTCGCGCGCGAACTCAGTCATACAGATAACTAGACACTCCTAACTTGTTCATTTTGTTATCTTTCTCTGTGGATTCACCTTCCCATTGTACTTTTCAATGTCGTCTAATCCATGCCTTATCCACGCAAACCATATACAAGTTTACCTTTAACCATGTATCGGTCGATGTAGAATGCTTGCACAGTAGAGATGAGGTTTTCAGTGTGAGTTGGCGACAGAGTAGCAAACGAACTGACGAGCCAAGCTAGTTAGTGAGTAGTGAGGGAGGGATCTGTTACTATACTTTGTGTGAGACTAAAAAGAGCAGTGAATGGCAATGAGTGAATGACTGAACATGTAAAGCGATTGTCTAAAGTTATTGTTGAGTAAAGAGTGCAAGAGTAGTGTTGGGTAGTTAGATGTAGGTACTATTAGATATAGTACTATTAGATATAGTACTATTAGATATAGTACTATTAGATATAGTACTATTAGATGTAGTTACTATTAGATATAGTTACTATTGGGCTCTCCAATTCGCTCAATTGTTTTCTACCCCCAAAAGCCCCCTAATCACACCTTCCTACGGCTGTATCCCTTCTTTTGCATTCCTCTCGAAGAAAGCTTCACTAGCTCAGTTGGCAGAGCGTCAGTCTCATATTCATTGGGTGTGTAATCTGAAGGTCGAGAGTTCGAACCTCCCGTGGAGCAATCCACCTTTCTTCCTTTTTTTAGAGAATTTTTTGACAAGTTACACAATATTGAATGACTCACGGCTGATCAGTGAATATGTTACGCAATCTCATTATAAATGATCTTATTAACATAGATGAGCGGAGCATAGATGAGCGGAGCATAGATGAGCGAAGCGAATCTATGCGAGCTTAATCTATGTGAAGTTGTCAATTCATGTGAACTTACAAGAGTTACTTTATCTTACTACCTCCTCATCCATCTCTTCACCCCTCCACCTTCTAATTCTAATTAACAGATCATTGCTTGCAGCCTCGCCCTGCAATAACATGCAAAAATAGCACATTCCCTTTCTTGAGTCTTCTAGTACTACTGCTGCTACTACTTCACTTATACTCTTCTACTAGTAGTACTAGTAGTAGTACTCTACTACTACTCTACTACTACTCTACTACTCTACACTCTTCTAAATCTCTAATTTAATCTCTAATTACTCCAATTTTCTAATTTTCTTAAATTTCTTGACTTCTCTTTTCTTAGCGCATATCACCTAAGCGCATATCATCAGGTAACTGTAGCGCGATGATAAAAAGGCTTGTTCATCTCGGAATAATCATCAGCGATGGCGGAAATATCTTCCCAGGGCAATAATGCCATCATTTATCTCACGTATGTGTTTCTTCTCGTGACTGGTCTCCTTCTCGCGTGGAAGTTCACCAACTCCCTGAACTTCCTTTCCAACAACGGTACCCAGCGCGGGATCCCCCTTGCACTCAACTTCATTGCCAGTGCCATGGGGTGTGGTATTCTCACCACCTTTACTCAGATTGCAAACGTTTCTGGGTTGCACGGCTTGTTGGTGTACACCATTTCCGGTTCCCTCCCCATATTGTTGCTTGCGTTTGTGGGCCCGGTAATCCGCAGAAAGTGTCCCAATGGATTCGTTCTCACCGAATGGGTCCGTCATCGGTACGGAATCGTCACTGCGCTCTACCTTTCGTTCTTTACGTGTCTCAACATGTTTCTCTACCTCATTGCCGAACTTGCCGCAATTAGAGGTATCATTGAGACCATGACCGGACTCAATGCTCTTGGTGCCGTTATTGTCGAGTGTGTGGTCACCACTATTTACACCAGTGTGGGCGGGTTCCAGGTGAGTTTTGTCACGGACAATTTCCAGGGTGGCTTGGTTGTGTTGTTGGTGATTATCTGTGCGGCTGGTTTTGGGTCCTACATCGATATCGACAAGAGTTTGGTGGGTCCCTCTGGGTTATTGGATGCAAATAAATTGGGGTGGCAGTTGGTGTACATTCTCACTGTGGCCATTGTCACAAACGATTGTTTTATCGCTGGGTTCTGGTTGAGAACCTTTGCTTCAAAGCTGAACAAGGACCTTTTGATTGGATGTTCTATCGCGGCATTTGTTACTTTTGTCATCAATACCTTGGTGGGAACCGCCGGTTTCTTGGCGGTGTGGAGCGGTGACCTCACTGTCAATGACCCCAACGGAGCCAATGCACTTTTCGTGCTCCTTACCAAGATGCCGAGGTGGATTGTTGCGTTTGTGCTCATCTTTAGTATTGCGTTGAGTACGTGTATGTTGGACTCGTTGCAGTCGGCACTTGTGTCCACCATCTCCAACGATGTGTTCCGCAACAAGCTCAAGTTTTTGTACGTGCGTGGACTCGTGGTCCTCGTCATGATCCCCATTGTGGTTCTTGCCGTCAAGGTGGCCGACAACATTTTGCAGATCTACCTTATTGCAGACCTTGTTTCTGCGCTGACCATCCCCATCATCTTTCTTGGTTTGAGTGACGCGTGGTTCTGGTTCCTCAGGGGATTCGATATCATGGTTGGTGGCTTGGGTGGATTGTTGGGGGTGTTCATCTTTGGAACAGTGTACTATGGACTGGCGAGGGATGGAGGTCGCTTGCTCCTTGTGTGGAACGGGTTGTACAACCCAGAGGACTGGGGGCCTTTTGGTGCGTTTGTGATTGCACCATTTGGAGGAGTGGTGTTGGGCTTGTTGAGCGCGGCATTGAGAATAGGAGCGTTGTATATCGTGGCTAGGGTCAAGGGGACGGAGTTTACGGCTTTGGATAGGCCGGTTGTGGAGGATGAGACGCTGGTGGAGGAGGTTAGTGAGGAGTTGGGGCCGAAGGATTCAAAATAAGCACCAATCACAATCGCGAAGCGGTTGTGATTGGTGCGAAGTAAGTAAACAATGAGCGACGAATTGTTTGCTTCGTCTTTGTATGCTTCGTTAATTGTTATGCTAAGCTAATCCTTTGCTAACATGAAGCAATTGTTTTCAAAGTCAACTGTTACGCTTATGCAAAGCAATGTGATCACGGCCTCGTTGCCTTATCTTGTCAAGATATACAGATTGAACACTAGGGAGCTGGTAGAATTAATAAGGGAAATGTAAAAGTGGTACATAGTACCGTTAATAGATAATAAAGGATAGACTCACAATTAGCGAAGCAAGTAGAAAGATGACACAATTGAGCGAAGCGAGATTGTGCCTAGTAAGTAGAAAGGTGTAATCACAATTGAGCGAAGCGAGATTGTGCCTAATAAGTATTAACAAGGTTACAGGAGGACATGAAAAGTAAAATTCAATATGTAAGTAGTTTCAGAGTCTTCTAGATAGTGTAGTCATGTCAATGCTTACTTGATAATTATATAATATTACACGTGACTAAGGCATTCCACGTGCGTCAACAAGTCTTCTCATTCACATGATCGCTGGTTAGTAACCTGTTTATTCTTGACTTATCTCAGGGGAATAGTATCACCTCGAATGGGAATTGTTATGATGTTTCATGTTGCGGTTGAAGGAAGACGGAAGGTAACGGGATGAAATAGAATAGGAAAAGAATAGGGAAAGAATGGAGGAATGAGAAAAGGTGAAAGGGATGAATAAGAAGAATGAAGAAGAATGAAGAATAAGAAAAGAATGAAGAATGAAGAATAAGAAAAGAATGAAGAATAAAGAATAAAGAAGGAAGCTGCAAAAACTACTCCTATTTCAGGCTGCGAAAATACTCCTATTTGAGGCTGCGAAAAAAAATTGAGGCTTCTTATCGGATGTTTGTGGAAGGTTTGTCATATCTAGTCCACATTTAGTGTTGAGTTTTCTTTTCAAATCGATCGAGTTATCTTGTCATCTTTGAGTGATTTCATTTGTCATATATGACCTTTATTTCGCTTTATTGGTGTTCTTTGAACAAATTCTCTTCGCTCATTTGTCCTCGATTTGTACTTTATTCTTCGCTATCTTCGCTGTCTTCTATTATCTTCTATCGAACAAATTCGCTTCGCTCATTTGTTCACTTTGTTCACCTTGTTCTTATCTCATTTTAATTCTTATCGAATTTCGCTCAATTGTGTCAAGTTCTGTCTTATCTTTTCGAACAATTTCAACAATTTCGCTGCGCTCAATTGTCTCAATTGTTCTTATGATCTTCTCAGACGTCCCCCCCAACAAACGACTCGCCCAAGTCACCTGCGCCATCATCTGGTGCCTTCTATCCGGCGGTCCAATCTTTGGCTTTGCTGCTCTCAAGCCCATCCTCATCAATGAAGGCGTCTACGAATCCACCTGCGATGTGGGTATACCCGCTGCCCTTTCCGGGTCCACCAAGTGCAATGCCCAGGACCTCAAACTCAACATGATGTTCACTGTTGGCGCCGGTCTCACAAACGTCTCGGCCCTTGTCATTGGTCGTGTGTTGGACATTTACGGCCCCAAGGTCTGTGGCCTCATTGGCGCTGCCTTTCTTTACGCTGCCCTGGCCACATTCATTTATGCCCGCCCCCTCGAATACACCTTTATCGACCCCTGGGTCACTGGTTACGCACTTCTTTCACTTGGAGGTCCCTTTGCCTTTATTTCCTCCTTCCAGTTATCCAACTCCTTCCCCAAACAAAGTGGAATTATTCTTGCCCTCATTTCTGGAGCGTTCGATGCCTCCAGTGCCGTGTTTCTAGTTTACAAGGTGTTTTACACAAGAACCGGTTTCACCATCGAAGGTTTCTTTTCCCTCTACCTTTTGGTGCCCACATTCATTACGATCGCCCAATTAACCATTATGGAAAAAGAGTCTTACAAGGCCGCACCAGTCGTTGAATCTGGAGAAAATGCACCATTGCTCGAACCCCCCACTGGGAGAAGAGACTCTATTGGTGATGCCATCAAGCAACACTATGTGGATGAAGGTGAAGAGTACTTGGTTGAACACTCTGGAATTTTCGGGATTTTACACGGTCAAAGTGCGCTGAGCCAGCTCAGATCACGTTGGTTTGTGTTGATTTGTGTGTTTACTGCTGTGCAAATGTTGAGACTCAACTACTTTGTGGCGACTATCGGCACCCAGTACACCTACTTGTTTGGCCTGAGCCAAATGGCTGAGAAATTGAACAGGATCTTTGACGTTGCACTCCCTGTGGGTGGACTCATTGCGATTCCCTTCATTGGGTTGTTCTTGGACCACTGTTCTGGGATTACTGTGCTCACTACAGTGCAAGTGGTGTCGCTCGTGTATGGTGTTGCTGGATTGCTGAGCAACTGGTACGCTGGGTCGGTGAATGTGCTTGTGTTTGTGACGTTTAGGCCCTTGTTCTACACGGTGATTTCGGATGTGTGTGCCAAGGTGTTTGGCTTTGAGACCTTTGGGACTGTTTACGGGATGATCATGTCCATCTCTGGGATGATTAACTTTTTCCAGTCGTTCTTGGACGACTGGACGCACTCGGTGTTTAAGATGAACCCAAGACCGATTAACTTGAGTTTGTTGTTTGTGGGGTTGAATGTGGGGAGTGTGTTGGTGGTGTATGTGGTGCAGCAGACGAGGAGGTGGAGAACAAAGCGAATGAACGAGCAAACGAACGAGCGAAGCGAATGAGTGAGTGAGTGAGTGAGTGGGTGAGTGGGTGAGTGAGTGAGTGAGCGAGTGACTTTTTCGATGAACGAATGAGACGAGTGAGTGAGTCGAGTTAGTGAGCCGAGTGACTCATTAATATGACTTGGTTTCGATGAGAGAGTGAGACGAGCGAGTGAGTCGATTAAACGAATCGAATGATGTTTCGATGAACGAGTGAGTGAGTGAATGAGTGAGTGAGCTATTTGTACGACTTATCAAACGAGTTGATCAAACGAATCGAATGGTGTTACGATTCGCTTCGCTCATCGATAAACCAATCGAATGCGTTTCGATGAGCAAGTCAATCAAAGAATCAAGATCGATGAGCACAGTGTGATTGAATGAATCATCTGTTGATGAGCTAGGCGTATCGATTAAGCATATCGATTAAACGAATCAAGAGATGTTCGATATGCAAAGCGAATTGGTGCTAATCGAATGATGTTTCCTCGCTTCGCCATCGACTAAAGAATCATGAGATGTTCGATGAAGCGAGTGATTAAATCATCTTGGATGTGCGAAGTACCAACAAACCGATAGATGTTCATCGACTTAAGCAAGGATGTTTGCTTGGCGAAACAAGTGATTAATGGATTATCGCTCATCGATGAAATGAGAATGTACCTGAACGAGACAAGTGGAGAGATTGATCGAGTGGATATTTCCGGCCCACTCGCTTCTCAATTGAAGTGATGGTTCCTGACGAACCAAGTGAGAGTACAGTAAAATGAAGAGCGAAATGAATAGTGAATTCGTTATCATTAGCACTACGATATTACTCATGGCTCAATAATTCACAACTCGCTTCGCTGATGAATGGTGAATATAGATGATAGATAATGGACAATAGGATAAATTTTTGTAAAATTGTACCAAAAAATTGGCAATTGTGTTTCAGATTTGTTTCAGAGACGCGAGTGAACATTCGAACAATTGAGTGAAGCGAAATTGTTCACAAGATAGTGTTGTTCTTGTTTACGTAATTCCTCATTCTCCCATTTCCCCATTCTCCCATTCTCCCATTCTTCAATCTTCCATCGTCCAATCTTCCATCTTCCATCTTCAATCTTTTCTACTTTTTCAGCCATTTTACAATTTCGCTGCGCTCAATTGTAATTGTTCGCTCTTACTGTCATGAAACTATCCATACTAGCGCTAGCCACACTACTACCTCTCGCCCACTGTTCTGTCGGTGAGAACCTCCCCGAGTTCAAACAATGCATACACGAATGCGAAGTCATCCTCGACTGTATAAATGTTTTTGCTAAGCGAGATAGTATACCTGGTACTTCTACCACTTCTACTACTACTTCTACTCTCTCCAAAAGGAACAAGCCTTTCACACGAGATGTTTTCCTCTACCAAAACCAGTTGGCGTCTATTTTCCAGCCCTTTTGGAGCTGTTCGCTGGACTGCAACTACAAGTGCCAGCAGATCGTCACCGATATGCGCGAGGCCAATGGCCAGGCGATGGTGCAGTTCTACGGTAAATGGCCCTTCAAGCGAGTGCTTGGGATGCAGGAGTTCTTTTCGGTGCTATTGCTGGTGGGCAACTTGATGGTGAACTACAACTGCATGTTCAAGATCTTGCGCCAGTACAACAAGAACAAAAAGAATGGCGGTAACGGGTACGATCTCATGTACCGCGAGTACCTCCAGTTCATCATTGTGAGCATATTCGGGTGGCTTTTCAGCACGCTTTTCCACATGCGTGATAATGCCGTGACAGAAACTCTCGACTACTACGGTGCCTTTGCCATAGTGGTGATGAACTTTAGTGTGATTTTCGTGCGCTACACCAACTTGTACCGGTGGCCGCGCCGGCTCTGGGCATGGAAGCTCGCCATGCTAGGGGTGTACGTGTTCCACTGCTGGAAACTCAAGAACAAGTGGGACTACCTGTACAACACCAATGTGAGTGTGTTGTTTGGGATCATGAGCACGACGCTTTGGGTGTTGCACTCGTTGCACGTGCGCCGCCAGTACAAGAAGAACTATATAGCGTACAACAACTCGATACAGTTGCTTCCGTTTGAGGTCAAAATTCTCACCAAACTCAACTATCTTGGGATATCGCGCCCAAAAATCGTGCCCATACTCCCGATCTTGCTCAATTTGTGGCTTATATGTGGGATGTCGTTCGAGTTGTTGGACCGCGAGCCGTTGTACAGGTTGTTGGACGCGCATGCGATATGGCATTTGTTTACGATATTTCCACCGATTATTTGGTATGACTGGAATATTTGGGATATTGAGAGGGAGCTGTTGGCAAAAAGTTGAACAACGAGCGAAGCGAGTTGTTCAACTAAAGAATGATATTTGAGAACGAGCGAGCGAGTTCGAATGGTCTACCAACAATGATGTTTAGAACAACGAGTGAAACGAGTTGTTCGAATGCATGTTTCTAAACTATTTGACAATTAAGTTCGAATGGTCTACCCAATAATGTTTGAGAAAGAGTGAAACGAGTTCGAATGGTCTACTCAATATTGTTTGAGAATGTCAACAATAATGTTTAGAACAACGAGTGAAACGGTTGTTCGAATGCATGTTTCCAAACGAGAACGAGCGAAGCGAGTTCGAATGACCAGCCAACAATGTTTGAGAACAGCGAGTGAAACGAGTTGTTCGAATTGATACTCCAATATTTGGGAACGAGCGTACACATGCTTCCAGAATAATATCTGGAACCAAGTTCAAATGGCCTACCCAATAATGTTTGAGAATGACCTACTCAATAATGCTTGAGAATAACCTACCAACTGGAACAACTCGTTTCACTCGTTGTTCGAATGCATGTTTCTACACTATTTGACAATGAGCGAAGCGGGTTCGAATGCATGTTACATGCCGATTGGAGAATGTTTCATACGCTGAGAGCGAATTCACGCTCTCAACACTAACTGAGAGCGAGCGAGCTCGCATGTTTCCCAAGAGCTGAACGAATCGATCACGTGATTACAAAATCTGAACCAGCTAATGCATCAATACGAGAATATCGAGTTCGTGTGTTAACATTTGAGAACTCACTCGTTCTTATGTGGATTTCGCATGTAGAACATTGTTCGAGTTGCTAAAGGACAATGTCAGAACAAGTCAAGCAAATTAAATGGAGTGTGAAGGGTGACTTCAGACTTCATGAGTTGTCACTCACACTCGCTTCACTCACTCGTGTGTTCGCTCTTTCAAAAACAGACTAGATAAATAGATTGTTGGTAGCATGCTAATAGAGGATAATAGAGGAGAGTGTAGACCCTGAAAGTTTCTTTTACCAAAAAAGAAAGGCACCCCAGATCGCGTATCTGATGCAGGCTCAGCGAGACTGATGATGATTACCGATGAACATGAAGAGGTTTGATGAACATTAAGAGGTAAATTAAGAGCTAAATATGTACATTACTGAACAACTGAATATTAGTGAACATTAGTGAACCCTAAATTGAACATTAGTGAACATTAGTGAACATTAAAGTGAACATTAAAGTGAACATTAAAGTGAACTTAAACTGAACATTAACACCAACATCAACTCAAACCAAACTACATTCAAAACTCAAACATCCCCAAGCTCTCAATTCTTGGCTCAACATTGCTCTTGTTCGCATTCAATGTCTCATTGCTCTTGTGCTGTCACATCGCTCATCATTCTTGCTCGGGTTCAGAAAAAAGGGTTCAGATGGATGAAAAGAAATGGACTGTCATCCTTTTTGGAATGCCAGTTGCGTTACTTGGTTACTTTTCAGTTACTTTTCACCCAGTTACTTTACTGTCCCTTCAACCCTTATCTTTATTGTTTTGTCTGCAGGACTCGGACTTGCAGGATAAGCCGATTGGACCGGTGGGGTTACATCAGGAGTAAAGTTTAAGTTGTAATTGAGCGAAGCGAAATTATGAGTGAGTATAAAGTAGGTTGTAAGTGGGTTGACTTGATTGCTCAATTGCTCAATTGCTCAATTGGTCGGTCAATGGTCGGTCAATAGTCGGTCAATTGTCACTCAAAAAAACTTGCTCGATTGCAATTTTTCAGTCGATCCAAATGCGATCTCGCTTCAAATTACTGGTCAATGCTAAATCGAGTGAGGGAGAGTATTTGCATAGCTACATATCAAATAATCTAGCTTGCTTAATATTTGCAATTGGCCTAACAATATTCGAGCTTCGCTCGAATATTGACTACAGTATAGTATTAGAATAATCTCGCTTCGCTCAATTATTGAATAAAGAGTGGTAGGCTAACAGTAATCTCGCTTCGCTCGATTATTGACTAGTGCTAGATTCTACAATCTAATAATTAGTGAACAATGTTCTATAAATGCAAACGGAACCGAATAAACCCTTAGGTTATGACGAAATGCTGTGGACAAGTCCATTATGATCCATGATCAAAGAAATAATGCAAAAAGGTGAAATCACCTACGAATGGAACGGTAATCAGTTAGCCAACGATATGATGACGCCAAGATATCTTGTAACCAAGACATCTTGTGTCCTACTAGTCCCTATGATGTTCGATGCTCCCTCAAAGTAAGTCGATCATGTGGACAGATTACACCAACAGCTTCTCCTGGGGCCTTCTGGAAGCAGCCAAGAGCAACTTGATTCCCCCAGCAAATGCCGAGAAGAACACAAACATTGCGAGAATGTTGAAAATGGGCACCTCCTGGTCGTGGGTGTACAGGTGGTTAAAGTTCTTATGTATGAGGTCGTAGCTCTGGAACTTGATGAAGGGAAGCACGTGTTTCAAGCTGCCTGTGTCGTAGAATGCGTGCTCCTCAAGGAGAACTGGGTCGTCAGTTGGAGGTGGTATCATAGTGTGTAGATAAGATTTATAAGATTAAGACTTGAATATAAGACTTATCTTAAGAATTTGTCCTTTTATAAGACTTTACCTTTTATAACCTTTTATAAGACGATCATCTCATCAGGAATCCTCTAAAATATATACGTTCTCAGACAAAAATAGTTTGCGCCATTTTTTCGCAGGGATGGAAATATTTGGCAACACATTATTTTTAGCTGCCACGTCCATGGCACCCGGCACCTGGCAAACAGTCCCCCCGTACCGTCCCAGTCTACCCAGTCCTTCCTTGCTGTGAACAGCTCATCTGTAACCAAAGCAAAAAAACTTTAGCAAAAAACTTTAACTAATAACATAACCGTAAATAGTTTATGCAAAACATGGTTCAAAATGAAAAAGGTTAGAAGATGGAAGGGGATAGAAGGGAGGATAGATAATAGAAAAGGTATGATAATAGAAAAGGTATGATAATAGAAAAGGTATGAGAGAAGTCAGGGAAGACAGAGAAGACAGAGAAGACAGTTAGAGAAGATAATTAGATAGAATGAAGGGAGAAGGACTGGGAACTTGCGCTGCCGTTTGAACCAGCTTATCTAGAAAATAATGGCAGGAGTGTCAACGGACACAAAGGCACCGAGACACCTGGACGTAAATTGGCGTGACGTCAGGGGAACGGCTGGCTAATGCAAGTGGTGGTGATCTGGGTGATGATCTGGGTGAATACGGGGCTTACTACGGGCTTGTGGCCTGTGCCTGGTACCTCGTAGGCCACGCCGTAGACCCTTCATCTCAAACGCAAGTCGTCACAAAGTCTAATGAGACTTTTCAGTTGGTTACACAATGCAGCAGAGATGAAGAACGTTGATCGACTCCTCTCGACTCTCACAATTGAGCGCAGCGGAATTGTGAGAGGAGAGATATTAGGAGAGGATGTTAAGGAGAAGGAGATAGAGAGAAGCTAAAAGGAACAATGTTCCCTTCTTAGAACAGAAGAATAGAACTTACAATGAAAGAGAAGGGAGAAAAACTCTGTATTTTCCGGGATTTGGCGGTTCAAAGAATCCCGGAATGTTTCTTAGTTTTGCATGGTTTGTTGCATGGTGTGTTTTTTGGTTTGTTCCGAGTTTATTGTTGATCAAACTTTGGTCTTCGCAGACTCGCTTCTTTTGAGCCCAACTCATCCGGAATCGGATGCCCAAAGTTTATTGTTCGTCAATTGAAACACTCAATCAACATGAGCGAAGCGAATGTTGATTGTGGAGTGATGAGAAGAAGAGAAGAAGAGAAGAAGAGATAGGAGAAGGGACAAAAAGAGAGCAATAAAAGAGGACTAATGGGGACGAAAAAACACCCAAAGTGTTTGTGGCGCAGACAATTTCACTTGCATTCCTTCACAGGTGCATCACTTGTTCTCTTCATCACTTCATCTTGACTTACCTCATCCCACATCCTCATCCCACCTCATCCTCATCCTCATCCCACCTCATCCATCCCGCCCCATCCCATCACCCCACCGTCTCAAACACAACAAACTCAAACAAAAGGTTTAAACAATAAGAAACTAGAACTCTATACTCAAACACCCTCTCAAACAGCGCTCTCAAACTTCTCTCAAACAATGGCTAAAACAATAGACTTGACTGAACAATGGCTCACTACCACTAACCACGAGCCAAAACAGCCATACGAGCCAAAACAGCTCAAACAACTAGTCTAATAGTCTACTAGAAGTCTACGATACTAGAATAGTCTCTAGAATAGTCTTAGCCTAATAGAATAGTCTATCAGTACTAGTCTACTTTAGCGACGCTATCCGGTTAAACTTGATCGAAGCCTATCTACTGTCTATTCTCTATTCCCTATTCAGTCTACTTTGTCTACTTGTCTACTTTGTCTACTTGTCTACTTTGTCTACTTTGTCTACTTTGTCTACTTTGTCTACTTTGTCTACTTTGTCTACTTGTCTACTTGTCTACTCTGTCCATATCTGTCTATCTATTGTTCATTATCTAATCTATTGTGCATTCATTGTGTACCTGAAATGGCTGGCTAACGGTAACCTGTAAATACGAAACTGTAATCAGCACGTGAGCAAATTCAAGACACCCACTCGTAGCCGCGCCAATCTTAAATCGAACGCAAACGGAGTTTCATTTCATCGTTCACATACTCAGTCTACACTATTCCACTCCACACTATTTGTCCCACTATTTGTCCCACTGTTTATACTCATCTCCATTATCTCCACTTACTTTCCATCACTAATCTCCACTTCCCTCCATTACATCGACCATCAACCATCTCACTGCGTTCGATGGTGATGGTCGATGGTGATGGTCGATGGTCGATTCTCCCTATCGTTTCAAGATTGGTATTTGTGCACGAATTTCAATTCCTCTTCTGTTACACGGTTAGAAGCCATCTAAAAAGAAAGAAATATGTAACTAATTAGCGATGAATAGACCTTGGCATGTATTATTTGTCTACTCAATACTCTCCACACTTTTACTAAGTCTTATAAAATAGTCTTCCTGATTAATAGTCTTATTAACACTTGCTTATTTTCTACTACCACTACTTCTCCTTCTACTATTTCTTCTTTTTCTACTACTACCTCTACTACTTCTCCTTCTATTATTTCTTCTTCTTCTTCTACTACTACCTCTACTTCTTCTTCTACTTCTTCTCCTCTACCACCCCCTCTACTCTTTCTTTTACTCATCATCAATCTGACTAGCAAAGCTGTCAGATAGCTTAGTCAGACCATTACATAATATCAGACGGAAGATTAAGCGAGCAAGCAAGGTGCAAGCAGGTGCATGGAAGGTGGGGGTGGGCAGAAGCATGGAAGACAACATAGGCTGGAAGGTGGAGCAATGGCGTGCTTAGTCGAGTGACGTGCAGAGTGACAGACGAGATGGCAGACGACAGAAGATAGGCAGAAGATAGGCAGAAGATAGGCAGACGATGGACAGACGATAGATAGGCAGATGGAAGACAGACTCAGACAACTGGGAGACGATTTGGACAGACTCTGTGATTTTTAGTTGTCAGTGTGATGCCGAGGATGAGAATTTATGCTCGCTTACACGCACCAAAAGTAGAGTTGGGTGAGTTACACTGAGACTTGAGCAACGATCTACACTTGATCTACTGAACTACACTTGATCTACACTTTCGCTTCGCTCAAGTGTAGTAAACTGAATATCAGCACTACACTTGAGCGAAGCGAAGTGTAGAGGAAATGAGAAAGCACACTCTCTACACCACACACTGAGGCTTGTTTTTCGGTATTTTTGTGTAATCAAAGTTTTTTGCACCCACCCTCCGATTCTGCTTGATTAGCATATCACTCTTTTTCTTCCACTTCTCACCCTTCTCTTCTCTCCTCTCCTCACTTCTCCTCACCTCTTACTTCTTCACAACTTGCTCGCAATTGTTTGTAATGTGTGAAAATGTAGGCAGCTCCACCCATAAACGAGGCAAAAGGACGCAGGGCTGCGTGGACCAAGTGCACCAACGCCTCATCACAAAGCAAGTGTCAATCAGTATTTTCATGTGCAATTCAGGAGGGACTGTTGTTCCTGGGTACTAACGGATAACGGTTACTCACTCACGAACGAGCGACCTCACAAACGAGCGAAGCGAGTGAGTGAGGAGTGAGTGAGTAAAGTGAGTGAGAAAGTGATTTAGTAAGTGAGAAAGTGATTTAGTGAGTGAAAAAGTGATTTAGTAAGTGAGAAAATGATTTAGTAAGTGAGTAAAGCGAGTGAGTAAATTGAGTGAGAATGTGACTGAAAGTAACTGAGTGAAAGACTAACTGAGTAAAGTTAGTGAGAAGTAACTCAAAAGATGTGATTGCCTCGAAAAGGTGAAGATGGGCCCATCACCATTCTTTGCACATGTATACGAGGAAGACAATGATAAGATTCGACTCAAACAAGGATGGAGTCTGCATCGGGAATATACATCCAGATAATTCTAGATATTTTCACCGTATGAAGCGGAGTTAGGGGAGCAGGGGAGGGTAGGCTAGGAGAAGGGGTGGATTACTAATAGAGGAGGGAGAGGAGTGGGAGTAGTGGGAGTAGTAGAAGTAGGAGTAGAAGTAGTAGAAGTAGGAGTAGAAGTGGTAAGACTAAATTTCAAGTGGGTGAATTAACTATTGAACATGTTCGTAGAACATGTTCACGCAGTATCTGTGGGGGAGATGTCGTCATAGCTGCAAGAATTCTAATACAAACGAGGATGACGACGCAACAAAGAGCGAACTTTCGATCAGAGATGAGCTCTGGTTGTGTCAAGCGGAAAATATGCCATGAGAAGTAACAGCAAGCAAGCAATCAACAATTGAGCGAAGCGAAATTGTTGGTATAGCCGAACATCACAACCACATTTCGCTTCGCTCAATGTGGTTGACGTGAGATGCAATTTTATTAAACCGATTTCCTGCAAACCGATTCCATTTAGTGAGACTCCATTTTGTCAGACAATTTCGCTTCGCTCAATTGTGACTTAATTGTGTAGTGAGTAATTTCCGGCTAGACATTCACAATTTCGCTTCGCTCAATTGTGAATATACTTTTCTTGTTTTTCCGATTACATCATTCCCACGCACTCTAGTGCCAAAAATGAATGTGAGAAAATGCCGTATTTTCGGGCACCTTCTATTTTCTACGGAGCAATACAACTGCAAGGCGATTTCATACTGCCTCGTCCTGCTTACTAACTGTGCCGAGTCCCGTTCTCTGTTCCTCAGCCGAGTCTCAGCCGAATCTCTGATGAGTCTTTGATGAGTCTCTGATGATGTCTACCAGCTATAAACTCTGCCTTTCTTTGTCTCCTCATCTCTATTTCCTCTATTATCTCCTCTACCCTCTATCTTCTCCTCTCTCTTTCCTCTACTTCCCCCCCTCGCTCGCTGCACTCTCGAGGGGGGGGGGCGGCCCGCAAACGATCCGAATTCCCAATTATCGTTCGATTTCCAAACGCTCATTTCCCCGGTATTTTCATATTTTTTTCCGTTATTTTTTGGCTTTTCGCAGCCAAAGATCGGATTTGTAGTCTCTATTATTCATTATTCACGATTATTCACTATTATTCTATTCTATTATTCCGTTGTTCTACCAACTATTATTCTACTTGATACTTCACAATGCATTTAATATTTTCGTCTAATCAATACCATCGAGTTTTCGAGCAAACTGGCATTCTACTATTCTGCCATTCTACTGCCATTCTACTGCCATTCTTATTCTGTCATTCTTATTCTGCCATTCCATTCCGCCATTCTACCATTTTTCTACTCTTTTATGCTCACAATGCTATTACTATCCCTATTTGTCTATGTTCGATGGTTTCACCATCGAGTGAACCAAGTCCTACTCACTCACTCACTCGCTTCGCTCGTTCGTTCGTGAGTTACTTTGATCTCCACTTATCAAACAACCCCCGTTTCTTCTTCTCCGGCTTCTCAAACCTATGCAATGGCTTCACCTCCTCCCTCTTTTCCTTTTCTTCCTTCCTTTCCCTCTCCTCCACCTTCAAGCTCTCTAATGCCGACACCATATCATCTGCCGTCAGCACCAGCAGTGCAAAGCTATTGTAGCGCAGGGGAAAGATCAGCGACGTGCTGGCCAGCGACACCAGCACGTTTCTCACGCTCTCCCCCCCCAACGAAAAGTCGCTCTTAAAAATGTGTTCTGGTGGACTCAACAAGTACTCGAGCACATACTCCAAGAGCTCTCTCCACAACGCAAATAACTCATTGTACGCCCTGTCCTTGAACCGATTGCTCTGGTTACCGTCCCTGAGGTTTTCCACGACTGTTGCAATCAACTCTCGCGAGATTCGCGCAAGTCCACTGCTGTTCGCAGCCAAGTTACTGTCAAACATACCGCGGTACACATTGGCCATCATGCGAAAGTAGTCGTAGCTCTGGTCCATCAAGTACGTAAACACATACGTCTGCACCAACTGGATGTCTCCAGTCGACGACAAGTCCAGCGGGTCTGCGGTCTTTTGGCCTAGTCTGTACATGAGATGGTCGAGCACATCCACAAAAAACTTGCGCATTCGGGTGATTGGAGGGAGGGTCTCGAAATAGTTGACGCCTTCGCGGGGACACTTGAAGTCCTGGTACACGTCGTTCCAGAACAACTGCAGGCCGATTATTGTGCGGATACAGCAGTTGGAGTCCAAGTTCTCTTCTTCCAGGTCGTTGTCGGTGAGCTCGTCGTCGCCCTCGGTGGCCTCCTCGCTCAACGAGGGGAGCCCAAACACCTGCTTGCGCTGGTGGTTCTGAGCGGCAATCCGCTCAATCTTGCGCATGTACCGCAACCGGTGCACGCCCAGTCGCTTATATAAGCTATGACGGTACTGCACCAAGTGGTACTGATTAGAGATTTCTTTGAAGTAAGTGTACCGAAGGATCTGGAGGTTTCGCACGCTAAACAAGAACTCACCCGTGCTGCTGCGCACACGGTTGAGTGCGAGGTTGGTGCGGTGCTCGCGAAGCACTCGCAACTCCAGGATTTCACGCTCGTACTCTGCAATTCTAATTTCAAGCTGGCTCAAGGGAACCTGTTTCATTACATAGTGGGTGACCTCGGGGTCGAAAAGCTTCTTTTGGCGCTTAAAGTACGGCGAGTAGTTTTCGTCGGGGTCGATAATCATGGTGTTGGTGTTGAAGGGCATGCTGCAAATCAGCGACTTTTGGTTGTCGGGGTTTGTCTGGTACCGGTTGAGAATCGACAGGGTGTGGCTCAGCTTGGACGAGTGTGTGCTGGCCGTCTCGAGCAGGTGCGACAGTCGCCCACTGGCGGGGGTCCTAATGGTGTCCAGCCGGCTGGTACACGAACGGGCATCGCTAGTCGTGGTCTTCTTCACCTTTTTGCGCACCGCCCGCTTGCCGATCCGCTCGGTTTGCGTGTGGTTCTGGAGAACGAGAAACGCAGACATGCTGGCCTTGAAACATGGATCGCCCTCATTATATACGCCAATATCGGTTTGCGGCAAATGGGAAAAAGAAATGCGCCTCCAAAATATTTCACTCTTGTGACAGGAGCCAGAAAATATGAATAAAAGGCGATCTTGCGCGTGGGATAAAAATAGGTAGCAAGTAGGCAGTTAGCCAGTAGAGTAGTGGTAGTAGAGTAGTGGTAGTAGAGTAGTGGTAGTTTACTACCACTACTCTACTGATTACTGACTCGTTAATCACTCCAACTTCCTCAACTACTCACTGCTCACTACTTTATTCACTAAACTTCAGATCTCATTATTATTACTACTATTTTTTACATTGTTTAACGGCACAGGTACACAGAATATGCGATGGTGTCTGACTGTTGCACTACACAATATTACAACACTAACATAACACACAATATTACACACAGTCGCAAATTCTGTAGTACTGACATTAGTATTACATCAATACTAGTAGTACTACTACTAGTACTACTACACTACTAGTACTATTATACTTTACTCTACTCTACTCTACTCTACTCTACACAACCACTACACTACTACCACTACGACTACTGCGTAGCCGTAGTGGTAGTAGTGTAGCCGTAGTGGTAGCCTAATGTCTGTCTTCTCGCCTATGTTTTAAAATATTACTTGATTTGACTAATTTTTCTGAGCTAATTTTCATTCGGCATTCGTATATCGGCCCAATATACTTTGTACCCGGTCACGCTCATTCTTCGCCCCACTTGGCAAGTTTGGGTTAGAGTTTGCATGCTGTGTTGTGGCACCGAGTGCACGTAGCACCAAGTGTCATGTAGCATGGTGTGGCAGGGAGCACTGATATAATTGTAGCGTTGATTGTAATTGTTAGTAACCAGTGGCCTGTTTTGTACCTTGACTACCTGTTCTTTCTAGAACATGCATACCGATAAAGTTTCATCCATTTGTAGCTCTGTCAAACTTTAATCTCCAACGTCGCCTAGAGTTATCGCTGCTTACATCGCACCCCATTTGCTATGACGCACGGCGTGTATGCGGTCACGTGTCAAGGGGATGGGGTCCACATTCCAACGGCAGTCGAGCGCCGCCACCACATCGCTAGCTCCGCTAGTAAGGCGGAGTAGGGAAGGTGGTTGGAGTAGGAGTAGGCTGCGGAGTAGGCTAAAGATATTATTGTCTGAGAATTTCACTCTCAAGGTCCTTTCACTTTATTTTTACTCTTCACTATTCTTCATTATTCTTGATTATACTTTCTTCTTCTTCTTCTTCTTCTTCTTCTTCTTCTTCTTCTTCTTCTTCTCTTCTTCATCTTCTTCTCTTCTTCTTCTGCTTCTCATCTTCTTCTCATCATCTCTTTATCTTCTCTTTATCATCATCTCTTTATCTTCTCATTCTCTTCTCTATCTCTACATCGAACAACTTCGTTCGCTCAGTTGTTCTCTTAAGTCCGCATTAATCCGCACCACTCTACTTCCATTGCTACCCCTGATATCCTCCCTATTTATTCAATCAACCCCCATTGACTAGTCAACATTCAACAGGCAGTTGTGACTTGCGCTACTACAGCTTTTTTAACAGCTTTTTTGAAACCTATTCACCACCTATTTACTAAGCTACAGCACAGCTTTTTTACAGCTACAGCTTTTTTACACCTTAAACTTTGCTCCAACTTTTTTAGCAGCACCTTTACTACACCTTTTCTACACCTACCTTTTACTACACCAACTACACCTTACTACTACTACACCTTACTACTACACTTTTACACCTTTACACCTTTACTACTACACTTTTATTACTACCACACCTTTACTACTAC
Organism: Kodamaea kakaduensis; assembly: GCA_030558435.1. Classification (NCBI taxonomy): domain Eukaryota; kingdom Fungi; phylum Ascomycota; class Pichiomycetes; order Serinales; family Debaryomycetaceae; genus Kodamaea; species Kodamaea kakaduensis. Next base: position 265,476 of record JAJMSN010000010.1, read on the forward strand.
ACTTTTATTACTACCACACCTTTACTACTAAACCTTTTCTACCATGACTGTAACCCTTGCTGGAACCTTTGGGTTCGGTACCATGAGCATGACATGGACTTCTACTCCCCCCCCCACTACACAATCAATTGAAACACTCAAGTTTGCCTTGTCCAAAGGCGTGACGTTTCTCAACGCGGGCGAGTTCTACGGCCCCAACTCCCTGAACCTTGCGCTCCTCCAGCAGTTTGTGGCCTCGCTTTCCGATACCGAAAAACAGAGCCTTGTAATCTCCATCAAGGGTGCCGTCGACCCCACAACCCTTGTTCCCGATGGATCCCCTGCCAATGTCCGTAAACTGATTGAGAATGTACTCTCGTATTTGGGCGGCCCACATCCGCGTCCCAAACTAATTTTCGAGTTGGCCCGTGTGGACCCCAACACCCCCTATGGCGACAGTATCCGTGCAATTGGCGAGTATGTCGACGCCGGCAAACTCGACGGGATCTCCCTCTCGGAAACGGGTATTGGATCCATTCAAAAGGCAGTGGCTACTGGGTACCCCATCTCGTGTGTGGAGTTGGAATTATCGATATTCACAAGAGACATTGTGTCAAACGGGATCTTGGCAGAGTTGGCCAAGCACGGCATTCCGGTTGTGGCCTACTCCACCTTGGCACGGGGACTCTTGACAGACGCCGCGGCCAAGGACCCGGAAGCGTGGTTTGCTGCAATGAACGATGATAGTTTTCAGAAACACACAGAGAGGTTTAGAGGAGATAACTTGACGCAAAATATCAAGTTGGTGCAGCAATTGTACAAGTTTGCACACGACAAGAAGAAGACGTCGTTGGAGTCGTTGGCCATTTCGTGGGTGGTGGCTCTTTCAGAGAGGAAGGAGTACGCGGGCGTAAAGAACCTTCCAAAGATATTGCCGATATTTAGTGGGTCTACCAAGGAGAAGGTGGAGAGGAATATCAACTTTGTGACTTTGTCGGATGGGGATTTTGAGGAGATTGATGGGATTTTGGAGAGGTACCCGGTGCATGGGCTGAGGTATATGAAGGAGATTGAACATACTCTATTGGCTTAACAATCTCGCGAAGTTATCGAGAACAATCGAGCGAAGCGAGATTGTTGAGATGAGAAGTGTTTCTGATGAGATGAGAATTTCGAGAGATGAGAATTTCGAGGTGAGTAGCTGGTGAAATCGACGGAGAACAATTGAACAATTGAAAAATTGAACAATTTCGCTTCGCTCAATTGTTCGCTCAATTGTTCGATTGTTCACTCAATTGTTCGATGTCGGCCACTCAATCTCGCTTCTCGATTGTGGGTCGCAAGTGCAATTGTGTACACTTTCGCTTGCTCAACTGTCCATTTTATTTTATATTTTATATTGTGTAAAATTTGTCCCTCAACTTTGTCCCAACTTTGTCAACTTTGTCAACTTTGTCGCTACTAAACCCTCTAATGTAGTCCGTACGATCACACGGATATGCGAGTTTGTACCTGTTCCTGTGTTGTGCCTCGTCAACTTTTTGTCCCACGACCCCGCATATTTCTTGTCAGTCTCTTTCAGTCTCTTGTGATTCATACTCCTCCTCATAGTCCTTACTGCTCCTCATAGTCCTTACTCCTCCTCATTCTCCCTCCTTCCATCCCCCATTCCTTTTCTCACTCGTTATTTTTCAGTCTTCTCATAACCGGATCGGCTAAGATCGGTTTTGTCTCATAACCGGCGATGATGAAGCGAACGCACAGGGTCTGATCCGATCAGCAGGGCTTAAGAGTTACCTGATGTAGCTAGGTAGTACTAGGAGTACTAGGTAGTATTAGGTAGTACTACGTAGCACTACGTAGCATTAGGTAGCATTAGGTAGTCTAAAGTATTATTAGGTGACCTTAGTACTAAGATCACTGGACGTTATTGTCATGCACATTCCGCTACTCCGAGAGAAAATAACGAGACGGAATGATGAGCTAGAACAATTGGCCAGACAGCAGAACAAGAGAATTGACCGAAGCGAGACAATAATGGAAAGTAGAAAATAGAGAATAGAGAATAGAGAAAATAGAGAAAAATATAGACAAAAATATAAAGAGTATGCAATAGCAATAGGAAAATAATGAAAATAGTACAAATAGAGCCTCACACTTTGCTTGTTTAAAGAAAGTTCACATCAACTGAGCGATCTTTTATCGAACACTCGCTTCGCTCGTTGTTCACTCGTTGTTCTACGCTCGTTGTTCTATTCACCACCTCCAATCTCAAACTTTATTTTACACCCCATCTCTGTCAAAAGCCGTTTCCTTTGTTTTGTCCCTAAATTTTAACCTAGACATTCCTTCGCCTTTCCTTTGTATCCTCCTTCTCTTTGTACCAGCCAGTGCCAGTTTACTTCAGTGCACCAGTGCACCAGTGTTACTACGCACACCAGTGTTATTACTGTCTACTACTACTACTACTACTACTACTACTACTACTATCTACTACTGTCCATTATGTACTCCTCCACAAACCTAATGCAGAGTAATTTGCTCATTCTGCTCATTTTGCTCATTCTGCTCCTGGGCCATCCCTTGTCCCTGCATCCCTCGCTACGTTATTTGTGCACAATGCTTCAAGGGGGTGGTTATGTGCCTGGGCTAACGGTCTGAACAACAACTGAGCGAAGCGAAGTTGTTGTGAACTTTCTAACTAACAACTGAGTTACACCAACTGAGTTACTGAGCACCAACTGAGTTACTGAGCACCAACCGAGAGAGTTCAAAATTGTCCTTCACTAAAAATGTAAGTTGGTGCAGTTGTTCCTTTAAAATGTAAAATTTTATTTCTCACACACTTCGCTTCGCTTAGTTGTTTGTATTTCTTTTTCTCTTTCCACCTCGCTTCGCTCAGTTGTTAATAGCTACTGTTCCATAAAGGATAATAAACTCGCTTCCTCGTTGTGGCAGTTGTAAAAAAGAACCTCCGATACCGGGAGTCGAACCCGGGTCTGCTCGGTGAAAGCGAACCGTGCTAGCCGTTACACTATATCGGATACTATTGATGTTTGAAGTGCATTGTTGGTTGATCATGGGAGGAGGGCTTTTTTGGCCGAATTTTGGAGATCTCAGCATGCCAGTAGATAGAGAAGCTCAGATAGGCATGGTCTGGCTTGGTCCTGTGAGAATATTTTCATTTTTGGTGAATTTTTTGGAAATTTCACAAAATTAATTGGTGCGAAGAGTGAAAGTTGGTGATTTCCACTAATAATCTTACTCTTTGTTATTGCATTTATGCAGGGGTGAAGAGAAACAGAATGGGCTTTAAAGATATTGGTGTATTCAACAACAGGATATGCCTATCGTATGTACATTTCATTAGTTCTACTACATCTGCTCACAGCTGAATTGAAGCATATAAACTCAATATTTACGTTTCAATAACATGATCGGATCTCAATAAAATTATCAGAAACGTCTAGAATCATATAGTATGTCAACAACCATTGAAATGATCGACAAGTAAATGAGTTAACGAGTAAATAGTCAAGAGTCAACAAGTCAAGAGACGACAAGTCAAGAGTCAACAAGCCTAGAGTCAACAAGTTACCCCCTCATTCCATGTACTTTCTTCCCAAAACACGATATCTCCAGTCCTCCACTTGATGTTGAAGACTCGTTGGTCAAGACAGAAGAGATGGGATTTTTCGCAGCCATGCTATGTGCAGGTTGGAGAGAAGAAGAGCATACACTCAAGAGTATTTGCAAAGTATCAGTAGTGGATCCCTCATTAGCAAACTGAGTAATAGAGACGAAATGAGTGAGTATTCTTCAATGAGGAGAAATCAAAATGAATCTTAAATGGCAGTGTAATCTTCACTTGCTCAGTTTCTGATGATAAATGAAGCCATTTCTTTCGTTTCATTATTTTGATGCTGTTGATTCCACTCTCATTCGTGTATATTGTACTCTCTGAAGCTATATTCTCATCATCAAATTATCTTTTGGAAACTCTACAATACCAGACTCAATCTCACTGCACTTGATTCGGCATGGCTGCGAATGAGATTCATAAAAATTGAGCTGAGCAAAGTCTAGAGAACAAGTGAAGGAGCATATCATCATCATCCTAAGTGCCTGGTCAAGGTGATTCACTCTGAGCAGTTGCACGTTCATAGTCAACTTTTGATAGTAAGTCAAGGACTTAGAGTAGACAAGGGCTTATAGAACTGTACATCCAGTCCATTAAATATTCAACTTTGTATTTGTTATGTTTGAAGTTTATAAAGTCATCCATTTCAAATGATCTTATATTTGAAGTTATTCGTTTCTATCTCTATTTGAAGCATGACAAACAATTTCGCTTCGCTCAATTGTTCGCTAATTCTTTGTTTGTCCATCTGTTGAACAAACAATTTCGCTACGCTCAATTGTTTGAAAATTTTCATGCTCAGATTCACACGCTTCAACTCCACCAAAGCCATCCATGAGGCGGTGCCCATAAACAAGTACAACGCCAAGCGTTCTGCATTCAACTTCAAGCCCAACAAAACCCAAGGCCTTGTGTACAACCCCCCAGCCGCCATCCACCGAGCGCTGGTCAAGACCCCCAGGGCCTTTTTGCCAGACACAGACCCCAGGAAACAGGTGCCAGTGACATACACCGCAGAGGAAGTACAGCAGTATCCCCTCATCAACGGGTACGCACCACAGCACGCCAGAAAGTACGATGTCACGCCCGATATAGTGGACCAAATGGTCAAGTTGAGGCAGGAGGACCCCCAGCAATGGACCATCAACAAGTTGCTGAAGAAGTTTGGTATCGAGCCGAAAAAGGTGAATGTGTTTACTGGAAGGGCAGTGGGGCAGGCAGAGAGTGTGACGGAGAGAAGTGTGGAGAGGAAGAAGAGAGCGATGATGTGGTTGAGGGGAGAATATTAAGATCGAGCACAATTGAGCACAATTGAGCGAAGCGAAATTGTGCGAGATTGTCGAGATTGTGAGAGAGATGCTGATCTTATGAGATCTGAGAAGAGATGCTGGATCTTATGAAGAGATGCTAGATCTTGTGAGATGAAAGCCTAGGGCAAGTACAAAAATTTCACTCAGTGAGATTCAGAGATTCAGTGCACATTTGAGTACTCAAATGAGTACTCAAATCATCACTTAACTCACTCAACTACTACTTTGTAAATATCAAGGAATAAAAGAACGTCAAGGAAGAAGAGAGTAATCATTTAAACTAAGGCTAGAATATATTTCTGTCTACACTCTTGACCAAATCACATTTGATCTTCCAGTTAAAACAAGTTCGCAGAATCTTGGACTGATAGTTGTAGTCTCAAGAGATGTAGAGTTTATTTTGTATCCAGAGTGAGCTGTAGGTATTTCAATCTATTCAATTGTCCCATACCACCTGACTTCGCTAGTTCTTTAATGTCTTATTGCATTGCTTATAATTCAAGTACAATTGATTCTTGAGTGTCTATACAAGTACTTTGAGTACTCATTGTACTTGTACTTGAATGTTTGATAAGTATCTACAATCTAGTACATCTGGTGATATCGTATATCTAGTACAGTACATCTCGTACAATCTCGCTACGCTCGATTGTACTTGATGTTCTTGAATGTTTCTAAGTATCTACAATCTCGTGACATCGTACATCGTACATCTCGTAAATCTCGCAATCTCGCTGCGCTCGATTGACTCGATTGACTCGATTGACTCGATTGACTCGATGTACGATGTACTGATACGATTGTATTTTTTGCTCAAAAATTTTCAACAATGAGTGATGTAAGTACCCACCATCTATCACCAACAAGACTAACAAACAGAGGCACCGGGACAACAGAAGAAAGTACAACAACCAGCAAAAGCACGATGGCCCCAAAAGAGAGGCCATCCTTGACTTGGACAAGTACAAGGACGAGCAGATCAGCGTCAAGTTCATAGGGGGAAGGCAAATCACAGGCAAATTGAAGGGCTTTGACCAGTTGATGAACTTGGTCTTGGAGGAGGCTGTGGAGCAGCTCGTGACAGAGGACGAGGAGTTGACGGGGGAGACACGTGAGTTGGGGCTTGTGGTGGTGAGGTGCACGAACTTGTTGACTATTTCTCCGGTGAATGGGACGGAGGTTATTGAGAATCCTTTCTAGACACAATCGAGCGAAGCGAGATTGTGTGAGTAAACTCATAGTCTCACAACCTCGCTTTGCGAGGTTGTGAGTCAAGACAGTCAATCTCAAAGCTGAAGTGGAGATTCAATTGTACATTGGTCAATTGTACATTGGTAAATTGTACATTGGTACATTGATTACATTGGTGCATTGGTACACTTAGTAATTGATTGAGTACATTGACATTTGCGCATTTGTACATTGTGATTTGCACACTTGTACATTGAATTGATTACATTGGTGAATTGGTACTGACATTGTGTCCCAATGCTTGCTTCCCACTACTATTATGTTCATGGAGGATATAAACAAGCGTAGTGAACTGCTTGAAGATATGAGGATTAGGCTGATGATGCTTTGTTATCTTGGTATCGAGCTTGTTCTCGATTATGTAGGATTAGAAAATATAGGTAATAGAGGATAAGAGGATAGAAGTACAATCGAGCGAAGCGAGATTGTACGAGATGTAAAAGGTGTACGAGATGTAGTAGATGTAGTAGATGTAGTAGACGTAATAGATTGTAGATACTTAAGCAATTACAGATTCAACTACATCTGTACAATTGAGAATTGAGTATTGGTACAATCGAGGAGTAAAATCAAGTGAATATTCCTCAATTGCCTTTAAATCACTTAAACTCTAGTACTTATCAACAGTTGTGAAGTGTTCGAGCGGAATGTCAATTCGTTCAGTACTACAATCATCAGTACTGGCTATCCACTATCAGTCCATCAGTGTTATATGCAGTACTTAATCATTACAGCAGAAGTACTATTTCGTACAAGCACTATTCACTTACTCTCGGTATATATTCTAGCACTTCAATCACTTCGCATATGGACTGTGAATCCGATCAAGTAGTTGGCAATCACTTAGGTCTCATCATGTGACGATCTTATCAGATAAGCAAGTGAGCATGAATAGTTGATGTAGACGAATTAGAGATTAAGATGAGGTTGAAGATTGAGAACCAAGATTGAGGTAAGATTGAAGGAGACTCGATACTCAAACAAGAAGGTTCAGTTTAGACAATCACTATCAGTGTCGAACAATTTCGCTTCGCTCAATTGTTCGGCACTGATAGTGAAAAATTAAATTTCTTATCATGTCCACCCCATCGGAAGTCCACAAGAACGTCATTCTCCTCCCCCAGACCAACCAGCTCATTGGTTTATACTCCATCATCAGGGACCAGAACACCAAGCGCGGTGACTTTGTCTTTTATGCCGATCGTATCATCCGTTTGCTCGTGGAGGAAGGTCTCAACAATCTTCCTGTGGAGAAGCAGATCATCAAGTGTCATGGGGGCTACGAGTACGAAGGTGCCAAGTTCTTGGGCAAGATCTGTGGTGTTTCCATCGTGCGTGCTGGTGAGTCCATGGAAATGGGTTTGAGGGAGTGCTGCCGTTCCGTGAGGATTGGAAAGATCCTTATCCAGAGAGATGAGGAAACGGCTTTACCCAAATTGTTCTACGCCAAATTGCCCGAGGACATTTCCGAGCGCTACGTTTTCTTGCTCGACCCAATGTTGGCAACTGGTGGGTCCGCAATGATGGCTGTGGAGGTGTTGTTGTCGAGGGGGGTCCAGATGGACAGAATCTTCTTCTTGAACTTGCTTGCGGCCCCAGAGGGTATCAAGGCGTTCCAGGATAAGTACCCGTTGGTGAAGATTATCACGGGTGGAATTGATGAGAAGTTGGACGAGGATAAGTATATTGTTCCGGGTCTTGGTGATTTTGGAGATAGGTACTACTGTATATAGGCAATCGAGCGAAACAATCGAGCGTAGCGAGATTGTGAGCAAAAGTACCGAGATGATAAAGAACAAGATGAACAAGATAAACAATATAAACATTGATGATGTAGAGCTTACGAGATTGTAAAAGTTTACTTTTATAAATAGTCAGGGACCATCGAGTGAAGAGTGACAAAATAATATGTACAGTCGAGCGTAATTACCGAGATAATCACTCATTTATGACAACCAAGTGAAAATAAGATTTACGACACATTGAGTGTCGATTCGTCAACCGACTGTAAAGTACTGAAGGAATATGAAAACGTACTTTGATGAATTCTCAGACATTGAGATAAGGTAACACGCTACACTGAAATCGATACTCTTTCTACTGCAATCTCTACCGCAATCTCTACTGAAATCTCTACTGCAATCTCGCTACGCTCGATTGCTACGCTCGAATGGTCATTCTCATTCTCCTTGTATTCACTCTATCTCAATCTCCCTCTTAGCATGCGCAATCCTTCGGGATTGCTCTAAATGTACAATCATGAGGTGAAACCTTGTCATATGTTACCTCACATGTATCAACTACACCTCAATTCTTCATATCAAACCTCTCTTTATCTCTTTCCTTGTTCTCCAATTGTTCTCTAGTCAATTGTTCTCTAGTCAATTGTTCTCTAGTCAATTGTTCTCTAGTCAATTGTTCTCTAGTCAATTGTTCTCTAGTCAATTGTTCTCTAGTCAATTGTTCTCTAGTCAATTGCCAACTTTCTAGTCTCACAATTGCTTAGTCTTCACTAGTGGTCACCTGAAGATAAAATGACAACCGGAATATAAGGACGGGTTCTTTCACAACTGCTCTCTAGTCAATCGAGCGTACCCAAAAAGTGGAACCGAGTTTCAACAAGCTACTCTCTTGCTCTCCACTCACTTGGTGCCGGGGTTAACAGTGTTTGTGTCACCGCTCTTGTTGTACATTAACTGCTCTTGCTCTGTGTTAGTGTTCAACTATGCAGCAATTGCTTTAATAACATGCTTGAACATTCAAACATCGCTTATGTTCCGTCACTCAACACTATTCAGAATGATCTGGAACACGCTTGAACAAACAAGCGCTTCGCTTATGTTCGCTCTTTTTCACGCTCAATAACTCAGAACAACATTCTTTGAATGGTAACAAACAAGAAAATTGTTTGTTACTCTTTTGACCACCAACTTGGCATATCCTCAGAAAAACCGACGGTTCAGACAATCACTGAACAGTTGAACAATTGCTGAGTAGTTGAATAGTCGAATAGTTCAAACAATCGCTGAACAAACATCTGAGCACTAACTAGGCATATAAGAACAAACAATCGCTCAACAACAATAGTTCAAATAGAGCTTCGCTCTGTTTGAATTATTATTGTTAGCTCTTGTTTGAACAACTCGTAATAAGAACAAACAATAGTCAAGCAATCGCTTCGCTCTTGCTTGAACTATTGCTTGTTCTTACATACACTTCCTATGCACAATCCCCGGATCCTCATGATACTCCGCCATCGTAATCCACATCTTCTTGAACGTACTCAACCCCGCCAATATACTCCCCCCGATCCACGTCGAGTACTTCCTCTCTGGCGGTGCAAATATCTTTATCTTCATCTTGGTATTATAATTCTCCGTCAGCTGCTTGTTCCAGATCCCCGTCACCGGAGCCGACTGGCTCTTTTTAAGCTCCGCAAGGAGCCTGTCTCCAAAGTTGGCGATCAATGTATTCCCCCCCGATAAAATAATGTTTTGATACAAAGTCGGCCTCAAGTCAAGGTCTGTCTTCCCCACCGCCAACGACGTGAGTTCATGGATCCCCGGACTCTCGTTCCCCACTAGTTGTGGATTGAACAAAATCTCCGGCGACCTGAACTTTTCGACCCCAAGCAGAATCTCGTGGCCATCAGGTAACTTGTACGTCAGGTACAACTCTGCATTCAGGTACGTGGCAGCATACAACTTTTCTTCACGTACCGGGTCCTTGGAAACAAAACACAACTTCTCCTTGATCTGCCGCACAATCTCCAACTCACTACTTGTTTGGAGATTGGTGCCTGTCATTCGCCGCATATTATACAGTAATTGCTCGGTGATATCACGTCCAGCAAGATCCATACGCTTTATCAGCGTAGGAAGTGAGAATCCCTCGTACACTGGCACGATATGCAGCACTCCGTCACCGGAATCTATAACCACTCCAGTGGTACGTCCCAGGGCGTATAACGAGAGCACTGCCTGGATCAGCACATATAGACATGGAACGTTGAATTGCTCAAATAACACTTGACACATCTTGTCTCTATTGGTTCTTGGGTTGAGTGGTGCCTCGGTGATGAGGAGAGGGTGTCCTTCGGCATTGGTCTTGAGTTCCTGGGTATAGGCATGGTTCCATAGACGTTCCATATCGGACCAATTGGTGATGATTCCATGTTCAATAGGGTAATTGAGACGAAGAAGACCGCGGTTCTGTTGCGCAATGTTACCGATAAACGTCTCATCACGGCCTTCGGTCTCGTCCTCCTTGTCTCCACTCAAGGAACCGGCCATGATCTTGGCATATTTGGGCCGGCCAACAACAGCAGAAGAGTGGGTACGGGGGGTATCTTCACCGGCAAAACCTGCTTTGAGGTTGCCGGATCCGTTGTCGATGACAACGGGTTGGTTATAAAGGGTGGTCATCGAACACGAGCGAAGCGAGTGTTTGTGAGGAAGCTAAGTAAACAAAGTAAACACGAGCGAAGCGAGTGTTTAGTATTATCTAGCAATTGTTGGTGCCTTCAGTTACAAAGAAGTTGACTTTGAACCAATTGTTGGTAACTTTTCAGCAGATGTTGATAAGTAGCAGATGTTGATAAGTAGCAGATGTTAATAAAGTCAAGCAAATTTTGAAGCACCTTAGATAATCAACAGTCTTCAATCAAAAGTAGGGTATTCAAATATTAAAGCGACAAAGTCTTCACTTAAGTACTCGAATCAGTATGAACAGTGATGAAGTGGTGATTGTAGTTTGTTTTTGTAGTTTCTTTCCTCTTGTTCTTCTTATTCCTTCTTAATCCTATTCTAATCCTCTTCTATTCCTTCTATTCCTTTATCCTTTTATTCCTTTATCCTTCTATTCCTTTATCCTTCTATTCTCACTTTAACTTTTTTGCCTTTTGGCGCTGTCTTGGCGTTTTTATTTGGCGTGTATTTTGATTTCGATTTCGATTTCGATTTCGATTTCAATTGATTTGGTTTTCTGTTAATGCTGGCATTAAACACACTCTCCAACAACCAGAAAGCGCAGCTTCGCAACGCCTTCACGCTCATTGACGGCGAGTCGCGCGACTCCGTCATCACAAAAGAGGACTTGTTACGTCTCTACAGCCAGCTTGGCATGAAGTCCCCCACAGACGAGCAGTTGGGCCAGATGCTCGCGTTTGAGGGCAGCGAGAGCAAGGGAATCAACTTTACGCAGTTCCTGAACATTATGGCGAAGGAACTTTCCAAGTTTGAGGACCGCGCGACAATTTACGACGCCCTCAAGGTGTTTGCAGAGGAGGGTGATCCACGCAAGTACTCGGATGATTTGATTATCGATGTGGATGTGTTGAAGGAGGCGTGTTGCTCGGTGCAAATGGGCGAGATTGGATCGGGGGATAATAGACTTTCGAGAGCGACTTTTGATCGGTTGATGGTGGGGTTTGTGAAGGAACAGACGGATGGGAGGAGGTTGTTTTTGGCGTCGAAGTGGTTGGATGCTTATATCGATTAACACCGAGCGAAGCGAGGTGTTGATCGATTACAACGACAAGTCTCAACAATCGAGCAAGCTCGATTGTTGTTGACTAAAGCGATCATTTTCAATCGAGCGAAGCGAGATTGTTGTTGCTAGAAACCATCATTCAATCGAGCTTTGCTCGATTGTTAACCAAAGCGATCTCAACAATGTCGCTTTGCTCAATTGTCAAGCAAAAGGAATATAATCGAGCTTGCTCGATTGTTAAATAAGAGATTCTCAACATCGATCATTCTCAACAATTGCATTCTCGATCAAGACTTGAAGAGAACTCAATTGTTTGGAAAGCCCCCAACACAGAAAATGATCTTGATCTCATAGACAAAAGTACAGGCATTGGAAATCTGAGAAGTTAAGTGTACAGAATCATAGACCAGCTGGGAACGGATTAAATAGGAAAGGAGAAGGGTAACAGGATGTAGAAAACATTGAGAAACATTGAGCGAAGCGAAATGTTTCGAGAGCAAAGTATAATCAAGCGAGCATATGGCTTGAACGCAACCTTGCAGGACTTCACTCTTCTCATCATATGAGACCTTTTGATGGCTGATGGCGTCAGCAAGCGTAATTCTCAGTTCTTACAAATATCGAGCAGTTCAACCGAGGTTTCTCCAGTCAACAAATTCTCGTATCGTATGAGTTGTAGCCACAAAGTAAATAGAACTGGTTATCTTTTATCTTGCATATTTGGATATCTTTCGTATCTGGTAATTTTGGTGTCTTGGTCACCACCATTTTATGTCTCATTTCTTTGCTCATTTTTCCTGGTCAAATCGTTATCCTCCTAGTCTCCAAAGATAAGCAAAGATTCGCTTCGCTCGTCTTTGCTCATCGCTCTACACTCTCCATCTATGCAATATATTATACACTATGATACGATTGTACCCACGACATCATCCTTGATTTTTTTTTTGTTAATACCATCATCGAGTGAGCATTGGAATGAGCCTTATTATTCTTGTCATGACCTTTGATTCATTTCATCGCTGGGTCGCTAAACATGAGTCTTGATGAGTAGATTTTCCATCTCATCGCCCATTTCACAAGTACGAAGTCAATCACACTCACTCGATTCGCTTCACTCATCGAGTTTACTTCGCTCATCAGTTGTTGGTTCCTCATCGTGAGTCTTAATGATCCACAATCAACTCATCACACCCCCAATCCTCAAAACTCCCATCTGGCAAGTACCTTCTCACCACCAAAGGAATCTTTCTCTGGGCCAACTCCTTCATGGCAATCTGCAACGGGTCCGTCTCTCCCTCAATGTCCACCAACACAGGCGCGTTGAGCGAGATCTGCAACGCCCTCGTTCCCAAAACACGCGCACGCTCGTACTTGGTCATGTACGGCGTCGTGGTTCTGTCTTCCTTGGGAATCGCCAACTCCTTGGCGGTCTTTTGCCTCACACCGTTGGAGGGCGCCGCATCGTCTGGGCCAAAGCCTCCGTTCACAACGGTCTTGCCATCGGCAGTTTTCTCGGCCTCAGGCTCCTGGAACTCGTCCTCAGAGAAGTGGTCGGGCTGGTCGAAGTCGTCAAAGTTCTCGGCAGCCTCGTTGAAGGCGTTGTCTTCAAGGTCAGACATGATGGTGAAAAAATGAAGAAAAAATTAATTTCAACAATCGAGCGATAGCGAGATTGTTTGACTAAAAAAGTTTCAATCTCGCGATAGCGAGTTTGTTGTAGCGAGATCAAGTGAGCTTGTCGATAGTGAGGCTGTTCCAATACCGAAATCGTCGCACTTGCTAGCCATTATCACAGTGAGCCCATCGCATATATGATTATGTAATTGCTTAGTCATGCATCACAACTTCCACTCACTAACTTGGTCTTATGACAGATCTTGAAAGTAATAGATTCAAATCACTTGTTTTGACTTGCTCGATTCAATCACTTTATTCACTCACTCAATTCGCGTCACTCGTGGAGTTCGCCCATCTCATCGCACAGCGTAAATTTCATACCGTCACTCCAAACTTCCCCTCAATTTGTCCACTCTCCATAAACATAAATGACCCAAGCTCAAACGCCAATTTTAACTACCCTCTGATAAACACAACCACACTTTTAAATTATTCAAAAGTCTTCTGGAAGGTGGTTTTTGGTAGGGGTAAGCGGGTATGAGATTTACGCAGAAGTCTTATTGTCCGCGAGTTGTTCATGTCCTTTAGTGATCGATACTGCGCTGACTTGACAGTGCAACTTGGCTTGCTCAGTTGCATGGACCAATTCAATGGAGGTCAAAAATATGTACAAAGTTAATACGTCCAGGGACCTCACTTGGAGTAGAACAAAGCCTGCTTTAATGATAGCTATTAAAATCGGGGATTCAGTGTGATGATTTGAAGGTCATTGTTCGATCGTGAGTGAAGAGAAAAGAGAATTCTATTTTTCTATTAATGGGTCGTATCTTCTCTAAATACAGCCCTTATTCCCAAATAAGTGCTCACCAGAATCCGCCACTGGATTAGCTCGTTTAATAGTGAAAGGATCAAAGTCCAATTGACTCATTTCAATGGAACAATACTTGTTCACTCCATTAGCACTTCATTCTATTTAAAGTCTTTTTGGTGTTTCCTATTTTGGACATTTTTTGCAGCCATTCTATTAAAAGTGAGATCTGGTTACGATGACCCTATAGATAACAACATACTACCAGAAACTTCTACTCAAGCTGCGTATGTCTCATATATTGGATATCTCAGCTCCATGTCTACAGTTTAATATACCACACCAAGTAGAACTTGATACTTTTGATAGGCCAATCTTGTGTACTTCTATTATACCTAGGTTCTGCTTGATCTCGGGAACATCTCTTCGCTGATGGATCTATAGGTAAATGGCTTTCCATAGTTCAGTTCACTTTTAGTATATACAGTACGCTAATCCATCACCTTCTTTCATTCTGATAAAACATATCATTCCCGTTCACCCCTTTTTCCCTTCAATATCCCTATCTTTTAATGCCTCCCATTTCTTCTTCCCCCATTTCTTCTTCCTTATCTAAAGCCTCCTATATTTGCTTCGTCTTTCTTGGACACCTTCCTTGTATCACATCGCTAAACCAATACTTTGTCATCTTTGAAACCATCGTATCCCAGTCCACTCCCGCCAGCTCCCACTCCAAGGCTTCTTCTCCATCTAGGTCCCTTCTAGGGGGTTCCCACGTAACAAGCACGCCTCCTCCCCTAGCTTCCATTAGGGCACACATTGAAGCCACCCAATTCCAATAAACCGGGGCCTCAGTCCATCCTTCCCCACAAGCACGGGAATCACAGATATCGACAAATAACAAGTCCTCCCCAAACTCTAGGTCGGCACACAACAAGTCATTGTGACCAATACCTAGGGCAACCAAGTTGGGCAAAACCACTTTGTTGTTTGCAAAGTACTCCCCGAGCTGGTTACCCGACAAATCCAATGTCCGTAACAGCTGAAAATCTTCAAACGATCCCTTTATTGATTTCACCCCTGCTTCAACCTTTAAGTATCTTATGTCGGAGGAAAAAAGACTGAGGTCCAACTCTTCCATATGAAATCCCTTTATGGAAACCCTGGGAATTGTACATAACTCTCGCTCTATACACATTCCTAATGGAACATTGTAGTCGCTTTCACATTGCACACTCAAGGTTTTGAAGTGACTCCCACCATCTAGTATTGGAACATCGTCAGGACCGAGGTGAAAGGTTATATCTGCCTCGAGGTTTGTACATTCCATCAAATGTGCAGACAAACAGTGGAGTGTCAATGACTTGAGGCTCTCACCAGTTATTATGGCTTCTTCGCAGTAGCCATGAAAATTCTTCAAAGCTGACCTTCCGACACCCAACTCAAACTCTGTGAGGTTGGGACAGCCGTAAACAACGAATCTGCCAAATGCAAAGTTCAGTTTGAACACCCTCAAGCTTGGGAAACTCAACTTGAAATCAATCGGTTCGCCTTGGTAAGAGTAAACACGGAGCTCCTCGAGATGTGGTGGGAAATAGAATGAGATTGTCAGCAAAAATTGGTAGGCATTTCCAAAATCCCCAAATTGTACCCAGAGCTTAGTGAGATGGGGAAGACTCTGGAGCCCGTCATCCAGGGAAAGCCAGTGTCCTACATATTTATCAGCAATAAGCTCCTTCAAGTGACCTTTTTCAAAAACGTAGGTGTCACTACTGATGGTAAGTTTCTCCAACAATGGGAGTTGTCTGTTGATGAACTCATAGTAAATGACCCCTGGTTCATCAGAATTTTCCAAAACATCCAAAACGTAATCAACCGGCGGCGCATATATAGCGCGAACGGTTAGCCGCTTCAAAGACTTTAACTTCAATATCCCTTCCAAGTCAAAGTTTTCCAAGTACGCAATTGTAAGCTCTTCCAACAAGGGCCAAGGGTTGCCTATCCACGGAAATTCCTTGGTCTTGAGAGCCCTCAATGTATCGCACTGCTGTATCGAGATCTCTAGCGATTCTGAAATCAGATCCCTATATGTCAACTCCTGCAAACCTTCTGGAACAAACGGAAGATCGTTCTCGCAAACAAGTTTCTTGATATTTGGAGGAAAGTCCCAGTTTTTAACATTTTTACCATTGATTTCGAGTGTTTCCACACCCGTAAGGTGCAAATCCGCGAGATCTATTTCACCAAAGATACGGAGTTCCTTGACATGTGGAAACTTGATGAGCCCAAAATCATTCAGATCCGCCTCCAAGCGGTCCAAAGTCATGTCAGAAAGATCAAAGGGACCATCGAACGAGGCTGACAACAGCCTCAAATTACAAGGGGGAAATCGAGTTCCTATTAATCGCTTCACCTGAAGCTCAGAAACACATGGGGGGATCACACAGTCTAGATCAAGTTCGTCAATCCTCTGGACCACTACATTAACATTATCAGGAACTCGCAAAACTTTTGCGATGGAATCCGCGTCCAATGTCACCAGCGCACCTGAAATGAGCTGGGGGGCCCACTTCTCAAGATAAAAATAGTTCTCCACGTCCTTTATCCACAAGGTTTTGGGTGCATAACCCTTGTTGTGTTGGGCAAAGATACGAAGATCAGTGCGGCTTGGACTGTCGCTGAGATACTCATCAGGAAGACCGTTGCCATAAAAGCCGACTCTGGCGTTGGGGTAACAATGGCGAAGTGCATAGTCGCCCATTATGGGCAAACCCCGGAGATTGAGAACTTCATCACGAGGCAACAACTCAACAATGCGATGAAGAACCTCGTTAGGGAGGTCGAAAAGCTGCATTAGAATGGTCTATTCATCGGAACTTCATTTTTTGAAGCTTGAGGTAATCAACCTTTAAAAACTGAGAATGCTTAATAATTGCTGAATAATAAAAACAACTGAGCGAAGCGAAGTTGTGAAGGACACAATAGTACAGATGTACAATAGTACAGATGTACAATAGTACAGATGTACAATAGTACATTTACAATATTACAGCAGTATAGATATACAAAATAGTTGCTAAAGCTCACCGAGATTGATAAAATTCAACCCAATAAATGTATTTTATCTCAGTGAACAGCTTCGTAGTATAATCCGAGTCAACGCTGTTTCCAGCATTGAACGATTCTGGTGAAAACTCCAAGTCCTGTACAATGAAAGTTCTTTAACCTCTTAGTACAGGGTTTTAGATATCCCAACACATAAGAAACTAGCTCTTTAATTTGTATACCGTGTCTAAAGCTACAACGACTAAAGAGACGGTGGATATCAAAAAGCAAGTTAACCGACAACGTACCTTTGGATGGACCTACAATAGTAGATGTCACCAGAAAGAGACATCTTGAGAATAATAGTCTAGTGTGATCATACAAATACTGATTGTAATGGCTGCGAAAAGTAAAAATAACACAAAAGTATCGCCCAATCGGAGATTTTATAATACTCAGCGATACACATAGAACATTGAAGTTTCTTAGCACTTTTATGTCTACTACCTCATACATACACACTCTGTTGCTCAAGCAGCTATTCCATTGTGGTCAAGACACCTAAATAGCGATAATCCAGCATAGAAAGTGGTAATGCTGGGCTAAATATCGCGATTCAGAACAACTCTTAATGATGTAACGGTAGATAGGACATAACTAAGGGATTAAACAACATGTCCACTGATGGCTATCTTGGCTGCGAAAAAGTATTTGGGAAAAAATGTGGAGTTAATTTGAAGTAACAGAAGCTTGAAAGTGTACAGATAATTTTTGTCGATACCCAGTTTGTAGTTTTAGATTTGCGAAATTTCTCCGATTCACTACTCACATAGTTTGTCATCACTCACTGACTTACAATAGAAGGTAGCCTCCTATCAATGAGTTGACCAGACCTAAAACATTTGTATACTGGAGGACCCATTTAAACTTCATACACAAAAACATACATATAGGTATACACTAGCTTTATACGTATGAAAGTGTATAGAGTGTGTATGGGAGCCTGCTTAGCGAAATTAATTTTCCATAGACCTGCATATAAGCATAAGCACATCAATACTGAAATTATAAAGGTAGTTGAACTCTTCATTCTTCTCGATAATTTCTTCAGCAAAGCAACACCCGCATCGAGTGTTGCTTGTTCTCAATTACTTTCAACACTCGCAAGCGAGTGTTGCTAAATCTACTCTTATACCTTTACGTTTCTCCATATATTACTCCCTTCTAATCTTATGTCAGGCTCACCTGTTATGCTCGCGTAGTCTTTTGCGATCGCTCGCTTGCTCTATCAGCTGGTACAGACAGCTCGCTTCGCTCACTGCTCAGTTTGTAGCTTACTCGACAGCTCGCTTCGCTCACTGTCTCGTTACAACTCATCAGCAAATGGCAACACATCCACATCACCCACAGCAACATAGTTAAACTCTGGGAGTTCTGGGGCAGAAGCAACACCTGCAATGTCCAACTCGACTGGAGTAGCAGCCTCCACATTCTGCACAGCAAGAGACAACTCGGCAATCTTGACGGCCGAGCTCAAGTCGTGCTTGGCCCACGACTCAACAGCAAACTTCACCTGCTTGATTCTGTCGGCAACAAGCTCGGCATTGTGGCTCTTGACAGATGCTACAAACAATCCACCGTCCTGGTACTTGTACAAGAAGGAAGTGGCACCTGGGATCTTGGATAATGGGGTGTAGCCCGAGTTCAAGCTGGCGTTACCGAGCGCAGCAGACAACAACTCGTACTTGGCCAAGTCGGCGGCCTTGACTGGCACGGCAATAGCGGCAATGGACTCGCCCTGGGCCCTGATTCTGGTCTCCTTACCGTGGTACACAGAGGTGGATGGGGTGGTGGACACTCCACTGCTCAACCCGGCAAATGCAGACTCACCAACAAACTTGGCCAAGTCGGCCTCGTCAACACCACTGGAGTGGAGAGTGATGTTACCGGCAGTAAAGACCTTGGAAGCGTACTCCTTCACGTCCTCGCTGGAAAACTTGTGGGTACCGTCATAGTACAATGGGTTACCCAATCCTCTTCTAAACGAGAGCTCGTGCAACTTTTCAATAGCAACAAACTCGTTGGAGGCGTGGGCGGCCTCAGACTCGGCAATGGCAGCTGGGAGGGCAACCTCGGAAAGCTCAAAGGGCCTGAAGGCAGTGTGTGCAACAACATTTCCAAGCGCCTCGACATAGTATGGGAGGTCCTGCTTGAGGAAAGTGGTCTTCAACAAAATGGCGTCCCTGGTGACACTCGAGGCGAATCTTCCGCCGAGCAATTCGGACTCCCTGGTGAAACGGAGGGCTGATTTGGATGTGGTGTTGAGGAACGCAGACTTGGCAAGGAGGTGGGGGAGACCAGTCTTCTTGCTGTTGCGCGATCCAGCATTGTTGACAACAACAGTCAACTTGGAAAGCTGGCTGGAGGAGTCCTTGGCGGCAATCTTGACATTGGCAGCTGCAGTGCTGTAGGAACGAGATAACATGGTGTGTGATTTTTTACAATTTTTTTCAGTTGTAATTTGGGACGTGGTGATTGGTTGAGAGGGCACGTGACCTCACAGACCCCATTTTAAAACGACACTTTCCAGGCTCCCAACAAGAGAAGGATTAGATGAAGGAAGAGAGTGATAGGATCAGACACGTTCGTAGCAGTCTCTTCTCATGGTTGATTTTGTGTTGCTTATGTAAGCGTAAGTGATGTCTTTGACTTTTAATGTGAACATCGGACAACGTTCAAGATTATTCAATATATTTTGTGTTGACTCTTAATCGAATGTTTCGAGATCTCATAAGTACCTCTTACTTTTTCTAATTGCTTCAATCTGTTAATACCAAACTTCTCTACGACAAAAATGACTACTCAGGATGTCCATACTAAAAATATCGAGGTCTGTAACGGTGATCTACCATTTTTGAAGATGTTGAGGTGCGCTTCTTCACTACGAGTTAAGTTGACTGTTCAAGTGAGAACACCGAGGGAATGGTTCTCTTTTTTTTGCACCCATTGCAGAAGACTGATTTTACTTTACTCCCCTATTCTACGCGTATCCACTCGAATACCCCACTAATACTTGGTATCTACAATGACACGACTAGCTTAAAGAGATTATAACTTTTTTTAGGATTGTTATTTATGAGAGTATGCCAGCCTCAGTGACTATACTATCACGTGACTCTTGGCTTTGGCTGCTACTGGACGGAGTGATACAAGACTTCCGAACAAAATTTTTACCAAATGGGGTTTTACTGGAGAAAGTAACGGTTTGAGATGGCTAGAGGTTGAATAGGAAATAATTCAGTTCTTCCTAGTCTGAAATTGGTCATTGAGAAAGATAAAGAGCCTGACTCTTAATCTGTGGTTTATTGTTGACTCTTAATCTGATTGAATAACTCGAACGACTCACACAACACATCTTAACCTACTCTACACATCTCCCATTCACTTTTATAAAGTTTCATCTGAAGGTATTAGTTGGGTATATTGAAACATACAAGTAGTAATTATTCACACTTCCGCACCTATTTTTCAGCTCCTACGTACCTGGACTAGCCATGCACTACTATATATAATCTAGCTTCTTATTTTCTCCCAGTAATCTGAGCTCAGGGTTCAAAATGATCAGGTTAGCCCTGGCATGCAGATTACTTTTTGGTTCACCCATACATTTCTGTCGACCATAATATCCCTTTACTCCAGGATTGATGGGCCATACCTGACCGAATAGATGCTCGATTCGGTCACTGATGTCATACTCATTGATCGTTTTATTCGAACATGTTCACTCGATTCTTTGATTGTTCATCGACTCAATCACTCATGTTCATGCTCACTCAATTCGCTTTGCTTATTTTGCTCTTAACAATTGAGCATGCTCAATTGTTTGAAGGTATTCTTCAACAGTAGCTGTTGGTTCAGCCCCTTCATTCGTTAATCAACACTTCGCTACTCTCATTGTTGATTGACACGCTTGTTGATTTAGACCAACACCTCACTCACTCACTCGCTTCGCTCGTTCGTTCGCTCATTGTTGATTCAGACATCCGCCCATTAAGTAACAACAATTTGCTAAGCAAATTGTTGAGACCACTCTCCATCAAGTAACAACAATTTGCGTAGCAAATTGTTGAAACAACTCTTCCATTGAGAAACAACAACTCGCTTCGCTCGTTGTTGAACTATCCTTGTGTCAACCTTGGAACACTCCCCAACCCATGCTGCTGCACATAATCAAACGTCAACTTCCCCCATATCAAATCCATAATTATAATAATATGCACAATCCCCCACGACAAGGTAATACTGTAGAAAAAGTTTGAGTTACCACTCCCCAACACCACCCAACTGTAGTAGAAGATTGGGGCCAACAACAAGCACACGAGCAACACAAGTCCCGCGAGATACGTGTACTTGCAGTGCGGCAACACTGTCTTCTTAAAAATCGGCAAGAACGCAAGACCAAACGCCAAGTCTCCAATTGTGGAGTACGACTTGGTAAAACTCAGCCAGAGGTACGTGATCACCACAGCGAGGAACGAGTCGCCGGTATCGGGCCCTACCTCCACAAAACGAAGCGTCATGGGCACAATGAACACGAGAGTGTACACATTGAACAAGCCCACGTAAAAGGGTCTGAAAAAGTCAAACATCTCGGTGAAGATGTACCACCAAAGACCCATGTTAGGCACAATTTTGGAATGTAAGAGAATAGTTCCGTAGCACAGCAGCAAGAACTTGGTGGAGCGCGTGGACGCCACAGAAAGCGCAATCAAAAACAAAAAGGCCCCGAAGTATAATGCAACTGCACGCACCAACGTCTGGTTGGGGTAGCCAAGTGCATACTTGGCCAAAACAAGAATGGAAAAGAGCATGTGGATGGCGGGTGTGAGCGAAAGGTAGGTTGCCACAGAGAGCGAAACCATGCTTCTTTTCCAGTTGCGTTGAACAACAAGTTGGTGGATGGACTCAATGACGAAAAAGTTGGTAAAGACAAGGGTGGATTTGGACATGTTGGTGAGGGTAATGAGGGGATTGAAGAGGTAGAAGGCTGCAATCATGGCTTCGGAGAAGCCATCCTTGGTCTCCTTGGAGTTCTCAGAAACCGAGTCAGAGGTGATATCGGTCAAATCGTTCGAATCCTTAGGATCCTCCAATCCCAAACGATCTTTCAAGACCGAGTTGTCATTTCCAGCACCTAAAGAGCCGGATTTCAAGCCATCTTCCAACCCACCTTCCAATCCACCAGCCAAAGGGTCCAAGGACCCTTTGGAGAGTCCTTTGACTTTTGACCTCCTCCTCCCGTTATGCTCATTATACCACCTATTTATGCCCGCCAATTTCAACGCAATCACCACATCCGCCACGGTATACACCAAGGTCAACGCCACCGGGTTGAAAAGCAGCAAAAGAAGCACCAACAACGGGGGATGGTGGTTGAGACCGCCGTCGTACGGATCTATGTTGAAACGCAAGTAGTAGAAGGCCTCCTGCAAAGATTGAAACGACTGGATGGGGGAACTAATGAGGTTGGAGGACGAGAGGTTCTGGACCACCGCGGGAAGAAGCGTGGGGACCACAAACCGAACGACAGCGCCAATCGTTACCACCTGTGCGAGTTTGTTCATCGTGTACGAAAAATAAAGAGAATAGAATAAAGATTTAATAACAACAGACAGAATAAGAGATTAAGAGAATAAGATAGAGGAAGAAAGAGACTACAGAAAGAGAATAATAGAATAACAGAGAATACAGAGAATACAGAAAACAACACAAGAAGAACAAGATAGAGCCATGTCATCAGTATGTATAGTTTATGTGATGATTGATGTTGATTGATGTTGATTGATGATGATTGATTATTATGATCGATTACCATTATGACTAGCAGTGATCACGGTAGTGATCACTGAAACATCAGTGTCATTACCAGTGATCATCGTGATCACTGAACCACCTTCATTATTAGCAGTGATCACTATCGTGATCACTGAACATCACTCATGAGGACTTACTAACCACAGTTCCAACCCGTCAACCCCAAACCATTCTTAAAAACCCTTATCGACAAAGAGGTTGTTGTCCGCCTCAAGTGGAACCGCACAGAGTACAGTGGTCGTCTTCTTCTGGTGGATAACTACATGAACCTCCAGCTCGATAATACGTACGAGTGTTTGAAGAGTGGGGATGAGGTCAAGAGAGAGTTGATTGGGGAGATCTTTATACGATGCAATAATGTTTTGTTTGTAAGGGAGGCGAAGTAACTTCTAACATTGAGCGAAGCGAGATGTTGGATGTTCATCTTATTAGATGTTGAGATGTTCATTAGATGTCTGATGTTCATTGATGAGCTCGATTGGTCACGTGAACAAAGATGGACAAGATACAAGAGGGACCTATGAACACTATGAACACAATTGACCATGAACTCTATTGAACTTTTAAGTACCCTAGATGAACAATCTAAAGATGGCAAGTGAAGTTGAACTGGCTCGGACGAATAATCCTTGTGCTACTATGTAACAATAAATACGTTAACTAGAGACAGTAGAACTATAGCTACACATACTCATAGTACTTTTAGCGACAGTACTAGTTTCTTAATTCAATTGCTTCTTCACAAGGCTTATTGGTTGAACTCTATCATTTCAAGTGCTTAATAGACCTTGAGATGGGCTTCCATATAAATTGTTCATGGTGGACATAAGATTGATGTAATAAAAGACTGACTAGACTAGTAATTTAGTAGTGGTAAAAGTAGTGAGTAGTATTACTGTAGACAATTGATATCTTGTGTTATCTTGTGTTATCTTGTGTTATCTTGTACTATAGTATCTACTATGTTGTTAGTGTTGTTCAAGTATTTACTATCTACTATCTACTTAGTATCTAGTATATAGATCTAATTAGTATATAGTACATAGTATCTAATTATTATTGAGAATGTAATTAGTATGTAATTAATATGTAGTATACAGTAGTATATAGTAGTTTCTAGCATCAGTATCTAGTATCTATCTTATCTCACTTCTCACATAGATTCGCTTCGCTCATCTATGTTTCGCTCATCTATGTTTCGAAAATTTCAACATGTCCATCCAACCCTATGGAGGGTTAATGACCAAACCCCTTGAGGACGAGAAAAACCGCGAAGCCCAGCTCAAACAAGAACTGATTGAAGTCGACTACGATGGCCGCACCGAAACGCTCCGTTCAGAGGCGCTCATGATTCGCGGTGTCGACAATCTTTCCACCGACGACATCACCTCTTTCATTGACTACTACCTCAACTACCGCGCCGTTGGCGACACTTACGAGCCCGTTGAACCCCAGGTGGAGTTCCGCGTCCAGTGGATCAACGATTCCAGTGTTGTGTTGGTGTTCCAGACCCACGAGCAGGCCGTGGACGCCCTCACCAAATTGGCCTTGGACCCCATTGAAGTCACCGCAGATTTGAACAATGACGAGGTTATCCAGACCATAGTTAGGGATCGCGAGACAAAGCTGTATAACCCAGTGCTTGCGTTCCGCAAGCAAAAGAGCTTGGTGTCGCGTTTGGGCGGAGAGGTGGAGGAACAGATGGACGAGGACGAGACTTCGATTGTCTTGACAATTAGACAGGCTTTTCAGTCGGACAGAAAAATAAAGAATGCCGCCCAGTTCTCGAGGTACTACTTGGTACACGGTGAGCCAGAGAGAATACGCATTGAGAAGAAGATTACGAGGGAGAGAGAGGGGAGAGAGAGGAGGAAGAGGGGGAGGAGAGAAAGGCGCGATGAGGAGGATTTGTTTGCTGATAGGTTGAGGGGGAGAGAGGAGGAGGATTTGTTTGCGGATAGGATGAGGGAGAGGAGTCCAGGAAGGTGAACCCACAATGGGCGAGCGAATATTTCACAATTGAGCGAAGCGAAATTGTGTTTCCTCAATGCACGAATATTTCACTCACAATTGAGCTTTGCTCAATTGTGAGTGATTGATAGTGAAAGCACAGAAATTTAGCGAAGCTCAATTGTGAGATGATGGAGTATGTTGAATAGTAGGAGTGGGGAACTAAAACTTAAAATTGAGAATAATTGATTAACAAGAAGAATTGGACAATCGAACAATTGAGCTAGCAATTGAGCGAAGCGAATTGTGAGTGATGAATATGAAAAACACGTACAATTGAGCGAAGCTGTGAAAAGTGGTGAGGTGGAGGGGAGGAACTAAAATTGACAAAATTAATTAAGCAACAAATAAGCTAAGCTCAATGAGTGAGCTGAATTGTGCACTGAACTGTTGTGGAATGATTGTGAAAGGAATTGTTGTGAATTTAATGCGAAGTAACAGTTGAGCACACCTTCTTTCGTTTAACTATTCGTGGAGAAGCAACCACAGAATTGAGCATATTCGCTGATTCCGATTATCGTGGGTGTCAGCATGCAAATGACAATTAAGGGTTGACTAAATTTTGAGAATCTATTTTGCCACTTTGTACGGTCTTCCAATGAGTCTTGATGATGCTTTGCTGAGCGAGTTAAAACGGCTTATTCTTCTTCCTACTTGCTTAATGGCTTAGTGATTAGCCATTTGGTCAGCCGATGGCTTTGCAGTTCTTCACTTAGTGATTAGAACGAGAAGTTCAATTTTTAGACATATTCAAGTTACCTCACATTCAAGTCAAGCGAGAGGTTTTCGTCCATTGTTGAAGTTTTATCAAATTCAAACAATTAAGCGAAGCGAGATTGTTCTCAAGCTCCGCTCAATTGTTCACATTCGAACAATCTCGCTTCGCTCGATTATTCGTCCGGTTATCCTATCACACTCGAACAATCTCGCTTCGCTCGATTGCTCGACTGTTCTATTTAGATTGTTTGTACAAAATGTAATATACCACTACACTCACCCATCTGTCTAGCAGATTAGAAATACAAACATCGAGCCTTGCTCGTTCTATACAGTAACAAAATCGTCATTATTTTGTGTACCCAC
Source organism: Kodamaea kakaduensis (assembly GCA_030558435.1). Classification (NCBI taxonomy): domain Eukaryota; kingdom Fungi; phylum Ascomycota; class Pichiomycetes; order Serinales; family Debaryomycetaceae; genus Kodamaea; species Kodamaea kakaduensis. Next base: position 291,583 of record JAJMSN010000010.1, read on the forward strand.
TCCCGGGCATCTCAACTAAGTTCACGATTTGACAGCACAACTCAACAGGCTGCTTCACAGGGTCATTATCGATTGTATTGCTTGAACAACAAAGAACTGTGGTCATTCTTGCATATCCATTGATGAACAGTCGACCAAGCAGCGCCATTTCGAACATTCAACGGCGAGATTCACAATTGCACGTCCATTTTGAACAATCGACAATTGAGCAAGCTCAATTGTCGATCACTTTCTTGTTATTCTCAATTGTCAATATTTATTGCTCGTGATCAAAAGACCAATTGAGCAAAGTCCAACAATTGAGCTTTGCTCAATTGTTGAACAACCGTCTCGAATTAAACAACTCACAACACTCGCTGCGCTCGTGTTGTTCGATAATCCGTCCTCACAACTCGCAACACTCGCTTCGCTCGTGTTGCTCGTTGTGAAGTTAGTTCCCCTCCTGTCCAAAATCCTCCGTAAACTTAATATGATTCTCAATATCCCCACTATTCACCGTCGGCCTATTACTCTTTATCGCCTTGACAAAATCCTTTATCGTCAACGCCGGTTCCTTCAACTCATCACTTCCAATATCCATCCATCCCATCTCCCTCGCATCCTCGTCTCCCGGCGAGCACGGGGTCAACTTTTGCACGCCATCCTCCATCACCGGCTTGAAGTGGGTCGCCTGCTGGATCTTACGGATCGGCTGCATCAAGGCATCTCTCACCACCACCGCCACATCGTGTCCCGAGTACCCCTCGGTCATTTCTCCCAACAGCTTGTAGTCATGGGTCGTCAAGTCACACGCCACCTCTGTGCCGATATTGATCTCAAACATGGCAGTACGTGCCTGGGCATCTGGAAGCGCAATGTAGATACGCTTTTCAAACCGTCTACGAATGGCGGCGTCCAACTGCCACGGAATGTTGGTGGCTCCCAACACCAAGACTCCACTGGCATCATTACCCACACCATTCATTTGAACCAAAAGTTCTGTCTTGATACGCCTCGAGGCCTCGGATTCGCCCTCGCCACGAGGTCCACAGAGCGCATCGACCTCATCGATGAAAATAATCGAGGGCTTGTTCTCACGTGCCATGGTGAAGAGCTGCTTGACAAGTCTCTCGGACTCTCCCATCCATTTCGACACGAGGTCCAGTGACGACACCGAGAAGAAAGTGGAATTGGCCTCGGTGGCAACGGCTTTGGCGAGGTACGACTTACCGGTTCCCGGGGGCCCGTACAAGAGAATTCCCGAGGTGGGTTTACGGTTCCCCACAAAGAGATGGGGGAACTTGACGGGCAAAATAACTGCCTCTTTGAGCGCTTCCTTTGCGCTTTCCAAACCGGCAATGTCGTTCCAGCTAACATTGGGTTTCTCCAGAAGAATTGCGCCGGCAAGGGCACCGCGCAACTTTTTGGTGTCTTCACTATCGTCATCGTCGTCCTTTTTAGACTTTGTTGCGCCGCCAGAGGTGCTGCCGCCACTCTCGCCTTTCTTGTCTTGTTTCTCGAGGTGGTCCTTGAGCTGTTCCGCCCTTGTGAGGTACTCGGTGAACTTGGACTTGATGAGCTCCTTCAGCTTGGCATTCTTCTCGTACTTGAGCGCGAGCATGAGGTAATCAAGCCCGTTGTAGTAGAGCTTGTAGGCTTCTTCATAGCGGGTGGCGGTGTCGGCATCGATGGCTTTTTGAACTAGATCAATGCCTTTGGATAAGAAGTCGGACGTGGACATGGGGGCAAAAAAGAAAAGAAAAATTAAATCATTGAAGATTCATTGCAAGACTTGTCTTGCAATGATCTCACTTTCTAACTTTCTCACTTTCTAACTTTCTCATGTTCAACGTTCTCAATGTTCTCAATGTGATGATGATCTGATAATGACTATAAGATATGATAATTTAACATGAGATATGATGATGTAATATGAGATATGATGATGTAATATGAGATGACAATATGACGATCATGACCTGACAATATCAATGACAATGTGGAAATCTGCACCTAAATCGCTGATCCGATAACCATTATCGTATACTGTACTCGTCTAGTGTGAGTACTTTTATTAGCACTTTTATTAGCACTTTTATTAGCACTTTTTTGTAGTTGTTCATTACTAAATGTGTACTAAGACGTCCCAATTTGGACCCAATTTTGTTCATCGTATGTCCCAATTAGTACCATGATTTACCATAATTTATAATTTATAACTATACATATTTTCTAGTTGACATAGGGGTTTTCACTGATGAAAGTAAGCAAAAGTATGCAAAAGTATGAGCTTTCTTCCTCTTTCTTCCGTCTGCATTTCCTTTGGCATATCTGACACGCTCTGCCACTTCCTTCTCAATACCAGGACCACCAATACACAACTTCTCTCTTCATCTTCTCTCGTTCCTATTCGATATGCAAAGAGTTACGTAATTTTCGCAGCCACTCTATGATCACCACGTGAGCCCAACGTTATGGAATGTCTAATTTATGCATGGTGGCTAAAGGTCCACATGGTGGGCTTACAATAATTTCACAGGTGATAAAGAGCCTACCAAGTGATCCATCAGTAGAAGATCATACAGTCAGGCAATTCATTTGCCAAATTCACCAAGTTCACCAGTTCGCCAAGTATCGCCAAGTCTTGCCAAGTCAACCCTCGTACTTTTCCTTCACTTCTGTACTATGTGTTGTTCCTACATCAGCCTCTTTTCACAATAGACTACGAATTCTACACAAAGAGTATTAATTAGTTGTCTCTTTGTCTTTTTCTTTCCCTTCCCTAATTCTCTCTCTTCATTCCTATTCTCTTATCTATTCATTCTCTTCTCTATTCATTCTCTTCTCCATTCATTCTCTTCTCCATTCATTCTCTTATCAATTCATTCTCTTCTCTATTCCTATCCTCTCTGATTCCATTTTTTCTCTATGCTTTCTTTATCTGATACTGTTTACCATTTCCTCTCTTTGTACCCTTTAAGCCGATCACACGTGCTAGTAATACTAGGTAATACAACTAATGCAACTACCAAACTTTTGACATCTTTCGTCTATATAAACTCCATCTCTTCTTCACTCTTTCCCTTCACTATCAACATGGTTGCAATTTCCAAACTCGTCAATAACGGTTTTCTCTTGGCCTCGCAGTCCGTTTTCCAGGACCTCGCTACCCCCGAACAGGCTGCTGTCGAGCAGTACAACCTCATCAACTTCCTTGGAGGTCAGGCTCCCTACAAGCAGCGTAGCGGTGCTGGTATTTCCACCGACATTCCGGAGCAGTGCAAGTTGGAGCAGGTCCAATTGTACTCCAGACACGGTGAACGGTACCCCAGTATCAACGTCGGTAAAGGTCTCGAGAAACTCTACGCCAAGTTCAAGGCCTACAACGGCACCTACAAGGGAGATCTTGCCTTTTTGAACGACTACACTTACTTTGACACCAAGAACGGTGAATTGTACGAGAAGGAAACCACCCCAGGCAATTCTCAGGGCACCTTTTCCGGAACCAACACCGCCTTGAGACACGGTGTGGCTTTTCGCGCCAAGTACAATTCTCTTTACAACGAAAATGCCTCGTTGCCGGTCTTTTCCAGTAATTCTGGGAGATGTTTCCTCACTGGAGAGTACTTTACCCGTGGATTCCTTGGTGAGGACTACTCCGATGAATCTCATGAGTACGTCATTATTGGAGAAGATGCAAAGTTTGGTGGTAACTCCTTGACCCCTAACCAGGGGTGCCCGGCCTACAACTCGTCGGTGAACCACGACATTGTCGCAAAGTACAACACCTCGTACCTCGACACGGCTGCAAATCGTTTTAATACACAAAACCCAGGGCTCAACATCTCTGCGTCGGACGTGAACAAATTGTTCAACTGGTGTGCCTTTGAGATCAATGTGCGTGGTCTGTCCCCCTTCTGCCTGGTCTTTTCCAACGAGGAGTACGTGCGTGCTTCGTATGCCACTGATCTCGGCAACTATTATAGCGTTGGCCCAGGTAACAACAACAGTGCACTCACCTCCTCTCCTATGGTGAAGGCATCGTTAAAGTTACTCAAGGATACCGAAGCTGAAAACAAGATCTGGTTGAACTTTGCCCACGATACCGACCTCGAGTTGTTCCACGCTGCTTTGGGGATTGTGACTCCAAAGGAACACTTGCCAACTGACTACGTTCCGTACCCCAACCCATATGTGCACAGTTCAATTGTTCCACAGGGTGCACGTATCTACATTGAGAAGTACTCTTGTAACGATGAAGAGTATGTCCGCTTTATTGTGAACGATGCAGTGGTGCCAATTGAAAAGTGCTCGGAGGGACCGGGGTTCTCGTGCAAGCTCGAGGACTATGAAAAGTATGTGGAGGAGAGAGTGGGTGATTTGGACTATGGAAGTCAGTGTAATCTTCCAGAGGGAAGACCTCTGGAGATTAGTTTCTACTGGGATTATAAGAATACTACTTATAATGCGTCGTTGATTAATGGTTAACGAACCCCCGAGCGAAACCCCCGAGCGAAGCGAGGTGGGTGAGCATTGATTATACCCAGATGAACCAATGTGAAAGACTTTAGAATTGTGAAGATCTACGAATTGTGAAGATCTAAGAATTATGAAGGATCTCAAAAAGTGAAATATGGAAGAATTGTGACCAAATCGTCAGTCATATTCAGTCTTCAATTACCTCACAATTTTCTGATTTCCTTCACAGTGATCTTGAAAATTCTCCACAATAATACTCCAATGAACACTCATGAACACTCAACACTCATGAACACCCACAATTCGCTCCGCTCATTGTGCCTGAACTTCCTCTATACCTTTATACCTTTACTTCTCTCGTTGCCTATTAAATAAACGCTTTCACCTAATCCGAGCCAATCCCAATTAGGAAATAGCCGCTAACTAAAAATTTCTTTTCCACCGATCTTCACTGATAAGACTATCTTCACTTTTCCTTACTCTAACTACTCTATACTCTCTACACTCTCTACACTCTATCCCCTGCCTAAACTCTACTCTACTCTTTTCTACATTCACTTATCTTCTGTTCACTCCCTCACAAACTTTTACTCACCTTGTTTCCGCGGAAAAGTACCCCACTTCTCCAGTGAGTCAATCAATTACTCATCGTGAGACAAAAAATAAGCACAAATTTCACATTTAAATACAGGTTTCTTGGCTACTATTAGTTCTTTATAAAGCACTGTATTTCACAAACTACTTAACAAGTACTCGCTAAATAACTACATCAAATACTACATCAAATACTACATCAAATAAGTACATCAAATACTACATCAAATAAGTACATCAAATAAGTACATCTTCTAAAACTACATACATCTTTTACTATGCGGCTGACTGAAGATGATCTACAAGATAACTTTAAAGAGAAAGACTTAGACCTTACAGAAAAAGACCTTACAGAAATGGACTCAAAAGAAACAGACTTGAAAGAAAAAGACTTAGGAATAGACCTGCTGAAACCAAACTACAAGATGCAAGACTTGGAAAAGTCCAAACCAGCAGACTTGGAATCATCCTCTGAAAATTATAACGACGTTGCAGACCCTGAAGATCCCGAACCTTCTAATGAACCTCCCAATGGGGGATTCGCCTGGGTAGTGGCCATTGGAGGCTTGCTTGCGACCATTGCGACCTGGGGTGCCAATGCCTCCTATGGTGTTTTCCTTGCACACTACCTTTCTGCAAACCTGTTTCGTGGGGGAACCCACGAACTCTATGCCCTCATTGGAGGCTGCGTTGTATTTCTCGCCCAGTTCCTTGCCCCATTCGCCCTTTTCCTCTGTAAAATGGTTTCTGTGCGCTGGGTCATTGGTGCTGGCATAATTGTCCAGACTGCTGCCTACCTCCTTGCATCTTTCTCCACTAAATTATGGGAAATCTTCCTCACCCAAGGTGTTTTGGTTGGCATTTCCTTCTCCCTAGTCTTTATTCCAGCCACTTATGTGCTCCCATCGTGGTTCACCACCCGTAAAGCCACAGCCATGGGAATCATTGTGGCTGGTGCCGGTGTTGGGGGAGTGGTATTTTCGATTGCAAACGGGCATTTGATCGATAAAACAGGTGACCAGCGCTGGGCGTTGCGTATGTTGTGTATCGTGTGTCTTGTGTGTGCGCTATTTGCGTTTGCGGTCCTCAAACCCTACCGTGAACAGCCCAAACCACTCCGTGAAAAACTCAATCGGGAGTATATCGTGCCCGCACTCAAGGAAACTTGTGATATCTCCATATTCTTCAAGAACTACGACCTTGCAATCCTCGCTCTTTGGTACAGCTTGGCGCTTTTGGGCTATGTCATGAACTTGTACGTCCTTGCACCATACGCTGTGTCGGTAGGGTACACTGCCCAGCAGGGGTCCACTCTCACTGCAGTTCTCAATGGCCTGCAAATCGTGGGGAGAGTTAGTGTTGGGTTCATTGCCGATAAGGCAGGAAGGTTCAATACCACGGCCGCATGTAACCTCTTTGTGGCCATCATCATTCTCGTGTACTGGATCAACTCCAACACGTTCGGGGCATTGGTGGGGTTTTCGGTCCTTCTTGGACTCACTATAGGGACCATGTCCACAATGTGCATGCCCTTGTGCCAAGACCTCCTTGACGGGGGGCCTTTGAACCACAAGAAAACTGCGGCATGGGGGGGGATCAATGTGATTGTGTCCTTCTTTTGTTGTGTGGCTGCCTTGATTGCGTTGTCATTGACCCGGGACGGCAAGCCAAAGCCTTACTTGTACACCCAGCTCCTCGGGGGGTTCTTGTATGTGGCAACGGTGATTCTTATGTTGGTGCTTAGGGAGAATATGGTGAGGAAGAGGTTGAGGTGGAAGTTGGAGCAGGTCAAGAAAATGATCTTGATGCTGGACGAGGAGGAGGCGGAGATGCTTCATGTGCAGGAGGAGAAGTTGGAGGGGGTGTTGGGACCGGGGGTGTGGAGGTTTGTGAGGAGGATGTTTAGTGTGATGATTGTATAATCAACAATTGAGCGAAGCGAAATTGTTGATTACAATGAGCGATTGTGTTACAATGAGCGATTCACAATGAGCGATTCACAATGAGCGAAGCTCATTGTTAATGCGAGTTGTTAACAAGCAGTGAATATCAAGCGAATAAGCAAGCGAGTTTTAAGCAAACGACTTGTTGATTAGCGAATACAACACAACTAAGAATTTTTAACAATTGACAAATCGAGCCTGTTGACTGCAATAATTAACAATTCGCTTCGCTCATTGTTAATCAACATAATTGTGTCAATCTCAATTACTACGAAGAGACTTGTCTCAGATCTACGAGCATAGAATACTAATAGAATAATTTAATGATATTTACTGATTACATAGATCCGTATTTCCGAAGTCCTAATATTTCACGTTTCCATTTGTAGGGTTTAGGTTTCTGTAGGTGAGTTGAGTTTTGGAACAGTTGAGCTCAATTTTTGGTCACTTCTACTGTGAGTCAGTTGATATTCAAACAATTGAGTGTAGCGTTGAAGATATCCCATGTTTAGTGATAATGAGTCAAACATTTGCTACGCGCAATTGTTCAAATCATCTTCGAAGACAATCGTGATTCAATTTGTAATCAATTGTTCATCTATGAGGCAATAGTGCTCAATGGATACGAAAAATTTCGCTACACTGATGTTCAGATCTAATCTTTGACAATCATGAGTCAAGCTCTTGAACAATGTTGCTACACGAATTTGTTCAATCTTTGACAATCGTGAGTCATGGATATTGGAACAATTGAGCGGAGCGAAATTGTTCATATTTTACAATCGTGAGTAATGTTAAACGATTAGGTGTAGCGACGAACAATTTCGCCCGCTCAATTGTTCGTCTCTCCTAACTTCGACCACTCCACCCTCCCGTCCTCCTTTTCCCCCGAAAAAAGCGCCCTCTTCCCAGATACCCTCCCCACCTCAGTTTCTCTCTTGGTTGCAATCTTGTAAAATGTGCCCAACTCCTGGTGTTTCACCACCTGCAAGTCTTCAAACATCCTCTCACTTGGAAATATATCGTTGATGTCTCCAAATTCTTCCGGCAATATCACCGTGTTAGTTACCTGACCTATTGATTGGCACCTGAAGATCACCACGCTTTCCGGCAATTGCTGCAAATTTAAGGTTATGAGCACGCTCATCGTGAGCTTGAATATTTTCAGCGCTTTGAAGGTGTCGCGAATAATGCCTATCTGATTTCCCTCAAGGTTGAGTTCGTGAACATCAATTGAACTATCAAGAGAAGTTATTTCATTTCTCTCAACAAGTAGACGAAGGCCTGAATGTGGAAGCTTGATGGCTTGAAGCAGTGATATCAGGTTCCACGAAAGATCAAGATGTTTCAAGTGCACATATCTTCTTGCATCAAACTCCCGGAGGTTCACTTCTCTTATGATCAACTTACGTAGGTTGGTGAGACGCTCCACTCCCAGCAGCATAGATCTCTGCATGCTCAAGAATTCAAGCGAGGTTGGTAGTGGACAAGTGACGTTGAATAAAATCAACTTCTTGGAGGCATTGAAATTATTAGCCTTCCGTGGACTCTTACTTTGTAAAAGAATGTCTGTGGACTTGACACAACTGAGGACAATCCTTTTGTTGTAAACGTTTTCCTTCTCGTGGTATGCCAAAAAATCACAATTCCACGACTGGAAAATCTGTAGAGACTGCGACAATGGTTTGTAAAGCACCGGTTTTGCATCGGCGCATGAAATATTCAAAATCAAGGTCTCAATCTCAGGCGGTGCTGAAAAATCTATAGGAGCCACCAGCACGATTTCCTTGCCCTTGGTTCTAGCCACCTCGGCATTTTTTGTGGTATAAACCATCATTTTCACAATCAATGAAAGAACTTTGAGGGTCGAGGGGAAGGTTTGTGAGAGAAATAGTCTGGATACTTCGCAACCTTCGATGTGAAGATGCTTCAAATTCGTTTCATTGAGCCCTTCCCCTTCAACTCTACATAGGGTAATTCTCAAATCTTGTAGGTTTGGGGGAAGCACACATTGTGTGAAATTTAGGTCCATGTCGTAGAGCCACATCCGTCTCAAATTTAACAAAGATCCCATATCAAATATATGGTGGTTATGTGAAAGCTTCAACTGGGTCACACTGTCGGGAAATTCCGCAAGTGTCCAGTTATCGGTATTAGACACAATCATTGCCCACAATTTTGGGGGAAGTAATTGCATATCCACCTCGTCACCCTTGAAATTTTCAACCGCAAGCCGCCTGAGACAATCTGGAAGCGTTACTGTACTTGGATCGAACTCATGGAGAATCAATCGCTCCAACTGGGTGGGAAATAACTCGCTAACCTTGGCGATATTTTCGGGGGTACAAACCCCCTCGTGGATTTTGATACTAATATCTTTGACACTCTGCAACTTGTGTGCATCCTCGGGAATGCTCCCGCTCCTCCATCCAACGCGTACGGTATGGGGCCCAATGAGTCCGGCTTCGACAAATTCAATATAGGTCTTCCACCCAAACTTGGGGTACTCGAGCTTGGTGAAGGCGACCCCGGGCACATGGAAGGCGGTACCGTCGTTAGTCCACTCTGGGAACTCGTCCCAGTAGACCTGAACGATCTCGCACTTTTTGTGGAAGACTAGCTTCGAAAACAGGGGTTCTGCCAGGATATACTCAATGTCCTCCGGCTGCAAAAAGGTGAAAATACGCCGCATGATCTCTGCAGGAAAACGCAGGAGAATTCCAAACATGTTGCAACTTGCCAATTTGGGAATAGGTAAAGTACCACGGCACCGGGTTCATATATACTTGTATTGTTCATATATACTTGTATTCATATATACTTATATTCATATACCTGTTGTTCTGTTGGGCGGGGTGCGCCAAAAACGTGCAAGAAGGCTCATTAGCGATAAGCACGAATGAAAAAGTGAAAAAGACTGAAAAGACTAAAAGCTCAAGAAGTATTACTGATTGGGATACTATAAGCATGGCTTTAAATGCGGATTAGCTATCAACTATCTAACCCTGGAAAATTGCTGAGCTGATAGGTTGTGAAATGATAATCTATACTAGTGTTCACTCATGCGAATCGGCTGCAAATCACCCAACACATCTATCATTTGCAAAACTTGTGGTGCTTAACCTTGTTAACTTATGAGTTCTTAATCGCTCAACTTATTGGCGCTACTAAACTTCTGGGTGCTTATAAACTGAGTACGAACATTCTTGACAGTAGCCCTGACTAATAAAATTGCGAAAAGTGTGGCTCAATATTAGGGAAACATTTAGCGATGATTACCCAAAAAATTCAGTAATGGGTGTTCAGGTAGAAGAAAAGTTGGGAAAAGAGACAGTTGAAGTCAAAGTCAAAGATGAAGGTTTGGAAGATTTGGACGATGCAAATTTGCCAGAAGATTTAGCAAATTTAAAAGAAGCAGATTTAGCAGAACCAGAGTCAACCCAGTACACCATTGAAGAACAAGAGTACCTTGATAGGGTCGACTTACCCCAAAGATGGTACCAGTGGTTTTCTCCCACTGACACCAGGGAAGAACGGATTCTCATTGCCAAACTCGACCTTATGGTGTGGTTGTACCTATTTCTCTCTTCATTTGTCAAGACACTCGATTCCACCGCAGTAACATACTCTTATGTCAGCGGCATGAAAGAAGACTTGAAGATGTACGGTAACCAGTTGACGTACCAAAGCTCGTGTTACATGGCCGGGTTTATCATTGGGCAAATTCCACTCACTGTACTTGCGACCAAGTTGCCCATCCATTTGTACCTTCCGATCATGGACACCATCTGGTCGTTTTTCACGTTGGGCATGTTCAAAATCACCAACTACCACCAGCTCTATGCGCTCCGGTTCTGTATTGGGTTAACAGGCTCCTTTTATTTCCCCGTCGCAAACTGGTACCTCGGGTGCTGGTACCGCAAGTCCGAGCTCACCAAAAGAAGCGCACTCTACTTTTGCGCATCACAAGCGGGTTCCATGTGCGGTGGGTATATCCAGGCGGGTGCACACAAGCATTTGGACGGGCGCTACGGATTAGCGGGCTGGCGCTGGCTCTACATCATTGCCTTTGTGCTCACGGTCCCCGTGTGCCTATACGGCATTTTTGTGCTCCCCAATCTCCCTCAAACCACCACCTCCTCCCTATTGACTCCACGAGAAATTCGTTTGGCCCAGTTGCGAATGAAAAAAGAAGGGCGGTCCTCCAGCGACACACTCGATGTTCAATCCATCAAAAACACCTTATGGGACTGGAAGTTTCCCATGCTTGTACTCTTTGCTATTTTTTTCAGCCAGGCCGACGGGATCTCCTCCAATAGCGGTTTGCCCATCTGGCTCAAACAAGAGCAGTACTCTGTGACGTCCGTCAACACCCTCACCACCATTATCCCTGCAATCACCATCATTTCTTCGCTCATAAATGCGGTGGTGGTGGATACCTGGAGCAATTTGCACCCATACTGTATTGCGGTTACTGCGCTCATCAACATTGTTTCTGCGGTGATATTGGTCATTTGGAACGTGCCGCACTCCGCAACCCTCGCAGCATTCTGTTTATCGGGAACGGCAGACGGGATTGCCGCAGTGCTTTATTCTTGGGCAAACATTATCTGCTCTGAAAATTCAGTGCAGCGCGCGCTCACCTTGTCCACAATGAATACTTTGGGGAACACATTTTCGGTGTGGGTCCCAATATTCGTTTGGAAAACAGTAGATGCCCCTAGGTACTTGAGGGGATATTCATATACGATTGCATTGGACGGAATGATGCTTGTGTTGTTGGTTCCTCTAACTTATTTGGCAAAGAAAAAAAACAAGTATACAGGGAAGACTAAGTATACAAGGGAAGACTAAGTATACAAGGGAAGTGGGTGAAAGTGTATATAAAGAATAGACTGAAAGAGAAGCTACAAGGAAAGACTGAAAAAAGAAGTGTACAATGTCTGGTTTGGCGAGATGCAGCAGTCTATTTATCCACATTTAGAAATGTGGATAGCCAGAGAAATGATGTTCACTGATGTTGACTGATGTTGCCTGTTAATAGATGCTAACTGACAGTAATCGATGTTTAATGTTGACTGATGTTGACTAATTGAACTGCGGGTGACTGTCCATCTTCTTTTCTGTATGGCTGCGAAAAAGCTGTGCGGTTATTCACCCAATTTCAGTGTAATGTATGTCAGCTAATATAATGGTGTCTTTCACTACTGACCATACCAACCAGTATAAAAGGTCCTAAATGTTGTAAAGTTTCAAAAGTCTCTCTTAGGTATTATGCTCTCCTCAGTCTTAGTCAACCTTGCTCTCTTGCTTGTGTGCTCTGCAGCCCCAGCCAAAAGATCTGTTCCTGGTGTCGTCAGTGTGGACGTCAACACCGGCCCCGATTACAACAGGGTGGATACCGAGCACTTCCCCATCATGACTCAGTTGAGGATTGGATCCAACCAGGACCTTGTTCACATTGCGCTCGATACCGGCAGTTGGGACTTGTGGGTTCCCTCTGCCGATGCGGAAACAAAGCTCAGATGGTACGGCACCTATGATCCCACCACCTCCACCACCGCTAACGATACCCACACTGGTGTCCAGGCGTTGTATGGTGGAAAGAGGGATGTTGAATTACATAAAAGAATTGGCGAGATTGAGTTCTGGACCGACAACGTTGAGTTCAACAGTGGATTTGTCGTCAAAGGTGCTACTGTGGGTGTTGCTGCAACTTCCAACATCAATTTCCCTATCTGGGGATTGGCCCTCCCAACCCAAGACGATAACCATCCCACCATTGTAACCAACCTCAAGGACACAGGAAGTATCCAGACTGCGGGATTCTCCATCTACGTGAGACAGGACTTTACGGGCGAGCTTTTGTTTGGGGGTATCGACACCGCCAAGTACTCTGAGTTGGTCACCAACCCCACCTACGGTGGGTTTGGTGTGCTTGTGAGCACATACACCGTTAATGGTGTGGAGTACAAGTACAACGATAAAATGATTATCGACAGCGGGTGGAATGTGGCATTTACTCTTCCAACACCGGCCTACAACTATGTCCAGGAATTGTGGAAGAGCTCCAGTACTCCAGACTTGTGTGTGGGGCCAAACAACCTCACGTTTTCCTTCACCACCGCAGGTGGTCTGCTTGAGTTTGCGATTCTGGACTTTGTCAGAAGAAGAGACGACGGGAGGTGTATCTTGGACTTTGAGCAGGACGACAGCCGTGTTGTTTTGGGGACAAAGGGGTATACCCATGTTTATGTTTCTGCAAATTATGAGAAGGGTACGATTAGTTTGGGGAAGAAGGTGGAGACTGATGAAAGGGCGGTGGAACTTTTGTAGAAGATGAAGCGATGTGCAAGATGAGCGAAGCGAATCTTGTACATCGCTTCATCTTCTTTAAAGGAATAATCACTTCTCATCGAGTGAAAACTTGCTTTTCGTGTGCTTCCTCTTCTTTAAAATGAACAAAGCATTTACTTCTCATCTGCTTCATCTTTAAAATGAACAAAGCATTTGCTTCTCATCTGCCTCATCTTTAAAATGAACAAAACACTTGCTTCTCAACCTCGCCTTGTTTCATCTCCTGAAAAGATTCACCTACGATAAGATAAAAATCTGAGATCAAGTTTGGCTGCAAAAAAAGAAACTTTCTAAAAAATAACCAATCAATTGTAGTGCGATTAAATAGTGATAGATTTATTGGAACCATTTGAAAAGAGGTGATGGCACATCACATAATCAGAGGTGGACATATTACCTAAATCTCTCGTTATGCCCGGTGGTTTGCATATTTTGGTTGTTGACTGGTCCATTGAGTGCTTTCATAGATGATAAATGTCTGATGATCATCAATGGCACTGTAGATTGGTTGTACCAGAGCCTCAACTACAATCTAAAGGTAGATTCTCGTATAGACCAACTGACACTTCACCACGTTTCTTCGGAGTACGCCGTAAAATCAGTGCCTATTTTTTCTAAGCTGGCACCCACAAAAAGGCTTTGAAGTACGGAATGTAGTCTACGGAAAGTAAATATGCTTTATTATGGCTGCAGGACTACTCTTAATAGCCTTTCTATACATCTGTCCTCCCATACAACTAGTACCTCAAAACTACCACCTCAAAACTACCACCTCAAAACTACTACCTTAAAACTACCTTAAAACTACCTCAAAACTACATCTCTGAATCTCCTATCCTTTTTTGTGCACCCCTTTTCACATGTAACTCTATCGCGCTTTAATTTATGTATGATGTACAAACCATAAACGTGATAAACGTGGATCCCTTTTCCCTTTGTTACTTTACTATACTCTACTCTCTCTACTCCCTCTACCCTCTCATCTCTCTCACTCTACTTTCATTATTCAAACAGTACCCCCACTCCATTGTTCTCCTCGTCAACGCGAAAAGTTCGCTTGTCTAAACTTGCTTGTTTAAAATTACTTGTTTAAAAGTACAAATGAGTACTACGACACGCTAAACGCACACGACGCGACGACCACGTGTGCTCTTAAAATCTCTCCTTTAAATGGTTCAATGCCCGCACATCCATTGTTGACCATGCAGGTTAAACGTCTTGTGAGCGCACTTTTTTTCCTCGTGGCTGCAAATTCCCTAAATGTCACTCTCAGTCCAAGGCACCAGTTTGCCCTACGCGACGTCCCCCCCGACCTTTCGTCCCCGAGCCAGCACCGCTTGGCTTACTTGCCCGACGGAATGGCGGTGTCGTGGAACACGTACCAGCAAATAAGCCCGTCCGTGGCTTATGGTTTGAGCCCTGGGTCCTTGGACCAGGTCGCCCACAGCGACGTTTCCATCACGTACCCCACGTCCAGCACCTGGAACAACCACGTCAAGATCACCGGGCTCCTCCCCTTCACCAAGTACTACTACCGGGTCTCCAATGACGATGAAGTGCACACATTCACGACTGCTCGTGGGTCGGGGGCATTCGAAGAGTTCCAATTTGCAGCCGTCATAGACTTGGGAACCATGGGTTCTCTCGGTTTGAGCACCACCACAGGCGACGGGGCCGGTGGGGCACTTGCTCCGGGTGAACAGACGACGATCGACTCGCTTGCCCAGAGTTTGGATACTTTTGAGTTTTTGTTGCACCCAGGTGACATTGCGTACGCAGACTACTGGTTGAAGGAAGAAATCCAGGGATACCTCGCAAACACCACAATTTCAGACGGGTACAAGGTGTACGAGGACATCCTCAATGAGTTTTACGAGCAAATGCAGCCAATCACTGCACAAAAGCCGTATATGGTGGGGATAGGCAACCATGAGGCAGACTGCGACAATGGGGGAACTACCGATAAAGCCAACGGCATCAAGTACACAAATTCCATATGTATGCCGGGCCAGACCAACTTTACGGGCTACAACCACCACTTCAATATGCCAGGGGCCGAATCAGGAGGCAACAACTTTTGGTACTCGTTCAATTACGGGCCCCTTCACATTGTGCACTACAACACCGAAACCGACTTTGGGAACGGGAATATTGGACCCGAGGACCTGGGAGTGAACGGAAAGCTAGGGCGGTACCCGAACGAGCAAATCGACTGGCTCGAGGCAGATCTTGCAGCGGTCGATAGGTCCAAGACCCCATGGGTGATTGCACTTGGACACAGGCCATGGTATGTTGCAGCCAAATCAAAGGACCGGTGTACATTGTGCCAGGAGGTTTTCGAGGACATTCTCACAAAGCACAATGTGGATTTGATCATCAATGGACATGTACACAACTACGAGAGGTTGTCCCCAATCAAGAATAACAAAATCGATCCCAATGGACTCAATAACCCTTCGGCACCGTGGTACATTTTGAACGGGATTGCGGGACACTATGACGGGATTGACCCACTTGTGACACCTCTTCCTGAATACGTTGCGTTTTCCCAGGACACAGCGTACGGGTGGTCGAGGTTTACTGTTCATAATTGCACCCATATCACCCATGAGTTTGTGTCTTCCAAAAATAACGAGGTTTTGGATAGAGCCACTTTGTTCAAGGATCGGGAGTGTAGTGAGGCTAACCTGACTAGCCTGACAAACCTGACTGAAAGTATCAAACTGACAAGTTTGAACGGTACAAGTTTTAGTGAAAGTACTAGTACTGCTTCTAGTATTTCTAGCACTAGTGCTAGTAATGGTACTAATACTGCTTCTAGTACTGCTAGTACTACTAGTACCGCTAGTACTACTAGTACCGCCTCTAGTACTAGTACTGCTTCTAGTACTATTACTGCCACTGCTAGTTCTGGAATTAGCACACAATCTGCAGGTTCTGTTACTACAACTTATGGTGCAATTTCTGGTTCCACTATAACTTCTGGTATATCTTCTGGTACGTCTTTTGGTACAAATTCTGCTTCAAATTTTGCAACCTCTGCAACTTCTGCTGCAAATTCTGCTACAACTCCTGCTACAACTACTGAGACTGCTGTCATATCCCTAGTCTCCACAATCACCTCCTGTTCAGACCACAAATGTACAGAGATAATTGCAGGTCCAAACTCCATATCTATTCTTGAAAACCAGAACTCATCACAATTCAGTGGAATTGTAGTTCTGAACAAATCGCTGAAGTCTTATGGTTCGGCATTGCTAATTATCATCATATCCCTCCTCTTAATTTAGGCTGCGAAAAATGAATTTCTGGAAAATACATGAAAAGTTTGAAAAAATGTAGAAAAATTTTGGAGGTGATGAAAGTTTTTTCAGGCCATCATGCAGACCAATTTGTTGATCTCGCTCATCTAGTTCCACTTTCTCTAGACAAACTAGCATGTAGTACATGCCAAGTACTTTCTACTAGATTCGCTGGCTCATCTAGTTTTCATCTAGTTTTCATCTAGTATCTACTAGATCTCTTATCCTACTTTCAACTAGATTCGCTTCGCTCATCTAGTTTTCATCTACTAGTTCTACCATTATATATATATTGAGTGCAAGAAATATACAACCCTTAACGGTTAGACTTGGCGACTCTCTCCAACTCATCCTTCTTCTTGATAGCGTAAGAGGTGGAAGAACCCTTAGCAGCGTTGATCAACTCTTCAGCCAAGCACTCAGAGATGGTCTTGATGTTTCTGAAAGCAGCCTCTCTGGCACCAACGGTGACCAAGGAGATGGACTGGTTGACTCTTCTCAATGGGGAGACATCGACAGCCTGTCTTCTGACAGCACCGCTGGAACCGATTCTGGTGGAGTCTTCACGGGCACCGGCATTGACAATGGCGTCAACCAAAACCTGCAATGGGTTCTGCTCGGTCAAGACGTGGATGATCTCGAGGGCCTGCTGGACGATTCTGACAGCCTTCAACTTCTTACCGTTGTTTCTACCGTTCATCATCAACGAGTTGGTCAATCTCTCAACGATAGGGCACTGGGCCTTTCTGAATCTCTTGGAGGCGTATCTGCCAGCAGTGTGGGAAACAAACACTGGCTGTCTGATCTGGATGTAGTCAACGAGCGAAACGTCCTTGACCTCAACGTCCTCAAAAGACCACTTGTTGAACAATCTAACCTCCTGCTGGGCAGCCTGGACATCGGCGGGGATGGCAGTGGCCAACTCAACCAACTGCAACTCTTCCTGGACAACTGGCTGTTCCTCAATGTGTTGTTCTTCGACGTCAGACATGTTTGCGATGGAGAATGAAATGTAAGAAGACAAATTTTTTGCCAACTTTTCTCAAGCCGCTACAGCGAAAATTTTGACTGAAAAATTACCCGGAAGTACTGCACACCAAGCCCTAAAAGAAGTCACGTGGTACTCACTTCACACACACTTTCCTCTATATCTCTCCACCACACATACTAGTAGAACCCAAGATGAACGTGTTGACTCTGTAGTAGATTTCAAACATATTTTACCAAACTTAAAGGAGTTTTCTAGGTGAAATCTCGAGCAATCTGTGATATTCCTCTGGGACGGCTTTTTTTGTATGGTAAACTGCCAGTCTAGTTATTATTCTACATCTCCTTCTACAACTTCTTATAATCTCTTTCTAATCTCTTCTAATCTCTTCTAATCTCTCTACATCCGATTCTATCTTATTCTACATCTTCATAACCTGATAGTTGGTTTGCGATGACTTCAATCAAGTGTATCCCCTTCAGACCAAATAGGCAATGTAATTTCAGGACTGGTGTAAACTTGCGACCGGAATCTTTGAAGTTACTTGAAGGGCTCGATTAGGCAATGTAATTTCCATCACGGTCAGGCGTATATCTCAGACCACATAATGGTCGCAAATTCCTTCATCCGACCAAATAGGAAATGTAAATTCAGTACCGAGTAGAAGTGATACTGAAGAACTGATTATGTAAGAAGGGAAGATACTGATTATGTAACAAGGGAAGAGACTGATTATGTAACAAGAGAAGATATACTGATTATGTAAGAGAAACCAGACAAGACCATCTCGTAAATGGATTATGTAAGAGAGGTGATTGTCTTTGCTTATGTAATTTCAGGCGTTTGGCGGAAGTCAGCAGGTGGGGTAGAGGAAGGTAAAGGAAATGAAAAGATGAAGGGAAAGATGAAGGGAAATGAGAAGGTGAAGGAAGATGAAGATGGAACGAATGGAGACAGATGAAGATGGAAGAAGATAGAAAAGACTAAAAGAGAATGAATAAGGAAGAATAACAGCAGGTGAAGAAAAAAAAATCACCGATGGATGGACCTCCCAATAAAGTTTAATAAACTTCTGCCTTCCGTTTAGCCGTGACACGGCAGTTGCATAGTCACCTTAATTGGGGGTTCGAGGCTTATCGTGGGGTGATTAACGAATGAGAGTACCGATGAGAGAATAGAGAATAGAGAATGGTGAATAGAGAATAGAGTGGTGATAGTACTGACGATATGGGAAAAGATTACTAGAGAAAAATTAAATTAACTCAAATCATAACCAGATGAGATTAGTAATTTCGGAGAATTCCCTACAATTCCTTAATCAGTTTTGTGAAGGCAATTTGTGACTCACGCAGTGAACTCGGAGATACAGACAATAGAATACAATAAGCGATCATGAAGGGTTATCGTGGTGCATACACTACAAAATCACTGCATCACATCACTCCTCCCCCCACTTAGAACGCCCATCCAAAACACCAACATTCATCAACAACAACATCCATTAGCCTCACCATCGTCTCCACCACTCCCCCAATCTTACAGCCGTCCGATCCGAATCTTTGCGATACCGGCGACGGCGAAAAAAAAATACGGGCTACATGCACTACGCAATACTACACAGAGTAAAATCCCCGCATTAGGGCGGACGCAGGGCCGGTATAGGCAAACGTGAAAATTGTGAGTCAGTATATATATTGATAAGGTTTTCACACTCTTTATACTGCTACTTTTTATTACTAGTACATACTACACTAGTACATACTACTACTACTACTACTACTAGTACTTCTTCATACTACTAGTACTTCTATTATTTCATACTACTAGTACTTCTATTATTTCATACTACTACTACTACTACTTCTACTAGCTATTCTTGATGTCTGAAAAAGAAGTCCAGGAGGCTAAATCCAATTACAGTCAGTCTGTTGGGGAAAACCACAGCACTGACATTGAAAAAGTGAATCCCTTGGATGAAGGGTTTCTTGACGAGACTGTTGCCGAGAATGAGGTTGAGAAACTCGCACAGGAGATGGGCATTGACCAGCGCAAATTGATGTGGAAAATCGATCTTTGTCTCATTCCACCCTTCTGTCTCCTTTACTTTTTGTCTTTCCTTGACCGTGTGAACATTTCCAATGCCAAATTGTACAACCTTGCCGAGGACTTGAACCTCACCGGTAACCAGTACAACACTGCGCTCACTGTTTTCTTTGTCCCATATGTGTTTTTCGAGGTTTTGTCCAACTACCTCATCAAGTTTGTCAAACCCCACATCTGGTTGAGTGCCCTCATCCTTGCCTTTGGAGCCATTTCCATCGGAATGGGTTTTGCGCGCAATTTCGGAGACTTGGTCGCGTGCCGTTTCCTCATTGGTTTGACCGAGTCCGGTACCTTCCCCTCCATCTTTTACCTTCTTTCCAACTACTACTCCAAAGCCGAGTCCCAGCGCAGATTTTCGGCGTTCTTCTCAGTGACTTCCCTCGCCGGTGCCGCAAGTGGTGCCATTGCGTACAAAATGCACGATCTCAGCGGCAGGGGTGGCTTGGCCACATGGCAATGGCTCTTTATTATCGAGGGTATCGTGACTTGTGGGTGTTCGGTCATTTTGTTCTTCACCATTGCGGACTTCCCTGAGGAGTGCCGCTTCTTGAAGAGCCACGAGATTGCGTTCCTCAAGCGCAAGTTGGAGATTTTGAGCGGTGCCAAGTCCTCGTTTGAGATCAAAAACACAATCAAGGACGTGGGGACTTGTTTCAAGGACATTCTCATTTGGTTGCCTGCTCTCGCATACTTTGGTCTCATTATTCCATCTTATGGTTACGCATATTTCGCAGCCACCATCATCAAGGAATTGGGCTACTCCGCTGTTGCTGCAAACCAGCACTCGGTGTACCCCTGGATCACCGCCTTTGGCTTCTGTAACATCATCGCCTTCTTGTCGGACCGCTTCAAGAAGAGACTCCCGTTCTTGCTCATTTGCTGTGTCATTGCAATCGTGGGCTTGGCCATGATTTTGGGGGGTAAGGACCACCCGAACGTGCGGTACGGGGGTGCGTTCCTCGCGGCCCTGGGACTCTACAGTGCCATGCCAGTCGTGGTGTGCTGGGCCGCACTCAACAACGGTGGTCACATTAGAAAGTCTGTGGGTACGGCCTGGCAGGTGGGGTTCGGTAATATTGGTGGTATTATCGCAACCTTCATCTTTTTGCTGAAGGACGCCCCTGTCTACAGACCGGGATTGCTGGTGTCGATTGCAAGTGTGTGCTTTGCCATCTTGTGCTCGTTGGCCTACTTTGGGGTGGTGATGCACTTGAACAAGAAGAAGCAGACGACGGAGTATAAGGAGAAGTTTTACTCGCTTGATGAGCGTGAGCAGCTTATTCTTGGGGATAGGATTCCGACGTTCAAGTACATCTACTAACTGATTCGCTTCGCTCATCAGTTAGATGAACACAGTGCGAGCACAGATGCGAAGTATCTGTCCTGTCACAGTTTGGTACGATGATGATCCATGAAAAGTACATTCAATTCTGAACGATATTTAATGACTCTTAATACAAATATGTTAGATGGTTGTAGCAACAATCGAGCGAAGCGAGATTGCTTGAACGTGATGAAAGTGATTCTAAGTTGTGAACGAGATGAGCGAATCGAGCAATGATTTGGTCAATCAAAATGTGTTGGAACAATCTCGCTTGCGAGATTGTTCGAATATGATGAAATTAATCTTGAATTAGAGCCAATCTAGTGAAAATGCAATCTAGTAAGTATTAAATTCTGAATGGTCAATCAAGAGATGCAGTCGAATTAATATGAGTGGTGAATTGTTCCTGGTGTTTGCAAGTGATTGATGTCACAAAAGTTATTCGACATTCGTTAGTATTATTGCGTTGAACGAAGTGAGACATTCGAAATCCGTTGTTATTTCATTTGTATCAATAACAACTCGCTTCGCTCGTTGTTCTATATTGGTTTTTCGCAGCCAGCGTAAATATCATACCTCAGTCACGAATTACCATCCCCATATCTTCACCACCAAGAAACCTCACAACTACACACTCCATCATGTCATCAAAATCACACACGCCAACATATCTGGATTTTCAAACTGCTAAAAAAAGAGCAGGAAGGTGCTTTTTGGTAGGGGTAAGCGGGTATGAGATTTACGCATGGCAAAACGAAAAGCGAGCTTGCGAGATGTTCAACAGCTCACTAGTAGAAGTACAGTATTTTTGTCTATTATTGGTTGTGGAAGTGTCCTTTCTATATACTTTCATCTTTATTCTTCTCCTTAAGAGCGAGATGTTATGGGATGTGGGATGTGATGTTTGAAATGTCAAGGACAATCAACGCTCGTGATTTTAGTAGAATGTTGAGTGAAGCAAGACATTAACGTTTGTTGATATTGGTGAGAATTCGTTGATATTGTCTCACTTGCTCAACATCAACATTCGTTCTTATTAGTGTTACAAATGACTGCTGCTACTTATTGACGTTTTTGTCTATTGAGCAACAGTGTTCCAATGTTCATTTAGGTCCTTCGAATCGAGGTTGTTCCATTCACTTTATCGTTCAACAATCGCTTGGATCATTGATTGTCACCTTTCAACCATCGAGCGAAGCGAGATTGTTGAACAACTCTTACTTATGATTAAAGATCACTCAATTGTTGAGACTTACTCTTAAAAGATTGAAGATTACTTGGTCTCAACAATCGAGCGAAGTGTGCTTCGCTTGACATTCGTTGGTTTTGGTAGAATGTCGAGCGAAGCGAGACATTAACCTTCCTTGGTATTTGTAGAATGTCTCGCTTCGCTAGACAACATTCGTGGTATTAGGTTGGAATGCCTCGCTTCGCTCGACATTTAACATCACTCCCTCTTTAGAAGTATCCTCACCTCCACACAACTCACCATCCTCTTCTCAAAACTACTCTCATCATCATCACTATCCTCCGGCTTGAACTCATCCAACACCTCAATACTCCCCGTATAATACTCCACCACATACCCCAATTCCGAGAACTGCACTCCCACTGCCACCGCCCGCTCGATCGCACGCCCAAGCGCCTTCACCGTCACGTGTTTGACCCGCTTGTACTCGCCGTTGTGGTACTTGCGATGCTTCAACTGGGACTTGTCAAACTTGCGCAAGATCTTGGTGATCTGCTTGACAGCAGACACATACGGCGTTCGCAGTTTGAGAAGGAAGGTGGTTTCCCGTTGGGTAGTGGGAAGTATCTGCGTATTAGGACTGTGTTTTATCAACTTGCGGTGCATAGTTATTCTAGTGGTATTCTTTGGTAGTAATAGTGGTAATCTTCTTTGATGTAATTCTTTGTAGGTCCCTTTAGATCTTATAGGTGTAACTTGAGATGATTCTTTAATCCCTTTATATATGATATGTTCTTTGAATATTAATGAAACTATCTTACCTTTAAATCTCAAATCTTTTTTTTATCATGTCTAGAAAGCGCGTTATAGAGGAAGTGCACCACGTTCCCAAGAGAACTCAGGCCGGAAAGATTCACACTGAGGTCCATACACGAACAGTCAAGATCATGATGGAGGCCCTGAGGAATTTAAAAGATAGTCAAGACGCGTATGAGGAGAAAGAAGAGGTGTCTACGTTTACCCAGAGGCCGTATTGGTGAAGGTGAGATGAATGATAGAAGATGGAAATAAAAATGGAAATGAAGATAGAAGATGACAATAGATGGAAAGATGAAAGATGGAAGATGATAGACTAAGATGATGAGAAAAGAATGTGAAGAGATAAAATGTGAAGAGAAAATGTGAAGATGGAGACAGATGGTTACAGAAAAGAACGCGCTTATCTGCAGTCCTTGACGATTTTCAAATTTCAGATCATGCTCCGCCTACAAAGTCGACTTCTAAATCGGCTGGTCCTTCAGCTGACCTTTCGTCCAATTCGACCCTGCCCCCATCATCTGGTTACTTACCAGCTGGGTCCAAAGAGTCTCACATTTTCTCGTAACTTTTTCACACCCATAGTGGACCAGGTCATTAGTGACAGCGAAGAAGATGACAAGAGTAAAAAGAGCGAAGGGTCCAAGTTCCAGTCCTTTGCTGAAAAGTGTGCTGAAACCATTGGGATCACCTTCAGTTCCATTGCCATTTTGGGTGTCATGGGCTACCTCTACCACAAGTTCTACGACTACCAAGTCCTCCAGCGTATGAGCCAGGCATTTGAAAGCGGCGACTCCTTTTCCAAGATGAATGTTGGCAACCACTACGACAACGATAGTTCCGACCCCAACTGGGTCGAAAGACCCCAGCAGAGTTTGGTGGACAAGATCATTTCTGGCGAGACCATGGGACGCTACTACCTCATATTTGGCGAGAAAGGTACCGGTAAAACCTCGCTTATTTTAGAGTCCATCAAGCGTAGTGGCGGCAGCAACGTCATCATGTTTGATGCCCACGAAGACCCCGAAATTGTGCGTATTCGTTTGGGTAAGGCCATTAACTTTACCTATAATGAGGACTATATCGGGTCCCTTTTCTCGATGCGAGGTCCCCGTGACACCACAGCACTTCTAGACATTGAGCGGGCATTCAACAAGTTGGAGGAGTTGAGTTTGAAGAACAAGGCCACTGGCAAGAAGCCATTGGTGATGATCATCAATCATTCACACCTAATCAAAGAAAATGAAGAGGGAGTCAAGCTTTTGGAGTTACTTCAGCAAAAGGCCGAGAGTTTGAGTGGATCGTGTTTGCTCACGATGATCTTTAATAGTGACGACTACTGGGTGTATGAAAAGTTGAAGAAATTGGGCACTCGACTCGAGCTAGTGAATGTGCGTGATTTTGGTCGTGAGGCCACGGTGAAGGCCCTTCGCTATATACGCAACCCCATGAATTTTTCCAAGATCTCGGACGAGGAGTGTAACATGGTATACAACTTGATTGGTGGGCGTCCACAGCACATTGCCCAAGTTGCACAGCACACCGATGTGATCAAGGCATGCAACGAGATTATCGATCGCGAAAAGACGTGGTTCCTCAACCAGTGTGGGCTTCTTGGAATGGATATGGACGATGATGTCATGGAGCTGGGCAAGTTTTCGAGCAGTGCCATGTTGTTGATGAAGGAGTTTGTGGACATGGACAAGGAGGCGGGATCTGTTCTTGGGGGGGGACCCAACACAGAACACGAGGACCACAAGCTCCCGGAACTCCCTCTTTGGAGAAGCAGGCAGATCATGACGCGTGCGGACTACATCCAGCAGTACGACAACTTGAACATCTTTACGCTCGACTCTGAGTCGCGTGTGCGCGCCGACTCTGTGCCGATGATGCGTGCGTTCCACGAGATTGCGCTGCAGCCGCACTTTGACGAGTTGCTCGAGGACACGATACAGAGGGTTTCGGATATCGAGAGCTTGGAGAGAACGAGGGAGATTGTGATGAAAGACTTGATGATGGGGTCCAAGTACAGGATCAGGAACGATGGGGAGGAGACGCAGATTGGGCTCCACAAGAGCAGGAAACAGGTGGATGTGCACGGGGACTTTTCGGAGTTTAACAAGGGGGAGGAGGAGGACGATGAGGATTTGTTTTTGGAGAATGTGACGAGACATGATCTGAAGAAGATGTGGAAGAAGAGGTTGAATGGGGCGCAGATAGAAAGGAGGGAACGAAAGAACGAACGAGCGAGCGAAGCGAGTGAGTGAGTGAGTGGTGAGTGATTATTGAACGAACGAGCGAAGCGAGTGAGTGAATGAGTGACAAACTAAGTTAGTGAACGAGCGAGCGAAGCGAGTGAGTAAATGAGTGACGAACTAAGTTAGTAAGTGAATGAGTGACAAACTAAGTTAGTGACTATCTCATAATATAGTGAGTGACACTAACAAACTAACTTACTACTTACTACTAACGGACTGATCGCTGTTAGATACTTGGAGATGAAACTCTCACTCATCATTATTACTCCGATTGATTTGAAAAAAGTAAGAAGTACAGGATATAGGAATTGTTTTAAGGATATTAACCGAGGTAAGATACTCTTGGAGAGTCTAAGTAAGATATTGGTAGTTACTAAATACTGGTAAGAGGGTCACTAAATACGGTATACTGGTAATCACTAAATATAGTAGCTACTATACTGTTACACTAGTACTAGTAGTATTAGTACTAAAAGTAGGACTTACAAATACTACTAAATACAAGTACCAATACAAGTAGTACTATTCTCTTATCATCACTCGAACAATTCGCTTCGCTCATTGTTCCATTCGTCATAATTGTAATTTTTTTGACTCATATGCCACAGTAATTTGCAACTTCGCTTACACTTTCCATGTTGCAGCAGAAAATATATTCGACTATAAGAGTCAGAGTCAGAACTAAATAGTACTATTACTACTTATACTTTATTACTACCTAGTACTATTAATACTACTTATACTTTATTACTACCTAGTACTACTATTAATACTACTTATACTTTATTGCTACCTAGTACCACTATTAATACTACTATGACCCTCTCTACTGTTGAAATAACTGGGGCCAACTCCCAACAGGTTCTTGACCAATACGACAACTTTTTGTTTGATTGCGACGGCGTGATTTGGCTCGGCGAGACACTCGTCCCCGGAGTCAAGGAAACGCTCGAGTACTTGAGTTCCCGCGGCAAGAAAATGGCGTTTGTCACCAACAACTCGTCGCGGTCCAGGGACAACTACGTGCGCAAATTCGCCAGTTTGGGCATCTCTGTGCGCAAAGACCAGATCTACCCCACCAGCTACTCCGCTGCTATCAGCGTCAAAGACCACGGCATTGCTCCCGGCTCAAAAGTATGGGTCTTGGGAGAACTGGGAATTATGGAGGAACTCACCGAACAGGGCTACACGGTATTGGGAGGGACCAACCCCAAGCTCAACGTGGAGTTTTCTCCAGAAAATGAGCTCCTCAAGGTGGATCCCGAAGTACAGGCCATCGTGGTGGGGTCTACCAAGCTCTTTAACTATATGCGCATCTCGCTGACGCTCCAGTACTTGCTCCATGAGAACAAACGTCTTCCGTTCATCGGAACAAACATCGACAGAACGTACCCCGGTCCAAACGGGCTTGTGTTGCCTGCGGGGGGGAGTATTGTGAACCACATGGAGTACATCTCGAACAGAAAGTGCTTGGACGTGGGGAAACCAAGCACTACGTTCTTGGACTATATCGTGGAGGAAAACGGGTTTGATAAAAAGAGGACCTTGATGGTGGGGGATACTTTGTACACGGACATCAAGTTTGGGAATGATGGGGGATTGGGGGGGACGTTGTTGGTGTTGACGGGGGGGCTGAAGAGTGGGGAGTGGGAGAGTGTGGAGAGGGATTGTGTTCCGCTGATGGTTGCGGAGAGTGTGGCTGTTCTAGGAAACAAATGAGCAGCAATGAGCGAAGCGAATGCTGCTCAGTTGTTTCCTTGTACAGACAATTGAGAGCATTTCGCTTCGCTCAATGCTTCTCAATTGTTCAAAACAGCCATCGGTTGAACAAGCAATGAACATAGGCAACTAAAGTGAAATTGCCTCTCATTTGTTAACCAACTTAACTGGATAACATATGAGTGGGAATTTAGAAATAAATAGAGACAATAGAGGAAAATCGTACAACTTCATAGAGTATTTATAGCAAACCTTCACCCACTGTACTCTCCCTCGTAGACAGCCTTATGTAAACTATTACATAAGCTCAAAAGTACATGTAGACTGATTTCGATCTGTTCATTATTTCTTTGATAGTAACGGGGTAGTTTGATAGTAGTAGGATTTGAGTGAGCTGAGACTCTTCATTGTTGCCAATATTGATGAGCAATTGAGAGAAGCAACTTCGCTTCGCTCAATTGCTTCTCAATTGTTCCTTGACTGAATTAAGCATACAATTAAGTGAACTGTTAGATTTAGAGCATACATTGGGTTGACTTAACTGACGTAGTACAATTGAGCGAAGCGAAATTGTACTCAATGTGCATTATAATAAGCAAACCACTTTCGATTCATACCATTCAACTGACATAGAATAGACTAGTCTTATGTAATTGATTATATAAGCTGAAAAGTAAGCTGATGATTGATTCACTACATTGCATTAAGCAATGGTGAGCGAAGTTACGCTCATCTGTACAATCAAACAAATAATTCGCTAAATTGTTTGCTACTATTAGTTCTTATTAACCATTTCTCTCGCTATTGAATTTTTTAAAATTCGCAACATTTTTCAAAATTTGCAACTTCATTCATTAATTGAACATGACCTCCATTCTCATCATTGGAGTTTCTGGAGTTCTTGGACCCTTCGTCCTCTCCTCCCTCCTCTCCACCTTCAAAAAAAAGGTAAAACTCCCCATCAAGGTGATGTCTCGCACCCCAGTTGCTGGTGACGGCATCGAGTATGTTGGGGACATACACAATTACGACGCGTCCAAACTCAATATCGATGTTGTTATCGAGTTGTTGCCTGGAGACTCCAAACTCTTTGCTGCCACCGAAAAACTCGCTGCTGAACTCCGGCCCAAGCTCTTTATACCCGCGCTGTTTGGAGCGGACTGCGCGCAAGCCCACCGGTACCTCCCCGGATTTTTCGCTGTGAAGACCCACCACTCGCAAGCGTTGCGGGAGATGGGTATCCGGACCGTGGACATTGAAACAGGCTTTTTCGCGCACCCCGGTGCTTTTTTGTACGAGTACGTGGAGTGTGTGGGTATTTATGGCAGCACCTATGTTTTGAGGGGAGACATGGATACGCGGGTTTCGGTGACCAGACTCGAGGATATTGGAAATAGTGTTGCTTCGGTGGCCACAAACTTTGGGCATGTTCCTGATTTGGTGAGGGTACAGAGTGATACGGTGACGTTCAAGCAAATCATCGAGTTGTACGAGGAAACTCACGGGGTTTTGAGGGAAGTGGGCAGGCAAACCAAGGAAGAGGCGTTGGAGGAGGCGAGCCAAAAGAGAGAGAGGGGGGAGGGGGATTTTATGTACTTTTTGCATGTGTTGGCGGCGCAGGGGGGGTTGGAGTTTGTGGAGGATGAGAGGGAGGTTGTGAATCCGGAGGAGAGGTTGTGGGGGTGGAAAAGGTACGACGAACGAACGAACGAACTACGAACGAGCGAAGCGAGTGAGTAGTGAGGAGTGAGTGAGTAGTGAGGAGTGAGTGAGTAGTGAGGAGTGAGTGAGTAGTGAGGAGTGAGTGAGTAGTGAGGAGTGAGTGAGTAGTGAGGAGTGAGTGAGTAGTGAGGAGTGAGTGAGTAGTGAGGAGTGAGTGAGAAGTGAGGAGTGAGTAAGTAAGTGAATCGGTGAGAATTGAGTTGGAATGAGTTAATGAGTTAATGAGTTAGAATGAGTGAAGAATTGGTCAGAAGTGAAGTGAAAAGTGATTAACAATGAGAGATGAGAAATGAGTTAGAATGAGTTGGAATGAGTTATAATTATATAACGAGCAAGTACCAGTCATGAGTGAAAAGTGATTAGTGAGATGAGAAATGATTGATAAATGAGAAGTAATGAGAAATGAGAGATGAGAAAGAAGGAATGTGAATTTACCAATGCCAATGAACAACTACAAATGCTAACAGTCTATAGAAAAGGTTAGATTTTCCTCATTGGTATAGGTTGTGTTGAGATATCTAGACCACCGTATGAAAAAGAGTATAGGGACTGCCGTATAGGAGAAATACATTTTGAATCCAGTTTAGTTTATCAAACTCGTAGGCTCCTAAGCTTTAGAAACTGCAGACCAACCATAATTACTCAGTAGCCATTAATTTTAGAGTCAAGTAGTGAGAAGTGCCAAGGTTTACCGGTAATACTTCCACGCACTATACCAAATCTTTATAAATCCTTAATGAGTGAAGCGATAAAAGAAAAGTTATTAGAGCCAATTATTCACTCAAAATGAACGAAGCAACCCTTAAATGAGAAGTTATTTGATCATTCTGTATTCACAACTCGCTTCGCTCGTTGTTTCGCAGCCACGCTTACATAATCTTACTAATCGGTAGAGTAGACAAACACCAATCAAGTAGATCAAGCTTATCACACTACGATTTTTATACTCTACAATTTTTGATATATCTGGGTGAAATAGTACAGGACTACCATTGCTAAAGCCAATAGATATTCACTAAAATAGCGCTAATTATCACTATACCATAGTCTCTACAGGACTCATTAACACTACCACTTATACTACTACTTATACCACTAGACCACTTTTACCACTAGACCACCACACATACCACATACTTATACTACCACTAGACCACATATACTTATACTACCACCACCTTTTACCATGCTCAACTTTTCTGGAACATCACTGAAACGGAATGTCAATATGGGCAGCCGGAACGGCATTGGGAGAGGAGGGTTCCTCCAGCAAACGCAATCGCAGCGTCTCCGGCGAGAAGAAGCACGCAAAAAATCCGCCGCCGCAGAGGTGCTACAGTCGTACATTCTACGGTACCTTGATCTCACACGTGCTGCCCGTGCAATGGAGGCCGATTTGTTGGACGACGGCAAGTTCGCATTACGGTTCCAGTTTGTCACAAAATGGTCGCACAACTACCCATTGGACAGTCTACAAGAGTATTTAGATACTGAGTCTGTAAGTGGCCGGTCTTATGACATAATTCTCGCATCATTGGCGCAACTTTCGAGCCATTCCGAGCTTGTCCCACGCATACAAGAGCTAGTGTGTCAGATTATAGAGAGACACGAGCCTGGAAACAAGGCCAGTTTGGCCCAGTTGAGCATGAATATCGAACAGCATTCCCCAGCGGGTCTCAAGATCAGTTTGCGGACACTGGCACCCCAAGACTTGCCGATTTTGCTCTCGAAACAGTCGGTGGCCGATGGGTTGTTGCAGATGGATACCACTACTGTGATAGAGGCGTGTAGAAACTGGAGTGGCGACAAGTTGGGGGACCTCGAACAGGGAATGTTGCTAGGACTATTGGTGACATTCACTCGGTTGAGACAAAAAAGTGCGATGGATGAGGAGGATGAGAAAGAGATGGAGGAGCTTACGTTCAATATCATTTATTCGATACTTGACCACATTGTGTTGGATGTGTGTGAAGATGATAGTTTGGAAGATAATGAGATCAAACGCGTGGACACAACATTGTTTGTGGGGCTGAATATAGTGACGCATTTGGAGACGTTGTACGAGGCCCTGTTCATTGACAAATTGGGGGCGGACTTTTCGGTGATCTCAACCCTCTTTCTCATTCCAGCATCAAAGAATACCTTGTGTCTAAAGCTTACATTGGCAAATGTCTATAGACCGTTTTTGGAGACTCTAAAGAAGGACCCAACGTTTGAAAGGTTTGCTAAAGAGACGAAAGATTATGTGAGGAAGAATGAAGAGAAAGAGAACAGACGGGAGGACAACAGACGGGAGGACAACAGGGAAAGAGGACACATAGGGGAAAGACTGGAAGAAACATTTTGGAAATGTGTTCGGGGCTTTTGCGAGTTGTACCATTTTTGGGTTTCCATTTCACTTGACTCGGAACTATTTGAAAAGCTTTCTGTTGAGGAAGTATGTGAATTCTCAACCTTTTTACGGGTAGCATGCTTGACGTCTGTTTTCGTTGATGGTTTTGGGGACGAGCTCAAAAAGTCCATGATGGCTCTACTTCAGCAGATCTACCTCAAGAACCTCAGTCTTCGGTTTCTCAGTCCCGATTTCTGGGTCCCTAAAAGCAAATTGTTCAATATCCGTGGTCTCATTACCCACGACGACGGCCACAAGGTTGAGCGTGAAATCCTTCAGAATTTGCCGTTTTTCGTGGCATTCAAGGACAGGGTCCAGTACTTCCGTGCGTTGATCGAGAAGGAGCGCGATAAGTACGACGATTTCCCGTCGTTTGGGCGCCAGCAGCGCCATACCGAGCTCAGACGCGAGCACTTGTTTGACGATGCCTTCGATGCGTTTGGCAGTATAGGCAGCAAGTTCAAGCAGAGGGTCCATGTGATGTTCCACAGCGAACAAGGAGGCCGTGAGGCGGGAGTCGATGGTGGAGGACTCACCAAAGAGTTTTTGAGCAGTGTGTTGAAGGAAGCATTCACCAATGGACTCTTCAAAGAAACCAGCCAAGGCGACCTCTATCCAGACCCAGAGATCATGTTGCGCAAGTTCAAGAACATTGATGTGGAGGAACAGGACCAGAAACTCTTGCACCTCAAATTTGTCGGGAGTCTCATTGGCAAGTGTATTTTTGAGAGTGTGCTTGTGGACTTTTCGTTTGCGCCCTTTTTCCTCAAGAGATGGGATAGTCACTACCCCCGCAACCTGGCGAGTGACCTCAAGTACCTTGACCGTGACCTTCTGCGGACATTGATGCAACTTCTCGCTATGTCGGAGTCCGAACTCGAGCTGCTCGACCTCCCGTTCAGTGTGGACGAGGTGATTGACGGCAAGGCTGAGCGGTTCGAGTTGATCCCGGATGCGGGGAGGGTTACCACTGCCAATAGGTTGTTGTATATTGAGAGCATGGCCAACTTCAAGTTGAACCTGTCGTTGTTGTTGCAGTACCGGTTCTTTTTGAAGGGCTTGAGCGAGATGGTGCCGCTCCACTTGCTTGATATTTTCGACTACTTGGAGCTCCAGATGTTGATCTCGGGAGAAACCAGCGATATCGACGTGGGGGAGTGGAGGAAGAACGTGGTGTATGGTGGGGACTACTTTGACGAGCACTTGACGGTGGAGCTTTTCTGGGAGGTGGTCGAAGAGTTTTCGCAGGAGAACAAGGCCAAGTTGTTGAAGTTTGTGACGTCGGTGTCGAAGGCGCCTCTTTTGGGGTTTGGCCTGCTAATGCCGAGGTTCGGGATTAATCACGGGGGGGAGGACGGGACGAGGTTGCCGACGGCGTCGACGTGTGCGAATTTGCTCAAGTTGCCGAATTATAGGGATAAGGAGTTGATACGGGAGAAGTTGTTGTATTCGATAAATGCGGAGGCGGGGTTTGATTTGAGTTAGCAGAACAACAACCTCAAGCAACGAGCAACCCGCGAAGCGAGTTGCTCGTTGCTTGGGGTTGTTTGTTTTTGAGAACTAGAAAGAGCAGAGTAAACGCGCAATAAACGTGCAATAAACGAGCGAAGCGAGTTGTTGCTCGTTGTGCCGTTGTCGCTTATGCTCGTGCTCATGAGAACTAGTGAACAGAACAGACAAGCAAAACTCATTTCCATTTATTGCTCGTTTGCTTGTGGTTGGTTGTTTTTGAGAACTAGAATGAACAGAAAGAACAATTGAAGCAGGTTTGTCCATAATGACAAAAGAAGAAGCGAGTCCACAAGATGAAAGTGAGCAGTGAACAGTACAAACAACGAGCGAGTTTGTTAGACATTAATGAATAATGAAGCAAGTAAGAACAAAGAACAACTCGCTTCGCTCGTTGTTCATAAAAATGAAGATCACGAACAAGTGAGCCAACACTCGCGCTTGTTCATATAAATGAATAACGAACGAAATCGCTTATTCCTGCCCCAAGAATTGAATAGACTGAGATCTGGATCTCGAGTCGAAAGAAACAATTGTGTGAGAATCCACTCAATTGTTGGTAAATAGAAGGGTAATAAAGAACAATAAGCCGAAATTGTTTGTCGAGGGTAGCAGTACCAATTGAGCAGCGTAAGACTAAGGGCACTGAAGTCCGTGTAAAACAATTATTGCCTATTCAATTAGACATCTCATTGTAATAAAGTTAGACAGCTGTGTTCCACCGGAGGTAGCAAGCGGAGGATGTAAGAACATGGTAATGAAGGAACATTAGCGGAGCGGAATTGTTGGAATGAGTAGTAGAATTGAGAGCCAAATGTTCCAGAGTTAAGAAAGGCACTACAGTCTTGTGCAAAGCTACAGTAGAAAAGATCACCTAGAATGTAAAAGAATCAGTCTTCTTGAAAGAATTGTCTATGCTCACTGTTTCACTTCCCTCAATTGAGCTTCTGCCAACTCAAATTCTCACTGGCTTATTGTACTCTACAGTCACTATTTTACTTTACTTAATTATTTCAAGCTTTATCACTACTGACTATTTCAATTGGCTCGTTGAATCTACAGTCACTCACAATTTTGCTTCGCTCAATTGTTCGATGAATTCGTAATTTTCCATATTCCATGACATTCTGTATATAGTTATTAATGATCACCACATCTTCATATGTTACCATATGCTCTTTATTACTCCTCACTAACTCACTCACTCGCTTCGCGAGTTCGTTCGTTAGTTTCTCACCTTCCTCTTATTCTTCAACACCACCTTCTCCTTCACCTCCTCCTCCTCACTTTCACTCTCCATCTCCTCATCCGACACCATATCCTCACTTGCAATTTCATCCTCATCCATTGCCGCCTCCTTAGCCGCAGCCTTCTCAGCCTTTCTTCTCAACTCCACCTCCCTAATTCTCAAGAGTTCAGGGTGGTCTGCAATCAACTTCTTGTCCAAGGCCAACTGTCTCTCCTTGTTGCCCTTCATTCTGTTCTTGTAGAAGGCCCTCTCTCTCTTCTGTCTAATCTCCTCGATACGGGTCATGGCCTTCAAGGTGGTGGCCACAAGGTCTCTGTTGTACCTCACAGGGACGTTTCTTCTGGCAGCGAAGGTCAAGGTAGAGTCCACCACCAACTCCTTGCCCGCAGCCTTTCTGAAGGCCTTGGTCCACTTCAATTTACGTGGGTTACGACGCTGCTTGAAGGCGTGGTGGCACTTGGACCGACAGAAACGAAACTCCTTCGCATCGTTTCTCACAAACATAATCCCGTGAAGGGGGTAGACTGGCGATGAGCAAAAGTGACACTGATATACTCTCATAGTAGAATTAGCTTTTTAGTAGTTGTAGTTGAAGAACTAATAGTTTTCTGTATTAGTAGTTGTAGAAGGTCTTAGTACTTTGTAGAAGTATTAGAAGGTTCTTAGTACTTTCTTTGTAGAAGTAGTAGAAGTAGTTCTTAGTAGTTCTAGTAGTTCTTAGTAGAAGTAGTTCTTAGTAGTCTAAGAATTAGTTCTTGTGTATTCTTAGTAGTTCAGTAGTGACTCTTCTCCTGTAGTCGGTATAATCACTGCCTAATGTGATTACTATTGATTACTGATTACTATCAAACTTTTGCGATGAGCTCGATCTTTTTTAATTTTTGATTTTTGATCTTTTTTTCTTTCTTTTTCAACATGAGCAATATGGAGGTCCCCACGCTCGCGGTTCCCGGGCAAGAACAGGTATACACGGGCCAGTTACAGCGCAAACAGGCACCCGAAGGCACCATGGAGTACTATTTCGACCAGACCACCAACTGGATGGGCGAGCACCCGTGGCTCACTGGTATCGGAGCGTTTGGGGTGGCGTACGTGTTGGCGGGCATGAAGAAGTCGAACCAGCCAGGTATTAACGGCAAGGCGTTTGTCAAGGGCACATTTGGGCCCAAGATGAACGCCAAGGAGGCGCTCCAGATCCTCAACTTGAAGGAAACAAACTTGTCCAAGACCAAGTTGAAGGAACACCACAGAAAGTTGATGATGGCGAATCACCCCGATAAGGGCGGTTCGTCGTTTTTGGCGACAAAGGTGAATGAGGCCAAGGATTTCTTGGAGAAGAGGGGGGGGATGAAGAAGAAGTAATCACATTGAGCGAAGTGTTTTCACATTGAGCGAAGCGAGATGTGATTTAGTAGGACAGAAGGTGAGCCTTCACACTGGCCTTCACACTGGCCTTCACATTGGCGTTCACATTGGCGTTCACATTTCGCTTCGCTCAATTTAATAGGATAGAGTCCAAGTATGTAAATATCATTGAATGAAGAAAATGGACAGAGTGCAAATATTGACGAAGAAATGTGATTTAATAGGAGAGTTCCACTTGAATATATCATTGAGTGAAGAAAATTGTGATTTAATAGGATAAAGTCCAAAATATGAATATCACATCTGCTAAATGTGATGGACAGTGGATCAAAGATCAATGTGAATAGATACTGAAATAGTATTATGTAATAAAGAAAAAGTGTATAAAGTTAGATTCCACAATCATTTTTCACTCAGACCCAATTTTCATCACTTTACTAACTACTCAGTACTCTTTTCACCAACTAATCACTAGCTTCACACTAACTTCACTTCTACTAAATTTTCACTAACTTTCATTAACTTTCACTAACTTTCAGTCTCCACTAACTTTTCACTCACTCACTCACTCACTCGCTCCGCTCGTTCATTCGTTCGTTCATTCGCTCATTCTGTCTCAGATTCAGAACACAAACACGCCAAAAGAAATCAAGACCAGTTTGGATACCGTGGCAATCCTTCATCTACCAAGCCTCAGATCGTGTTTTACTTCGCCTGCTCATCCCACGTATTTCTTTTTACACTTTTTCTTGTCCTATTCTGTTGCTACGTCTGTTACTTCTACTTACTTTTGATTCTGCTTCCTCTACTACTTCTACTACTTTCACTTCTACTTCCACTACTTCCACATTTATCTTTTTTCTCCTACTATTCTTTCCTAATACGCTCCTATCATATCATTCATCCGCTTCCATCATAATCAATCGTACATAAATCATCATCATCATCACTCATTCAGCAATCATCATCAGTTCATCATTATCAGTTCATCATTATCAATTCATCATCATCAATTCATCATCATCGATTCATCATCAATCATTCAACAATTCAGCATCAGTTCAGCATCAGTTCATCAGTTCAGTTCATCAATAAATTCAGTTCATCAATAAATTGATGAACTGAACTGATGAACTGAAGATTGATATAATCAACACGAATTGGTGGAAATTGTAGTACACTCTATTTCTAATTCTACTCGCGCCAATTTCGCTGCGCTCAATTGTCGCTCAATTATTTTTCGCCTAACCAACCACCGTCGCAGGTTGTACGTGTCCATTGCCAGGCTTCACTTCTCCAAACTCACTCCATCTGCCCATCATTCCGCTGTTTCACAAGAGCGCTCGTTCCGACACTTCCATGACCACCTATGAGAAGATTGTCAAAGGGGCAACCAAAGTCAAGGTGGCTGCCCCCAAACCAAAGTACATCGAGCCCATTCTCATGGCCACTTCCGTCGACCACCATACCGAGACTGAGAACTTTAATACAATCATGCGCGCGCTCTCGTACCGCCTCCAAGACTCCTCCTGGTCCGTGGTGTACAAGGCGCTTATTGTCATCCACATCATGATCCGTGAAGGTGACAAGGACGTGGCTCTCGACTACCTCACCAAGTCCAATATGTTGAACCTTTCAAACTCCAACATCACCAAGAATTTCCACCACGGCAGCTCCGGCGGCCATGGCCACGGCCATTCCATCACGGCGGGTTTCAACTCGGATGTTCGCTTCATTGTAAAGTACTCCAAGTACCTTTCTGTGCGCGTCAAGCAATTCGACAAGACTCGCGTGGACTACGTGCGAGATGAACGCAGTAACAATTCAACGAGCCAGCAGGGCGGCCGCTTGCGAACCCTCTCGATTGAACGTGGATTGTTGCGTGAATGTGAACTGGTACAGCGCCAGATTGATGAGCTCCTCAAAAATAACTTTTCAGAAAATGAAATCAATAACGATATTATCTTGACGGCATTCCGCTTGTTGGTGAATGATCTCCTTGCTCTCTTTCAGGAGTTGAACGAGGGTGTCATCAACTTGTTGGAACACTACTTTGAGATTCTGCGCGTGGACGCAGAGCGCTCTTTAAAGATTTACAAAAAGTTTGTGGACCAAACTCGCTATGTAATCGACTACTTGAGGGTGGCCAAGCACTTGGAGTACGCCACCAAGTTGCATGTGCCTACAATCAAGCACGCCCCAACAGCACTCACGTCGCTGTTGGAGGAGTACTTGGATGATCCAAACTTTGAGGTGAATAGAGCGCAGTACTTGAG
Organism: Kodamaea kakaduensis; assembly: GCA_030558435.1. Classification (NCBI taxonomy): domain Eukaryota; kingdom Fungi; phylum Ascomycota; class Pichiomycetes; order Serinales; family Debaryomycetaceae; genus Kodamaea; species Kodamaea kakaduensis. The sequence goes on from JAJMSN010000010.1 coordinate 329,147, forward strand.
AGAAAAGAAGGGCGAGCCGGAAAAGAAGATTGAGTTGGAGCAAAAGAGGATTGCTACGCAGTCGACGTATAATCCGTGGGATCAGTCACAGGCTCAGCAAGCACAGCTTCAGAGTCTGCAACAGCAGACTCTGACTACTCAGGCTCAGCAGCAGCAGACTCTTCAGAATCAGCAAGCCCAGCAACAAGCTCTTCAACAGCAAGCCCAACAGCAAGCCCAACAGCAAGCTCAACAACAAGCTCTCCAGCAACAACAAGCTCAACAACAAGCTCAACAACAGGCTCTTCAACAACAGGCTCTCCAACAACAGGCCCTTCAACAGCAACAACAACAGGCTCTCCAGCAGCAGCAAACTCAACAACAGCAGGCTCTTCAACAACAGCAGACGGCACTTCAGCAACAGCAATCGGCACTCCAGCAACAACAGACCCAGCCGTTTACAGCATTCAACCAAACAGCTCCGCTCCAGAACTCGTTTACGGGTGCAGGGTTTGGTGGGTACGGTGCACAGCCCTCGCAACTCCAGCCCCAGGCCACAAGTGGTCAACAGACAGGTGTCCAGACTCTCCAACCCCAGGTTACCAATCCATTTATGGCACAGCAAACCGGGTTGCAGAGTGGTCAGTTGCAGAGTGGTCAGTTACAAACTGGACAACCACAGAACTTGCAAACCTCTCAACAGACTGCACCACAGACTCTTCAGCGTTCCAATACTAATCCATTCACAAAGATGACTACTGGTGTGACCCAGGTTGAACGTAACAGTACCAATCCATTTGCAAACTCCCGCTTTACTGCGGGGAGTAACACCACTGCGTTGTCGTTCAACAACAACAACACGTTGAACAACACGTCGCCGCAACCACTCACTGCTAGTGCAACTGGTAGTAATCCGTTTGCGGTATCGCAAACCACGTCGAGTGTGTTTAATAATGCCCAGCTGCAGCCACAGGTGTTGAAGCCACAGCCCACGGCGGGAGGATTGGAGAATTTGCCTACAATTGCAGTGTTTCCAGAGACCCAGCAGGAACAACAGAGACAGTTTTACTTGGAACAGGCAAGAACGGGACTTCAGCAGCAGCAGCAGCAGCAGCAGCAGCAGTATGTTCAGTATGGGAACCCACAGCAGTTTTCACAACCGGGGAATACTCAGAGTTTTGCTGCTTATGATGGGCCGAGTTTGATTTAGACCGAATCGAGGAGCAATCGAGCGAAGCGAGATTGCTGATAGAATATAATCGAGGATTAAGGAGTGAATACAATCGAGGAATGAGATTGTAAGAATACAATCGAGTGGGCGACTTTTGAGTAAGGATGATCAATCGAGTGGAGAATGATGAGAAAGAACACAATCGAGCGGAGCATGATGAGAAAGAACACAATCGAGCGGAGCATGATGAGAAAGAACACAATCGAGCGGAGCATGATGAGAAAGAACACAATCGAGCGGAGCATGATGAGAAAGAACACAATCGAGCGGAGCATGATGAGAAAGAACACAATCGAGCGGAGCATGATGAGAAAGAACACAATCTCGCTCCGCTCGATTGTTGAGATAAGTTCAATTTCGCTCCTCGATTGATGAGAATATAATCCCGCTTCCCCTTGTTACGGGATAGAATCGTCAAGAATCGTGCATTGACGCTAAAAGTAATGGTCAACCAGATAATATGGGTGAAGTGTAGTGATAGAATCGTATATAATATGTGAGCTGCATGATTGTAGAGCGAACGAACGAACGAACGAACGAGCGAGCGAGCGAAGCGAGTGAGTGAGTGAGTGAGGAGTGAGGAGTGAGTAGTGAGGAGTGAGTAGTGAGTGAGTGAGTAGTGAGTGAGTAATTTCCTAAGTCAGTGAGTGCTTGTCTAAATAAGTGAGTGAGTAAGTGAGTAAGTGAGAGAGTTTTTGAGTAAATGAGTGAATGAGAAGTGACTGAGAATTTCCAGGTGAATGAGTGAATGAGCACTGAGTATGTGAAGATTTTTGAGGTGAGTACTGGCAATTGAAGATATTTGAGTAGTGTGGATTTCTTAGTGAATATTTTCAGTGAGTGCTGAGTGGCTTGGAAAGCTAGTGCCTATGGCCACATACTACCCAAGACCTGTGCAATATCAATCATCAGTCTAATTGTATGATCTGGGTTTTGTAAAGACATTCTACGCGAAGGGATACAATATGTAGGAAGAGAAAAGAGAATGAGACGCGTTCAGGAATGTAAACGTTTGAGAATTTGAGAAGAGAATCTGAAGGAGAACTGAGAATCTTGAATATTGAGGAAACTTGAAAACTTGAAAACTTGAAAACTGAGAAGGGATGGGGTGGGCCGTGTCCAAGGGGAGGGGTGAGTTTTTGTGGTGTTGTTTGCGTGCCGCACATCTTTTTATGGTAACTTTTCCGCCCTCAGCCTTGATGGCATTGATGACCAACCTTAATTTAGAAATGACATATTTTTGGCCTGTTCTATTGTGAGTCCATTGTTCCTGCCAGTTTATTGTTTTAGGGTATTGTTCGTAGGTTTGTTCCTAGTTTTTAGTTGTTAGTTGTTGTTTTTAGTTGTTGTTTTTAGTTTATTGTTCTATTCTTAGAATGTGGTGATCAGAGAATGAGAGGCGAAGTATAGGTGCGAAGTAAAGGTATCAGAATCATACGGTGGTCATTATGGATGGCCACCTTTTTTGCTTCCCTTTTTCACTCTTTTTTCACTCTTTTCTTTTTTTTCGCAGCCATTCTTCTACAATTAATCACTATCCAATCTAATTTATTCCTTTCTAATATACACGCAATGACTTTCTTGTGAAACTCTTTCATATGACAACTTTCTCGTCATAGAAGGTTTGACAACTTACTAGTCGAAGGTATGACAACTTTCTTGTCATATTCTTTTCACGACTCTTGCCATATTCTTTTCATGACAACTTACTTGTCGTAGTTTTTGATGACAACTTACTTGCCATATTTTCATGACTTTGCCATTTTTTCATGGCTCTTGCCATATTCTTTTCATGACATTCTTAAGATTCTTGACAACTTTCTTGCCATCTTTTCATTTCTTCTCATGACTTATTCATTACTCTTACAAAAGATGAGCAGCAAGCAACACGTATCCCAAGAGCGGGCTGAGGGCGCTACCCAAAGCACCGGACCCTTCGGAGTTTGTGGAGATGGAGTTGGCGGAGCTAGCAGACGAGGCTGTGGTCAAGGTGGTTGCGGTGCCAGAAACACCAGAACTAGAACCAGAGCCCGAGGTAGCAGAACTACCAGCAGAACCAGTAGTAGCGGAGGAGCCAGAGCCAGAGTTTGTGTTAGTAGGGTGGATAGCGTAGGTAGATGATGCACTAACAAAAGCGTCGGTAATGACCGACACAGAGTGTGCAGATGCAGTGGAGGAGCTAGACTTGCTGGAACCAGCAGAACTAGACTCACTAGAGGCACTAGACTTGCTAGAGGAAGTAGTGGAACTAGACTCACTAGAAGAAGAAGCACTTGCACTAGTAGAACTAGAAGCCTCACTAGAGGAAGCACTAGAGGAAGCACTAGAAGAAGCACTAGAGGAAGCACTAGAAGCAGAAGCAGAAGCACTCGAAGAAGCAGAAGCAGAAGCACTCGAAGACTCGCTGCTCAACACGTTAGCTTTCTGTGCACTGGAAATATCCACGCTTCCAATTCTTCCGTTGATCTTACCACCATCAGAAGTGATGGACTTCCACAGACCAGTCTGGTCACTGTAACTGTACGACTTCCCCGAAGAGTAATCCGAGACAATCAACTTGTTGATGGCCATGGTGAACGGAGCCTGTGTATAGTCTGTCACACCACCAGCCCACTCAATAGTTCCCTCCTCGTTGTCTGGGTCACCACCTGCCCAGATTCCCGCGTAAATCTTCATTGGAGTCTGTGGGAATCCCTGGCCGTTATCTGGGCTCAAAGTACGAAGTAATGCTCCGTTGTAGTACCAGTTAATATAGTCCTTGGTCCAGTCCACAGTGTAGTTCTGGAAGTCACTTTGTGGAGATGGTGAAATATCGTGGTACCCACCTCTGTCGTAGGTGGTGGTGTTACCTTTACTGAACCAATTGGACTGGATCTGGGTAGTATCCTGGCCAAACAACTCGATGTCGATTTCGTCCAAGTCATCGGACTGGAGGTAGAATGACGAGATGATTCCCTTACCTTCTGCGGCCTTCAAGTGCACCTCGGTACGCCCAAACATAATGTAGAAATTGGACTCAATGGCGGGGTTATCGTAGCGTTCCTTGAGAGTCAACTCAAGACCATCGTCAGTGTAGCTGATTCTCTTGGGGTACGACTTGGCAGAGTAATTATCGGACTCGGAGGTGAAATCATCGGTGGCATCGTCCCCCAAGGCCTTGTCGGAAGAGCAGCTGGTGGACTTGAGGGGATTACACGAGTCTGCGGCTGCACAAAGTGCAGTCGCAAGAGCCAATAAAGTTGTGGGGAGCATCTAGAACGTGTGCTTGTAAATAGTATTAGTACTAGTGCTTAGTGATAGTGTAGTACTAGTGATAGTGTACTAGTGATAGTGTACTAGTGATAGTGCTTGATACTAGTGATAATGATACTAGTGTAGTGTCGTACTAGTGATGATAGTACTGATCTGAAGTAAATAAAGTACTGAATACCTTAATGGAAGAGGAAAACGACCCTATTTAAATGGTCTCGGTATCCGAATGGAGAATTATTCAGCCACTATATTTAGCGCATAACCATCCCTTGGGCGCGTTGATGGCTTTGATTTCGCAGCTATTTTTAATTTTCGGTCACAGGTACAACAAGGCTTGGAGAGTACAAAGACGCCAGCGAGCGAGCGAAGCGAGTGATCGGTGCCTTAGTACAGAGGTAGTACAAGAAGTACAAGTATAGAGTAAAGTAAAAGTAAGAAGTAAAAGTATTAGTATAAGAATAACTATAAAGTACACTGTATCTACGAAGTAGATACAGTAGATACAGTTGCATTATCACACGCGTTTCATTGTCCTAAGCGAGATCACGATCACACTCCATCGTATTCTATCTACGCTCTGTGAGCATGCGCCCAAATGCTAACTGGTACAAGACCAGCCATCTGCGTGGAAAAAACGGCGCAGCCCTCGTCCCAAAAGGGAAAAATTGCCCATTGGATCAAGGTGGGTCTTGACAACGGTGGCCGATTGACTACAAGCCAGCATAGAGACAAGGTTTCAAGGTAGGATAAGGTTGGCTAAGGTTAGAGTGTGATGGATTAGGAAACATTAGGTACGAAGGTGGAAGGAGGTTAGAGTTGGGGTGGTGGATAGGAGATGTTAAAGCGGGGCCGAGACAATGGAGAATAATGAAACGGTAGAGACAATGTAAGCGAGGAGTAGTAGTAGTAGTACGCAGTACTACTACTACTACTACTACTACTACTACTACTAATACTACTACTACTACATATTATCGGGAGTATGATTGTCGAGTATTAGTAGTACGCAGTACTACTAATACTGCAGCACTACACTACTAATAATACGACAACTACACTAAACTTAACTACACTGTACTACACTAATAATACTCCCAACTCCACTAAACTACCGACTATCACTAAACTACCGACTACCTTTACTCCACCTCACCCCACCCCACACTCCTCCACTATTGCTGGCTGACTGAAGAAATGGTTAGGTTACGTGAAATTCGATGAACGAACCCTTATGCAAATGGGGTAAAAAGTAAATAGGGGAGCATGGAAGTGACGGAGATGACTTGCGCCGAGACGAGGAAATCATAATAGGATGCTGGCAGGTTGGCCGTTCAAAGTTTATTCACAATTGAGCGCACAAGCGCACAATTGAGCGCAGCGAAATCGTGAGATGAGAGTACTACTAATGATTAATGGGGTAGTACCCAATTACTAGGACCCATTTGCTACTACTACCAACTACTACTCAACTACTACTCAACTACTAATTATTAAGTACTACTACTACTGTTAACTATTAAGTACTACTACTACTACTACTTCTAACTATTAAGTACTACTACTACTACTACTACTACTACACCAACTACTACTAAATATCTATAACTGCACTAATACTAACTACTTTGTAACTACATATCTACTATGTATCTGCACAACTGTAACTACTAACACTGCCCCTCTACACTGCCCCACTGCTTGGATGCAATTGTGTTGTGAGCCCTGTCAAAATCAATCTACAATTATGGGACGACAAGTGACATGATCATTAGATCTTTTGGTCTGATTCAGTTCCCTTTTGTTACCCATTTGAACCATACATGCAGATTGTAGAATGTTCCTAAACTCTTGAATGTGTAGTATGCGTGCTAGTGAATTAGAGAAAGGCATCTTTACATGATGATCTCAGATGACGATTCATCTTGGTTATCTTGCTCATCTTGCTCATCTTGCTCATCTTGCTCATCTTGCTCATCTTTGCTTTCTTGTGTATTCGCATAGATTCGCTATCTATGCTTGTTCTCTATATAATGTCTCAATGGAGGTCTCAATGAACAGTGGAAGTTCTAGGCTTCTCATCATTCTCCATCTTTTCATATTGCAGGTTCTTTGATTGTTTCATCACATCGGTGAATGGGTATTGTAACAATTGATGGCAATGCTGGCAATTGTTCAGTTATACTATCAACCAGCTTCGCTCGGTTGGATCAGTGTCTGAGCGAAGTTGCAGGTCTGATCAATTCCTATTAAACAATGTGAAGAAATATAGAATTGATGACAATTGGTGTTGGAATATGAATAGCAATGTACTATCCAAGATCACATTATTCGATTTTATGGACAATCAAGTGGGAAGCTCATTCTGAGGTGAATTTTGAGAGCATCAAATGGATAACAATTATTATGGGAATGAGAATGAGAATGAGAATGAGAATGAGAATCATTCTCATTACTTACTAGACTCGCAACAACCTCGCTTCGCTCGGTTATTGCCACAAATCCCTTTGGTAACCCTCCGTCACCTCCTCATCCTCCCCATAACTCTCCTGCCACTTTGTAAACCCCCCACTTAGCACCCACACCCTTAACTCACTGTCATCGATACTCCTCAAGAACTTGAGGGTTGCCGACGGCCCCCGTACCTGCGACAACGCGCAGTGAAACACCACGTCGCTGATGTTGTTGTCCACCAAACGCTGCTTCAACTCGGGGATCTTGGAGGGGAAGTCGTTGGAGGGATAGTGCCAGCACCCTCTGATGTGGCCCCCAACAAAGTCCAGGTCGCGGACATCGACAACGGCAAAGCTGGAGTTGCCGCCACGGAACCAGGCACGGAGGGTGGCGGGACTGAGGAATTTGAGGTCGGAGACTGATTTCATTTCAAGCAAATTCAATCGAGCGAAGCGAGATTTGAATTTGCGAGATTGTGATGAACAATATGCAATCCACGAAGTGAGATTCACAATTAATCACAATCGAGCGAGACTCAAACAATTAATCACAATCTCGCGAAGCGAGATTGTGATTAAACATCTACAATTAACAATCAACAATCTTCGCTCGATTGTGTAAACATAGAGCGAACAAGATGGAAATGAAAGGAAGATGAGAACATGTACTAATAGTACTAATACTAATAGTACTAATACTAGTACTTATATGTACTAATGTAATACTAACATTTACTAATACTAACATGCTACTTTCTGGAACATACCAATTGAATACGAGTGCACCTCATCAAACATCTAGAATGTCTGAATCTAGAATCCAAAAAAGTAGTAGCAATAAAAGTGAAAATGATAGCAATAGTAGATGATGGTGGCAATATTACATGATGTAAGTTAGATGATAGAAGTGGATGATTAGTTTGCAGATTACATAGATTTCATATTGGATACGCTTAATAGAAGTGCTCATCCTCAGATCTAGTGAAACTTCTGTTCTATCTTGTCTACTTTTTGCAGCTCATTTCACCATCGTCAATGCCCCTAATCTTCACATAGCAAGTGTTTCACGATGCTTGCTTCTACTGTTTCTACTACTGTTACTGCTATTTGCTATTGTACTTTGCTACTTCTACTAGTTCACTTTTTTACTATCCACTTCCCTCTTATCACTATGACGTCAGTGTAGAATCACAGGACGATAAGACAAAAACGTGTAGAAAATTGTAGTGAAGAGATGAGGAATTAGAAGGGATAGGAGGAATTAGAGGAATTAGGAGGAATTAGGAGGAATTAGGAAGATTTGAAGAGAAATTGAATGATTTAGGAAGATTTGGAAGGAAACATTGTAATGACGTGATATTTGATAAACGTGGGAGGACATTGTAGATGAAAAGTTGGAGCGACTTGTAATCTTGTAAACATCTACTTGATACTTCAATCCTCGATTGAACTCTGAATAATACGATACTTCAATCTCGCTGCGCTCGATTGAAGTATAATCATTGTATCTCAAACAATCTCGCTACGCTCGATTGTTTTCTCGAATTTCTCAACACTTTTTTTGCTCCATGTCATCAGAACCCAAGGACGGCTCGGCTACCCCCGAGACCCTCCGGCGCACGCTCTCTGTCGAGTCAATTGCCCCCAAGTTGAGTTTCCTCTTCACCCGCAAGAAACGCGCCCGCGACTCTGACTCCAGCGACGACGACGACGAGTCCCTGGACGACGAACACAGCGCCAAAAAGCGCCGTTTGGCCGCAGAGGAACAGGAGGCCAAAGAAGCCAAGGCCAAACAGCAGGCCCTTGTGGAAAAGCGTGAGAAAGCCCTAGATGCTGCGCTCCCCGAACATCTCCGCAAGTTTAGACCCTTTGGGTTCAAGTTCAATATCCCGCCAACTGACCGTCCCATTCGTATTTATGCCGATGGTGTCTTTGATCTTTTCCACCTTGGCCACATGAAACAGTTGGAGCAGGCCAAGAAGGCCTTTGATAACGTGGAGTTGGTGTGTGGAATCCCCTCGGATGTCGAGACCCACAAACGCAAGGGATTGACGGTGTTGACGGACCAGCAACGTATCGAGACCCTCCAACACTGTAGGTGGGTGGACGAAGTGATTCCAAATGCTCCGTGGTGTGTCACCACAGACTTTCTCTTGAAGCACCGCATCGATTATGTGGCCCATGATGACCTTCCCTATGCACTGAGTGACAGTGACGATATCTACAAGCCCATCAAGGAAATGGGCATGTTTTTGACGACACAGAGAACTGAGGGCATCAGTACCAGTGACATTATTACCAAGATTATCCGCGACTACGACAAGTACTTGTTGCGTAACTTTGCGAGGGGTGCCACACGCAAGGAGTTGAATGTGAGCTGGCTCAAGAAGAATGAGCTCGAGTTTAAGAAGCACGTGAATGACTTCCGCACCTACTGGAAACGTAACCAGGCAAACCTCGAGAATGTGCTGAAGGACCTCTACTTTGAGGTGCGCGAGTACATGAGGGGGAAACGCTTTGATGTCGCGTCGTTCTTGGAGAAGCTGAATCCAAACAGCGACTCGGAAGACAACCACAGTCTGGGGACATCGCCCATGTCGGACTTTGCAGCAAAGTATATTGGGAATGCAAACAAGGACTTGAATGGGCCCCCAAAGAGTTTGTTGGGGAGTGTGAGGGGGTGGATGAATAAGAAGGATGCTTCGCCGGAAAGCTCGCTGGATGACGAGAGGGCAAAGAGGAAGATTGCGGTGCCAAGAAGGAGGGTGGAGAAGAAGAAGGAGTAACACTCCTTCACATGAGCATCACATGAGCGAAGCGAATGTGATGGAATGTGATGGAGTGAGGTAAGTGTGATTTTTATGAGATGGGACAACATCACTCCATTACATGAGCGAAGCGAATGTGATGGTGTGTGGTGTGAGCAATGAGGCAAGATAACATCACATCACATGAGCGAAGCGATGATGTGAGGATATCAAAGTGAATGTGAGAACAAGTGAATGTGAGAACAAGTGAATTGGAATATCAAGGAATTAGATAACATCGAATGTGATATGAGTGATGAATGCTTCAAACTCTTCCACACGCGTTTTGTGTGAACTTCCTCTCATTTGTGTCATCTAACAAATGTTGGGTCTCACATGGTTGCCGGTAGTATACCCATTGTACAGAACAGGTACTTAGCAATAATGACAAAGATACGAAATAGTCGATTGGATCGGTGATTGTAGTCGAACAACATGAGCGAAGCGAATGTTGTGAGAAGGCTGTTGACAATCATGAAAACGAATGAGAAAGTACACAACATTAGGGAAGGAATGAGAAGATATTATAACATTAGCTAACAAAAGAAGGTACTCAACATGAGTGATGAGAGGCTGATAGGTGATGAGGATTGTTGATGGGATATGATGTACTGTCAGTTACAGCAATACCTCACTAGCTAGGTAGATGGAATAGGGATAATATACAGAAATAAGAAGGATAATGATGAGCATAGATGAGCGAGCATAGATGAGCGAGCATAGATGAGCGAGCATATATGAGCGAGCGAATCTATGCGAAAGTACTCTTCTCATATTGCGAAAATAGGTCTTCTCATATTGTGAAAGTGCGTCTTCTCATATTGCGAAAGTGCGTCTTGCCATAAAACCAAAGTAGTCTTATATTGTAAAAGTGGAGATCTTATCTTGCTAATAGGGTCTTATTGTAAGTCGTACATTGGTAGTAACTCAGTCTATCTCATACTCTGTTTTCACGCTATCAATTCTTACTCAATTACTCTTCACTCATACTATGTTTCGCTCGTTTGCTAAAATGTTGCAGTCCATCATGAGACTTTTACTACCAAGCTGATTTGATAGAAACATGTGTGATCTACAATGCCACTCGTAGAGGTATGAATAGTCAATGAATAGCAGTAACCTTCTTGAGTAGCAGCATTGGGAGTAGCACTCGTAACTAATGTGAGCGAAGCGAAGAGCGATTAAACGAACATGAGAATGGGTGGTAAATTAGTGGTTATTAAATGAATAAGAGAATGAATAGTGATTAGTATGTAGTATGTAGTAACTGAGTATCAAATGAGCATTAAATGAGCATTGAGTAGCAACAATTGAGTAAACAATCTCACCTCTCCTCCTACTTTTTGCAGCCAGTGTAATTTTTATACCGTTCGGCCAAACCAACACCTGGTTGTTCCACCACAAAGAAACTTCAAAGTCTCATACTGTATAGGGTGCTAGCAGACATTATAAATAATCTATGTGTACTTTTGAACTATCAAAAAAGAGCCTGGAAAGCGGTTTTGGTGGGGGTAAGCAGGAATGAAATTTACGCACCTCACAGGAACAATATACCTGTTACGTATATTTGCTGAGGCTGAGGGAGCTAGTCTTGTACTCTTGCTAGATCGAAACAAACCAGGTTTCTAAATCAGGTTTATCAGGCTCGATGAGCTTGCACTTGAGTCACTCAAAATCATGACAAGTGATTGAGGAAATTGGTTATGAGAGGATGAGCAGCAAATGAATCCATTGGGTATGTCAAAGTGTCAAAAAGAGTTGTCCCCAAAATTTCAGAGTGCGAATACTCCGATTCTTCACACGAATATTCTGAATACACTGTATGAATACGAATACAGCCTTTTCTGGTACGAGTACACATACACTTCTTCAATGAAAGTATTAGAATAGTACCCTTTCCAAAGTAGTAGTATGTCACTTAACTAGTAAAAATATACTCACTTAACTAGTAAGAATATATCACTTAACTAGAATGAATACACGAATTCTTTCGACTACATAGTATATACTCGATCATATACAATACTTGTATTGCAGGTGGAATTTCACTCAATATCTCTTCTTCCAATCGCTATCTATTTTCTGTTGTTTTGTCTGTTAATCTATTCTCTATTCTATTTTCGACTCTTTATTTTCGATCTAACCGTCCCATTGAGGACTCCCAATACACTGTCACCACTTCACTACTTCCCTCCACCTCACTACTCACCACTCACTTCAAACTCACCACTAACACTGACTCACTACCCAAATCACCACTAACCTTCTATGACCGACCTCAAACTCCAACACGAGCTCCTTTCGGAGCACCTCAAGATCCAGCAAGAGGAGCTTCTTCGACAACAGCGCGAGCTCTTTGCTCAGGAAACCCTGCTGCACTACATGTCCGTCAACACATGGAGTTTCACACAAGGCCTTGTAGTGGGCCAGCTCAGCGTGATGTTTGTCATTGTGGTGTTCATCAAGTTCTTTGTATTTGCCGAGCCCTCGCCCACCAAGTCCGTGGTGTCCAAGGACGCAAGCGGCGTGATTGTGCGGCGTGAAAAGAAGAAAAAGGAGGAAAAAGAGGCCGATGATACTGACGACGAGCAGGACTCGTTGGTGCGGACCATCCTTGAAAAAACATATTACGATGTGGATAATCACTCGTCCGAATCCCTCGATTGGTTCAATGTTCTCGTCGCCCAAACTATTGCTCATTTGAGATCAGAGGCTTTGCTCTCTGACAATATCTACCACTCGCTAAATGAGTTTTTGTCCACTACAGACATGCCCGATTACTTGGACACTATAAAGATTACAGAAATCGATGTGGGCGACGACTTTCCCATCTTTTCAAACTGCCGCATAAAACACTCAAAGGGGAATAGCTCGCGCTTGGATGCCAAGATAGACGTGGACTTGTCCGATACTCTCACGTTGGGGATTGAAACAAAGCTCTTGCTCAATCACCCAAGACCACTCACCGCTGTGCTCCCGGTGCAGTTGCTGGTGTCAATCGTGCGTTTCTCGGGGTGCCTCACTGTGTCGTTGATAAACTTGAATGATAACGAGTTCACCCCGGCGGAATCGGAGGTGAATGAGGGAACGGCGTTGATGTTTCTGTTTTCCCCAGACTATAGGCTTGAGTTTACGGTAAAGTCCTTGATTGGGTCTAGGGCAAAGTTACAGAATGTGCCAAAGATTTCGTCCTTGATAGAAAGCAAGTTGAGGAGTTGGTTTACTGAGAGGTGTGTAGAGCCAAGACACCAGGTGGTGAAGTTGCCGTCGTTGTGGCCGAGGAGGAAGAATACGAGGGCGGAGACATAGACCCTTAACCACCCGTTAGGGTGGTTATAGGGTGGTCATACCCAAAGTTACCACCCCGGTAGGGGAAGAGTACAATCCCGGTAGGGGTGGTACTCTTTCCCCAACTTGTACAATAACTACTTCATGTTGCAGTCATGGCTACCCCGTTAGGGATGGTTATAACTGTCGGCCATCCTTCAAAAACCTTCATCGCTGGTTCTTTTTCCCCAACTTCTACAATAACCAGTCCACTGCATTTTCAAACTCCGCAATCATAAGGTGAACAAAATACTGAGAAAACAAAATACTTTACGAGACTGCAACTCATCAGGATAGTGCTATTATGAAAGAGAATGAGAAACTGTGAAGACAAATGAAAATGTCAAGATTGAAGTGAAAATGGAAAACATTGGAATGAATATAAAGACATGAAGATGGCATTCGCCTGTTTCAAGTCGACCATGAGGATTCATAAGAACAATGTAAATTGTTCAGTGATAGATATGGATTTCCTTACTTGGCACCCTCGTTTCAGATTCCTGTAAATAGTGTAGCTGAATAGACCATACAGAAGAGATGTAGATTACTGGAGGTACTAGAGAATAGAGTTAATAGAGGTACTATGTACTAGAGTATAGAGTACTATGTACTAGAGTAGAGTCACAATATACTGGAGTTTTATTTACTAACCAAAACACTCACACTCACACTGTACATGTACACGATATTTTGATGTGGAATGTCAAATTCTCCACTCTTCGGATTATTTTTCCGGGTTTACATTTCCAGTTTCAGATAAACGTGAATACACAATGAACAGTTTGCTTCGCTCACTTGTTCATTAAGAACTGATGGATTAAACAACCAGATGATAGTCAGTCCAACGACAATCAACTGACACCAAGCACAATCAATGAGCACAATCAGTGAGCACAACCAAATGAGCACAACCAAATGAGCACAAATTCAATTACCATCTTGAATGTTAGCGGACCAAGTGGAAAGCATAATAGACAAGCACAACAAGCTCGCTGTGCTCACTTGTTGTTCTTGTTCTACAACCCTCATAACAAATGTTCATTTTCTATAAAACTAATGGTCTTATAACGAAAGGTATAAGGTATAATATACGAAGAATTTAAATTGAATCAGCCACTCTAGATGAGGGCGATGAAAACACCTCCAAGAACTGCACCGAAAGAGATGGCAGCAGACCCAGCTCCGTTAGCAACAGCAACGGATGGGGCGCTAGATGCGCTGGAGGGAGTGCCGCTGGTGGAAGCACCAGTGGTTTGTGCGGCAACAGATGCGCTGGTGCTGGAAGCAGCACCAGACTGAGCAGCACCAGTGGCAACAGTGGCAGCAGAGGCAGCAGAGGCAACACCAGTGGCAGCAGAAGCAGTTTCAGCAGAGGCGACACCAGTGGCAGCAGAGGCAGTACCAGCAGAAGCAGCACCAGTGGCAACAGTTGCAACAGTGGTAGCAGCAGTGGTGGCAGAAGCAACAGTGGCAGTAGAGTCAGAGCCAGCCTTGGATGGGGAGGCCTCAGCACCAGTTGGGGTAGAGTCAGAGCCAGCCTTGGATGGGGAGGCCTCAGCACCAGTTGGGGTAGAGTCGGAACCAGCCTTGGATGGAGTGGCACTAGCAGTGTTGGTACCAGCGTTGCCAGTTGGGGTGGCAACAGCTGCAGTGCTAGTGGAGTCTGGGTAAACAGTCACCAAGGTACGGATACCGTTGATGGTAGAGACGTAGGTGGTGCACTCAGTGGCTGGGTTGACAGTGGAACCAGAGCCGGAACCGTTAGAACCGGACTTGGTAGACTTGTCGGAGCCAGAGTTGTTACCGTTGTTGTTGTCTCCGTTGGTAGTAGTAGCTGGAACCTCCAGGGTCACAACAGTCACAACACCACTGACAGTGGTGGTGATGGTAGCAGTGGAGCAGTCGACAGTTTCAGTGGTCTTACCGGTGTTGGTAGTGGTGGTGCTGGAAACAGTCACTGGAGCAGAGCTAGAACCAGAACCAGAGGCTGGAACAGTGGAAGCAGAACCAGAGCCAGAAGCTGGGACAGTGGAAGAACCAGAGCCAGAAGCTGGGACAGTGCTAGAAGCAGAACCAGAGGCTGGGACAGAGCTAGAACCGGAACCAGAAGCAGCTGGAACAGTGGAAGAACCAGAGCCAGAAGCTGGAGTGCTAGAAGCAGAACCAGAAGCTGGAGTAGTAGAAGCAGAACCAGAAGAAGCTGGGACAGTAGTAGCAGCAGAACCAGATGGAGCAGTGGTGGAAGCAGAGCCAGAAGCTGGGACAGACGAAGATCCAGAGCCAGACGAAGCTGGGACAGAGGAAGATCCAGAACCAGAAGAAGCTGGGACAGAGGAAGATCCAGAACCAGAAGAAGCTGGGACGGTGGTAGAACCAGAGCCGGAGGAAGCTGGGACAGTGGTGGAGGCAGATCCAGAAGAGGCTGGGACGGTGGTGGAGGCAGAGCCAGATGGAACAGTGCTAGAACCAGAACCAGAAGACGCTGGGACAGAGGAAGATCCAGAGCCAGAAGAAGCTGGGACAGAGGAAGATCCAGAGCCAGAGGAAGCTGGAACAGAGGAAGATCCAGAACCAGAAGATGCTGGGACAGGGGTAGAAGCAGAACCAGAAGAAACTGGCACAGTGATGGAACCAGAGCTGGATGGAACAGAAGACGAACCGCTAGATGGAGAACCAGAGCTAGATGGGACAGTAGTGGAACCAGATCCAGATGGGACAGTAGAGGAGCCAGAGCTAGATGGGACGGTAGTAGAACCAGATCCGGAAGGAACGGTGGATGAACCGGAGCTAGATGGCACAGTGGTAGAACCAGATCCAGATGGGACGCTGCTGGAAGCAGAGCTGGATGGAGATCCAGAGCTAGATGGGACAGTCGAAGAACCAGAGCTGGATGGAACGGTAGAGGAGGCAGAGCTAGATGGAACAGTCGAGGATCCAGAGCTAGATGGAACGGTAGAAGAGGCAGAGCTGGATGGCACAGAGCTGGTAGCACTGGATGGAGATCCAGAGCTAGATGGCACAGTCGAAGATCCAGAGCTAGATGGCACAGTCGAAGATCCAGAGCTGGATGGCACAGAGCTAGAAGCAGAGCTGGATGGAGATCCAGAGCTAGATGGGACGGTCGAGGAACCAGAGCTAGATGGGACAGTGCTAGAAGCAGAGCTCGAAGGAACAGTGCTGGAAGCAGAGCTAGATGGAGAACCAGAGCTAGATGGCACAGAGCTGGAAGCAGAGCTAGATGGAGAACCAGAGCTAGATGGCACAGAGCTAGAAGCTGAGCTAGATGGAGAACCAGAGCTAGATGGAACAGTGCTGGAAGCAGAGCTGGATGGCACAGTGGTAGAACCGGAGCTGGCAGCTGGGGTGCTAGAAGAGCTCGAAGAGACGACGGTGCTGGAAGCAGAGCTGGATGGAGCAGAGCTAGAAGAAGTGGTCGACAGAGCAGTGGTGGTGTCTCTTGGAGAAGTGGTGATGTTGGTGTTAGAACTAGTGGATGAGCTCACCACAGTTCCAGAGCTGGTGGCACCAGAGCTGGAAGAAGCGGTGGTGGTGGCAGAAGGAGTCGAACTAGTTCTGGAAGTAGCACCTCTGGAGCTGCTGGTGGAAGAGGAGAAGACGGTACTCGAAGTAGTGGTACACTCGGTCTGCTTCCAACAGAAGTTTGGCAACAGGTTGACGCCGATGGCGACATCGAGCAAAGCAGCCACGTCGAAGAAGGTTCTCTTCTCAACACCGTCAGCAACAGCTGGCATGGTAGATCTCTTGATGTTCTTCTGAGGAGCGCACTCGTCGTTGAAGCTCTTGTTGATCTTGTAGCCGAGGGACTTGGGGAAGACCTTGTTCCACAAGCTGAGGTCGGCGGAGGCGTCCAAGTCAATGGCGATACCCAAGTCGAGAGGCAAACAGAACAAGCCGAGGTTCCAGCTGGCGTCGACCAAGACGGAAACAGACCAGTCAAAGGCGTTGGACACAGTGACACCAGAGCTGCCCTCACCAAAGATACAGACGTCGTCCTGACCACCCAAACCGGTGATCTTGACGGTCTTGATGTCGGTACCGAAGGCAGCGTTTAACTGAGCAGCAGCAGCAGTGCTGAACTGAAGAGTGACCTTGTGCACGTTACCGCTCACTGGCACAACATCGGTGACCACCAAGTTGGCCTTTGGAACGTTGGCGGAGATGTTGGCAGAGGCACTGGCACTGGCACTGGCGGAAGCAGCAGCAGAGGCACCGGCAGAGGCAGCAGCAGAAGCACCAGCGGAGGCGGCGGCGGAAGCACCAGCAGAAGCACCAGCAGAAGCCACGGCACCGGCAGAAGCACCAGCGGAGGCACCAGCGGAGATACCGGCAGAAATAGCGGCACCAGCAGAGGCGGAGGCAGCGGCAGAAGCAGCGGCGTGGGCAGCAGCAGAGGCGGCAGCAGAGGCGCTAGCGGTGGCCGAGGCAACGGCACCGGCAGAAGCACCAACAGAGGCACCAGCAGACACACCGGCGGAAATACCAGCGGAAATACCAGCAGTGATGGCAGCACCAGCAGAGGCACCAGCAGATGCGACGGCAGAGGCACCGGCGGAGGCACCAGCAGAAGCACCAGCAGAGGCACCAGCAGAGATGGCAGCAGAAATTTCAGCGCCAGCAGACACACCAACAGAAGCTCCAGCAGAGGCTCCAGCAGAGGCTCCAGCAGAGGCACCGGCAGAGGCACCGGCAGAAGCACCAGCAGATGCACCAGCAGATGCAACATTACCAGTGGTGGTTATAGCGTTGTGGGCAGAGGTGGTTGTGCAGTCCTCGTCCTTGTTCACGTGAGAAGAAGTCACCACAGCTTGAGAAGAAGTTGTGGAGCAGTCCTCGTCCTTGTTGTGAGTCTTGGTTGCCTGGGAAGTGGTGGAACAGTCCTCGTCCTTGTTGTTACCGTGACCGTGGGTCTTGGTTGCCTGAGCAGTAGAAGTGGTGGAGCAGTCCTCGTCCTTGTTCTTGGTACGAGTTTGCTTTTGAGTAGAAGAAGACTCGCAGTCTTCGTCCTTGTTACCACCGTGACCACCAAAGGTTCTCTTGTTGATATCGACATTGAAGCTGGACCCCAAGTCCAAGTCGACATTGAACCCAAACTGGGTGCTTGGTTGTGTGTTACACTGGGTCTGAGGCTTTGGCCACTTTCCCCAGGAAAGACCCAAGCCCAAGTTTTCAGTGCAGTCGAGGTCGAGTTTGAAGGCCTCGGCCCTCTCAACCAAGAAGGAGGCCACCGATAAAGCAGCAGCAGATTTCAAAAGTTGCATCTAAACGAATGTAGTATTAAAGAAAGTGAATGGAGTAGCTCCTTTGAAGACTGCAAAAACGGCTGATGAATAAAACCGGGGGACGAGGATGCAATTTATACAAGTTTGGTCATGGTCCAAATTTAGCAAACACACCAAGGGTTGTTGCATTCCACAAAAATGGACGGCGATATGGGCATAGATGGCATATTCCTTGCCACAAACGGTGAGAAATTGGGTTTCAACCTGCAGATCATTATTTTGCAGATGCAAAATTCCATTATACTCAAAACCCACCACCTCAAAACCCACCAGTACAAATAATATGATCTGCAAATGGTGGTGGATGGTGGCGTGGTGCACCGGGGTGTCGAAGATGAAGGAGGTGGTGGTGTGGTCGTGGTGAGGTAAAGGTAAAAGGTAAGGTGACAAGGTAACAACACAACAGGGCGGCAACAAGGCAACAAGACAAGGAAAATGGGCGGCAATAAGGCAACAACACAACAAGGCAACAACAAGACCCGATCTGTCCGTTAGTAAGAGCTTTCGGGCGGGATTGTACTCAATACGTCATTATATGGCATTCGCCCACTTGTGGGTTTGCCCTCGTACTTGGCTGCAAAGAGCGTTTACAAATATTTTTTCCATTGTTTTTTCCACCTTTTTTTTCCACTTTTTTTTTTATGATTTTTTGATTTTATGATTATTTGGCTTTATTTTTCACGGTCTCGTTAAATGCGTAATTGACGAGCACATTTTCAATGACCACAAAGAATTCAGTCAATGGAAGAAGTAGCATTCTGGATTCTGGCTAAAGGAGCTAAAGCATGGTCACATTCCAACAATCTATTTATGGACGCGGTATGTTCATTCCAGTGGTTTTGAACGAGATCGATAGCACTAGTGATGCAAATATCCGCCATGAAGAAACATTATGAGCATGGAACTTGGCGAGGAAATAGACAAATAGGGTAAAAATAAAATATGGGGGTAGTGAGCAGATGAAGAGAGAAAGGGATCAAGATATCAAGAGAACAAGGATAAAGAGAAGAGGAAGTTCAGTGATGCTACAGCGTTCAGCAATAGTTAGCAACTGTTAGCAACTGTGGAAAGAACAATAGAAATAAGTGCTTTGCTTACTTATTTACTTGTAAGACATATTTTGTGATCTCGCCTCAGTGCTATGTGAATAAGCTAGTGAAACAGATCGATCCCAATTGACATACGAGAAAATCTTGAAAAATCTAACGATCCAAGCAACTAACCATTCACCATAATCTAACCATAGTCTACCAGTCTCTAATCTTACTTTATCAATTGCTCCATTACTATTAACTTCCCTCGCTAGTAATTCGGTTCCTGATTAGTTTTCTCGCTTCGAGTAAATGGCCCAAATAGGAAATATGTAGGGCGTCAGGGTTCAGCTCTTTTGGGTACGAAAGTGTCCCAAGAGAACTAGCAGTAGCCAAGACAGGCACTGAACACACTGTACACACTGAACAACACTGAACAACACTAAACAAGCAGAAGAAAACAGAACAACGCGTGTGTATTTTTAGAATAAGGTTTGGCCCAAGATGAATATTTCTTTTTTGGGTATGGTGATGGTGAAATAAGCTTAGATGACGGTAATTAGGATTAGTTAATTGGCAGAGTAAGCGATGAGGTAATAATAGTGTGTAGTAGTAGTATAATAATAATAGGTAGTAGTAGTGGTAGTAGTAGTAGTAGTAGTAGTAATACTATTCTAATACTATTGTAATACTATTGTAAAACCATTGTAATAGTAGTTTGTAGAACCTCGACTCGCTCCGCTCATCTCGAACATCTCGCTCTCGTTCGGGTGGCTATTTTAAGACGTGTTGCTATCTCAGTAAGCCGATCTTGCTGATCCTGAACCCTGTTTCAATCGAGAATGGCTCAGGCAGTCTCGTTTGTGTCACCAAATCTGGAGATATGCAAAGTTTCGCCTAACACTATTTTAGCACGCTTTTGGCGATGTGCCTTGACGGTACCTGTGCGGAAACGCGCGGGAGACTCTTTGCTCTTTGCACCAGTGTGGTGATGCCTAAACGAAGATGATGCGATGCACGTAATGTCTCGTATTCCACATGGTCAGGCTGAGAGATGGGAGGGTTGGAGGTTGGATGGGGTTGGAGGATGGGGTTGGAGGATGGGGTTGGATGGGTTGGGTGATTCTATTGTTAAAAAAGCGCAGTGCGTAGGGTCATGGCACAAAGGGAAAATCACAAGAGGATCAACAATGATCGCCAAAGTGAGCATGAGCGTAGCGAACGAGCCAAAAAATGAGCGCAGCGAATGTTTGGATCAGAAAATGAATAGCTACTAGATAAATACTGATAGTTAAAGAAGATACATACTATACACACTAGATACACACTATATACATACTAGATAAAACTAGATAAAACTAGATAACTAAACACATACTAACTGTAGACAATGGATACTAAACTAGCTAGAAATTGACCCAACTTTTTCATTATTTTCCATTTGCACCCACACCTGAGCCACCACCAAAATCTAGAACAGATGCTTAGGATGCGCAACACCCTACACTTTGATGCCACTTTGATACCACTTTTACTAGTCTCTTTTTCTTTCACTTTCTTTACTTCCACTTCTTCCACTTCTTCCACTTCTCTAATTTAATTCTACTTCATTCCTATCTACTTCTTCTTCCACTTCACTTCTTCTACTCATTTTGTCTCCCTTTGTACTTTTCTATTAATCTGCACCTCGTAACAGGGATCTTCAACGAAGGATACTACGATTGTTAACGTTAGTCGATTGTCTCCATATTGTCAAGTAACCGGTGTACTGGAAAATACATTGTATTGCCAAGACGCCGCCTTGTCGGTTGCAAATTTCGTCTATTTTTTCCGAGCTGACCGAGTGGAGAACTAGGGTAGAGGAGAATAGAACGAGGAGAGAGAAGTAGAGAGAAGAGAGAACTGAATGATAACTAGGAAAACTAGTGGGGAACTTCGTAATTACTGATCTGCATAACGGTAGGAAAAGGGAATGGTTTCAGGTGGAAATGTAACGCCGAAATCTCGATGATGTCAAAATTAGTCTTTTGAGTGATTTTAACGACGATTTAGCCATTTCAATCGTGAATGTAACGATGGTACAATCTGAAGAAAGTATAATTGTTTAAAAATAGATGGTGAGGTCATGGTGAGGTCATGGGCAAGCAATTATCAAGCAATGAGCGAAGCGAATTGCTTGATTAGTGTATTCTTGAAATTAGCGAAGTGAATTAACGTATACGACAAATTGTTGCATTTCGCTTCGCTCAATGCAAGCTTAGACTAATAACTTCTCCACAAATTTAATATTCATTTAGTCTCCTCTATTAATAGTCTCCTCATTATCTTCCATTCCTTCTAATTCTTCATAATTCTTCATTCCTTCACAATTCATCGCAATTCTTCCATTCCTTCACAATTCTTCCATTCCTTCATATGCCTCATACTTCTTCCCTCCTTCCATCCATTTCTCCTCTTTTTCCGCATTTACGAGTCATGCCATCCCCGTACCTGGCAGACTAGTCATGAGGCGGTGCCCAACATGCAATGGCATATTTTCGCATATTACGAACCCATACGGCAAATGTGTGCTTGGTGCGCTCTCGTATGCACTGGTTTGCCAATCACAATATGCGAATATCCAATTTCATCTGTCAACAAACACCTCCACACTTGTTCCTATTACTTGTTCTACTATTACTTCTTCTACTTTTACAAACTCTACTAACTTCTACCAACACTTTTACTACCAACACTTTTACTACCAACTCAACTTTTACTCAACTTTTACTCAACTTTTACTACCTCTTTTTTCCTTCATTAGTACTTCCATACTCACAAACAATCTTGCTTCGCTCGATTGTTCGCTCGACTGTTTGTGAGTTGCTGACTGCCTCGTCTTCTCTACCTCTTTCTTGGCTTGTTTGTTTTCACCAATTTTTACTAAAAACGTTATCGCTAAAGCCGCGGTTTATCCACCGTGCATGCACACAAATTCGGTTGTGCAAAATCACTTCGGGAAGGCTGCCCCCCGGCTTCCGTGCTATTGTTGCGCTTGATTGTTTGAGCTTTGGGGCGCACTCGTACGAATTTCATTTCTTCTCGAAGCCAGCCAAGAACATAAACGCATGCTAGAATGCATGCTAGAACCCATGCTACAATACGCAATGTAGAGAAAGTCAGACAACAAAGAGTTGCTCTTTCACCTTCTTTCTCTTTCCTTCTCTTTCTATCTCTTTCTATTTCCCCCTCTTTCTCGTTTCTTTACCTCCTTTCACCTTCTCTCCTTCTATCCTCTCTTTTCATCCTCCTATCATCTTCTTTCATCCTCCTTTATCCTCCTTTATCCTCCTTTATCCTCTCTCTCCTACGGAATGATAAAAAACGTCCGATGTTGTCTGCATTGCTTCAGTTAGATTGCTGTCAGGTCACTTGTCATGTCACTATCGTCACTTGTAGTCGTCAGTATTCGTCTAGTCGGCTTGTTATGTCCTCTAATTGTGCTGGTTGTACTTCTAATCATATGCTCTACCAACGTTACATTTACCTTCCTTCGATGGTAACCCATCTCCACTATTCACATGAATTCCATGGAACTCCGCTCTTATTTCCTTCTTATTTCCTGTATTTCCTGTATTTCCTATATTTCCTATATTTCCTGGTTATTTTCCAGCTCATTTCCGGCATTTGCAACTCGGAGAAAAAGAGTGCTCTCCGGTCAAAACAATCACATGAGCTCCACATACTCATTTTCGAGGGTTACATCTGTTCAAATACTCGACCTCAGCAGGCAGATCAGGTGAAAACGGCAATTTTTTGGTGTTTCTCCCTTTATATATGTGTTTTTTTCAGGAATTACCAGAAAGAGCATTAGTAGTTTAGTGGTAAAATCTAACGTTCCCACTGTTAGGCCCCGGGTTCGATTCCCGGCTGATGCATCTTTTTTTGAACAATGAGCGAAGCGAGTTGTTTGACTACTTTTTCTTATTCTCTTAGACTACCCTTAGCATTAACTAGTCCTCCTCATGTCTATTTTTCACTCCGTCTTTCATCTCTTTTTTACTATATTGGTTGAAAATCTACAAATTTTGTAGTCTTAAAAGTCCATGCCAATCTTCATCAATTAAACACTTGATTACATAATAGAATTGATGAGAGATCTCAAACTACCAATACATAACTACTGAAATGATACCCAGTTACTTCGTCACTGAGTTACTGGAATTCTAGTGAACAGAACTATTCTTTTCTAAATTTTGCCAATTACCCATACCTTTTTTTAGATAATTATCTCCTGCTACACTTGTTGTATAAACACGGTTGCTTCAAAGACTACCATTGCGTAAACCCTCGCTTTGGGGTGCTTACATAAGCCATTATGAGCCCTGTCCTTCATCTCAACATGAACCACTCTTCAACCTTCACTGGCAACTACCGCATTAGTAGTTTAGTGGTAAAATCTAACGTTCCCACTGTTAGGCCCCGGGTTCGATTCCCGGCTGATGCACTTTTTTTATTGCTCATCTGCTGCACGATTACTTGTTTCCTGCATGGCTACTATCACGAAGCTTACCTTTAATCTTGAAGGGTCTTCATATTGATTATAAGTTGATAAGTAATCGTCGTATTCTTATTCGACACTTGTATCGTTACCTCCATCTCCAGTTCTATCATTATTTCTACTCATCTTTACTTCATCTTTACTTCATCTTTACTTCATCTTTACTTCTTTTTCACTTCATCCTATTTCATTCTCATTCTCTCGATATTTCACATTAATCAACTCTTATCATTCATCTTTCATCATCGTCATCTTTCATTCATATTCATCATATTCATCATATTCACCTTTCATCATCACTTCTCATCACCACCTTTCATCTTTATCCTCTTCACCTTTTCTATGTGCGCTGTTCCAAACTCCTTTTTTACTTTTCAATTTTCATGGACCCGAACATCCTCTTGGAGTGCTTTTCCGCCACGCTTCAGGCGGACCAGCCCACGATCCAGCTGGCGGAGCTCAAGTTGAAGGAGGCCAGTACCGTGCCTGGATTTTTGGGCGCGTGTCTAGATCTCATGAGTGATGAGCATGTGGATCTCCCCATCAAGAAGGCCGTCGCCGTCTACTTCAAGAACAAGATCGTCAAGCTCTTAAACACCGGCAAAATCGACCGCGATGAGCGCCCCGTCATCCAGGACCGCCTTCTCGGCGTCCTTATAGCGAGCGACTACCACATCAAGCAGCAGTTGGTCCCAGTCCTTCGCACCATGATCTCGCGCGAGTACACGACATGGACCGGTCTCCTCCAGGAAACCGGCAATCTTTTGCAGCACCACGCCGAACCCGAGCTGGAGGAGTTCATGGTGGACCAAAACCTCGCCCATCTCTACGCTGGAATGCTTTGCTTTGTGGAAATCGCCAGACGGTTCCGCTGGTTGCGCAATGAGGAGTGCGCTCACGAATTGTACCCCATCATCAACACCGCATTCCCACACGTTTTGCGCATTGGTAATGCGCTCGTACACCAGGCGCATCGTCTCACTGAATTCTCTGCCGAGATCCTCAAACTAGTGCTCAAAGTGTACAAGATTGTCACCAATTTCGACATGCGCGAGCCGCTCCAGCTGAAAGAGGCATTGGCAGCCTGGGGAGGTCTCCATCTCGCGGTACTTGGAATGGAGGTGCCGGCCTACGTGGCTGCGCTGCTGTTGAGCGAGCAGGAAAAGTGCTTTTTGCAGGTGTCCAAGTGCTACAAGTGGGCCATTGCCAATATGTACAGGGTATTTACGAGGTATTCGTCGGTTCTGCTCTCGAAAAAGTTTTACTATGAAGAGTTTGCGTCCATGTTCACCCACGACTTTGCACCCGTGCTCATCCGTACCATCTTGGGGTTGATTGAAGGGTGGTGTGCGGGTCTGCGCTGGATGAGTTTGACCCAAATTTATTACGTGCTCGAGTTCCTTTCCCACTGCATTACCCAGAAGGCTACCTGGTCCCTCATCAAGCCCTACTACATGGACATTGTAGGCCACTTGGTGCGTCCCCTTCTCTGCATGAATGACTACTATCTCGAGATGTACGAAGACGATCCCGTCGAATACATTCACCTCTTGTTTGAGGTCCACGACGAGAGCAGCAGTCCAGATATTGCGGCCCTCGGGTTGTTAGCCACATTGGTGCGCAAAAAGCCAAAGACTACCATGGAACCGGTGCTCAAGTTCATCACGGATGCGCTCAGCACGGAAACCGATACGCTCGAGGGCGCAAAGGACCGCGAGGGTCTTTTGCGCATGCTTGGCCAGATTGCGATGGAGATTGAGGAGCCGCTTCTTGGGCAAATGGCACCGTTCTTGGTGCAGCACGTGTTCCCTGGCCTCCACCTGCGCTTTGACTTTGTCAAGGCGCGCACTTTGGACGTGGTGGGCAAGTTCAGCGAGGTTCCGTATGCGCGCGAGGACTTGTCTGTACTCTTCCACGGGATCTTGGTGAATTTCGACGGGGACGGGGCCTCGCTCCCCGTGGCCTTCCAGACCGCCCTTGCGATCCAGGCGTACTTGCTGCACCCCGAGTTCCAGCAGATTCTCGCCAACATCATCTTGCCCACGATGTCGCGGCTCTTGGACCTTTCCAACGAGATTGACAACGATACCGTCAGTGTGGTGATGCAGGAGTGTGTTGAGAACTTTAGCACGCAGTTGCAGCCATTTGGTATAGATCTCATGGCCAAGTTGGTGGAGCAGTTTTTGAGGCTTGCACGCGAGCTCAACGAGGCTGCAAATGCAGACACCGACGAGTACGATGACCTGAACGACAAGGTATTGGCAGCCATGGGGTTGTTGAACACCATGATCACGGTATTGCTCCTGTTTGAGAACTCACGCGAGATTTGCGTCAAGTTGGAGGAGGTGTTTTCCCCGGCCGTCGAGTTTGTGTTGGTGAACAGGGTCGAGGACTTTTTCGAAGAAATTGCAGAGTTGATGGAACATTCCACCTTTTTGTTGCGTTCCATCTCCCCTGTCATGTGGCGCAACTTTGACCACTTGTGCCTCCTTTTTGAGGACGGAATGGCACTCATGTATGTTGAAGAGTTGAATCAGTGTCTTCAGAACTATGTCAACTATGGCACCGACATCTCGCCCGACCGCGCCCAAAAGCTCTTTACAGTGTTCAACTGTATCATAGAGGACACCAACCAGGTGGCAGAAAACGATATTGTGTATGCATTTGAGTTAGCCCAAGCGTTTGTACTCAACATTCGTGGCACCAATTACGTACCACAGTTTGTGCGCGCGGTGCTCTTGCAATGGAACGAGGGAAAGAAACACAGACCAAACCTGCTGTTCACCATCACCACCACCAATGTGGTGGTGGCGTGTCTTGTTCACGATGCACACACTGTTCTCCCAATGCTTGAGATTGAGCCGTTCTTTGAGCGCTGGTTCTCGATTATCCCGCTGCTTACCCGAGTTTATGACCTCAAGTTATCAGCGTTGGCTCTCATGGCCTTGTTGTCGAGCGACGAGGCGTTGCAGGCCTTGGGGAACGTTGCCCATAAGGTCCCTGAGATGTTGCCGGTGGTGATGCGGGTGTTGCCGGAGGCGATTGACAAGCTTGAGAAGCGCCGCAAGAACTTTGACGCGGACGACCAGACGGACCACACGCAGTACCTCGAGTTCTTGGAGCAGGAGGAGATCAAGTTCGACAAGTCTACGGGCTTCTACGAACTGGATGAGGTGCACGAGGACCCCTTGGCACTGGACCCCTTGGAAAAGGTGAACATATTCAAGATTTTTAAGGACTTTGCGTTGGGACTCAGGGTGAATCAGGAAAAGTATAATGCGGTGTTTGGGGGGATGAGTGAGGATGACCAGAAGGTGGTGGGGGATATTTTGGAGTTGGTAGACTAATCCAATCGAGCGAAGCGAGATTGGATTAGATGGAGATATCTATCCGAAATCGAGCAAAGCGAGATTTTGGATATACATGGAGATCTAGAAATCATCTAGAGGTAATCTAGAGGTAATCTAGATAATCTAGAGACCTAGAGACCTAGAGACCTAGAGGCCTAGAGATCTAGAGATCTAGAGGCCTAGAGATCTAGAGATCTAGAGACCTAGAGGCCTAGAGATCTAGAGACCTAGAGACCTAGAGACCTAGACCTAGAGACCTAGATCCATGACACTAGTGGAGATTGATTACTGGTTGATTACGCTTGATTAGACCGTTCAGATGGTCAGGACCCAGCATGCTGATAGTTTATAGGTAGATAGCATTTTAATTGCGAAAGCATTAGCATGGTAGAACGAACGAACGAACGAGCGAGCGAGCGAAGCGAGCGAGTGAGTGAGGAGTGAGTGAGGAGTGAGTGAGGAGTGAATAGTGAGGAGTGATTGGCTGACTTATAAAAAAACTATCCTTTTTTCACTCGAAGATTTGAGGTGGGGTGACCACAACTCAGTATAACTCCCTTATGTCACCTTTTACCAACAATTTCGCTTCGCTCAATTGTTGTTCTCCTCCCCTAAAAAATATGTCCTTCATATTTTTTGCACCCATCGGGAATACCTGCGAAATAGGTAAAATGAGGTTACAGTTACCCCCATCGAAGGGCGCAAGCTAGAGTGGTCTCTACCATGTTATAGGTGATCTGCAATTATATCATGATGATTTCAACATATACATTCCCATAATCTATCGAGATATGTCATTCCTATCATGTCATTCCTATCATTCCTATCATTCCTATCAACCTATCTCATCATTCGCATCAACTTCCTTCAATCATTCGCATCAACCTACCATACTCCACGTATTTAGACACCCTACCTCATCACATGGGATAATAGTAATATTTTGTGAACTTAATTTTCTGCGGGTTAGCCACTAACCGATGAGCCCGCTAATTACGACGCTGTCATGTGTCAGTGAGACCAAAAAAGAAGGTGGGAAGTAGTGGTGGTTGTTAGTTCTTTGAGATGGAAGTGTTAATAATTAGGTGCTAGTTGGTAGTAGTACTAGTCACTACTACTAAATCACTCACTAATCATTCACTATCACTAATCATTCACTATCACTAATTACTCACTATCACTAACCACTCACTATCACCAACCACTCACTAACCACTTAATTACTAAATCACATTACCCTTCGTTCGTGCCGTTCGCACCTTCAATAAAGGCGGCTTTTTTACGTATGCGTATACACAGGGTCCAGAGGTTATGTTCCAGAATTATTTAGCATCTTTGTGCCTTATTTTGAGCTAGAGTTTATTCATGGTCTAGCCAGGGAGGCGGAAGGTGTATGAGGGGTAGGTAAGAGAGATTAATATTGAAGATGAGGTGAAGATGAAGATGAAGATGAGGTTGAAGATGAAGATTGAAAATAGAAGAGATGATGATAGAATATAGAAGAAGAGGTGAAGATAAAGATAAAAATAGAAGACAGACATTGAAGACATTGACTTATCAAAACATTTTATTTGGCTTTCTTACCAACCTTCATCTTAACCTTCCTCATCTTAACCTTCCTCATCTTAACATTCCCCGTTAACCTTCCCTTTAACCTTTACTGCTCTTCACTATCCCCTAGGCACCACCAATCTTGACCTTTTTTTCGTTCCTGATCTGCGTTTTTGTACGCCAAACTCATGAATGACTAAGGCTTAGACCGTTAGGTGGCTATAAGTGCATGGTGCTTGTTTACTCTATTCCTCTTACTCTATTCTCTTCTATTATTCCTGTTTTGCTTCTATTCTCTTTATTCTCTAGTATTAGTACTCTTATATCATACTTCTTTCACTTCATTCATTATATCTTCATATTCTTAATGATCTCGCTTCGCTCAATCATTCACATTCATTCACATTCATTCACATTCATTCATATTCTTAATCTCGCTTCGCTCAATCATTAGCATTCTCTTGTTGAACGATCTCCCTTCGCTCGATCATTCTATCATTCTTGATTTGTTTCTATTTTGTTTTTCGTCAACATGTCAGACAAGTTTGGACGCCATATGTCCACCAGATGGGCTAAAGCGTCTGTCCCCACCTACGGCGACGAGTGGGACGACGAGTACGCCAGCGACAATGCCTCCTCCCAGGACGTGGAACCCAGTGACATTGTTCCAGAGCGTTTCGAGCTCCCTCAGGATGATCTGGCAAGCCTGGACGCCCCAGAGGAGTACGATGTAGACGACCTCCAGGTCCCAGAGCCTGAATCAAAGCCAAGCTTGGTGCTCTCCATCGACAAGATCAAAAACTACGACGATTCAAGTGATGAGCATGAGCAGGAACTGCCGAAGGAAGTGGAAGAGGATCATGAGGACATTACAAAACCACTTGACCACCTGGACGGCTTAAAGATCTCGTTGCCACCAGTTAATGTCGAACCAGCCCCAGAAACACCGCTGTCGGAGCGTAGCTTTGTTTCGGATGCTGATTCCATTCAGTTTGAACCACAGGACTTGAATGTAAAGGAACGTGAGGAAGATGATGTGTACGATGTGAATGATATCGTACATGATAACGTGAGTGTGGATGGTGTGAATGATAGCGTTCATGTGGATGGTGTTCATGTGGATGGTGCTCATGTGGATGGTGTGGATGGTATACATGTGCATGATGAATCATCTGGCCTTTCTCACACTCCCACAATCACCCATTCAAGAGCACCTTCCACAAAGTCGTCCGACGTTTCTCGATCACTTTCCAGAACAAAGTCTATTTCAAGAAGTCATTCTAGGAATCATTCAAGGAACCATTCAAGGAATGCTTCTCTTTCTTCAAAACCTTCCCTTTCTACTTCCCACTCGAGAAACCCCTCTACCCACTCGAGTTCCTACCTTGACACCGAAATCCAACCACTTCGCACACGGTCTACTGAAACCACCCCCAAGATGGCCCATGCTGAACCTCTTGTGTTGTCGATAGACCACCGTAACTTTAGTGACGACGACGACACAGATATCGAGGACGGGTACAGGCAAGTTGAAAAGAAGGTGGAACCCCCATCTACCAAACCACAGAGATTGAAGGCAGATGCCCTTGATCTGCTCATCAATGATCTCCAGGATGCATCTTTTGCTGATGAGGAAAACGGCTACACATTGCCAGTATTGAACCACGATGTGCTGATGCCTGACTTTTCGGCGTACATGGAGGATAACTATGATGAAACAACGCCAATTGCCCCGTTATCGGTACCGGAGGCCGAGGCACACGAGAGCTTTCTCATGAAGGGACACAAGCCGTCGATTCGTAAACCGCCGCCAAAGCGAAATAACTTGGTTTCGGTGGACTACTCGAGTATTGCAGATGCAGTGAGTGGGTACATGGATGAACAGAGCGATAAACAGAGCCTGAAGTTTGAGGTGGTGATGGAGGAGGAGGAGAAGAGGGATGAGTTGAAACCAGACGATTTGGAGTTGAAGCCAGTGGTGTCACTGGGGTCGATCTCAACAGGTAAAGCGTCGTTGGGGAGTGCGGGCTGGGGGAAGGAAAGAAAGGTTTCTGAGGAGAGAAGGGAGGATGGAGAGAAAGAAGAGAAAGAAGAAGAGAAAGAAGAAGAGAAAGAAGAAGAAAGGAGGGAAGTGACAGAAGATCCCAACTCTCTATCACGTAGTGGCACTGCTGAAACTATCAAGTCTGCAAGCAAATCACCTTTGGATAGACCACTTCCACCATCTGCACTGGTGAGTGAGATGTTTGCAAGACCCCTGTTTGCGGACCGGAGAGTCTCGACCATGAGTACAAACACCTTCAATATGGGAGGATGGAAACCAAACACCAACAACTTTCGCGAGCAGTTCATCAATGATAACGATAATGACTCTGCGTTGAATGTGAGTTTGAACGACGACTACGAAAAGTTCACACGTGCACAGTCGGGACTCGCAAACGAGCAGAGCTCGCGAAGAAGTTCGATTCTGGTTCCAGAGACTATCGATACCACGCTTCCAAAGATTACAGAGGATTTGGACTTTGATGTGGATGATATTGAGTATGACAATAATCATCGCAATAGCCATGATCAGAACAGCCACGACGACCTTGAATCCAAGGTGTTTAGTGATGGTGAGTCCAAGGTTTATTCGATTGGAGACTCGGTTTTAGGAGAAAGGGGGGACCGCCAGTACT
The DNA here is from genome assembly GCA_030558435.1 of Kodamaea kakaduensis. Classification (NCBI taxonomy): domain Eukaryota; kingdom Fungi; phylum Ascomycota; class Pichiomycetes; order Serinales; family Debaryomycetaceae; genus Kodamaea; species Kodamaea kakaduensis. The sequence goes on from JAJMSN010000010.1 coordinate 360,643, forward strand.
CGAGTCCGTTCCAAGAGGAGAAATTAACGCCTCTTCCGTCGACGGATGCATTGCCGAATTCCAAGGATTCCAAGGAAAAAGATCAGAATACTCACAGGTACTCGTCGTTGCTAACACCAGAAGACGGGCTGGTGAAACGTACCAATTCGCAGGCGCTGGTGGGGTCGCAGTCCACTATCAAGAAGGCTGCGCTCAAGCCACAACCGTATGTTCCAGTGAACTGGAAACAGATCATGCAGACATCGCAGTCTGTGGACCGGATCAAGCTTCTCAAGGATGCGCTCGTCAAGGAGGGAGAGTACGAGACGGGGCTCCAGTACTGGCTCCGCGAGACACTCACGCTGTCGGAGAATGGGTCCAATATGCACATTGGTCGTATTGCAAGTGCAGCGTACCAGAATGCGCCGCATAACGATATTAGGAGACAGAACTCGTTCCGTAGTATGGTGAAGGATAAGGTGGAGGGAACAGGGTTGCATGCATCGAGTTTTGGAAAGAGGTTTTTTAAGAAGGGGAAGAAGTTGATAGAGAGGGCTTAGTCCGAACGACGAACGAACGAGCGAAGCGAGTGAGTGGGGAGTGAGTAAGTGAAGAGTGAGTAAGTGAGAAGTGATGAGTGAATGAGGTAGTGAAAAGTGAATGAGTGAAAGTGAGGATTGATGAGTGAAAAGGGGGCTGATGAGTGATGAAGACACACGAGCATAGCTTCGCTCGCGAATTGACTTTCGGTGTCAATCTGATTGACCATTTGGATATCGTTCAGATGTCCGATAATAGGAAGTGATGGGGAACAGGTAGCATATATATAGTGATTAAATGAATGCATGGATAAAGAATTACGTGGACAATCGAGCGAAGCGATTGTTCACTAATCTCTACTTTTCTAAAACAATCGAGCGAAGCGAGGTTGTTTTTATGTCATCTTTTTCTAGTATAATGAATAGTTGAGCGGAGCGAGATTGCTCTTATGCCATCCTTTTCTAGTTCGCTCAACTGTTCACCTATCTCAACTACGTTCTAGTATAATGGAACTCATACTATTCTAGTAAAATGGAACAATCGAGCCAAACAAGATTGTTCACTTTCTATTTAATTGATCGTAGTCCTTCGCTCCCTTATTGTCTACATTCTCTTCCTGCATATAGAATTTGCAGCCAAAGATGAAGATGAACCTGCCTTTGCAAGAAACGTCAGGCTTCCATGCTCTTTTAGGCTTTTTGGATTCTTTTGGGTCTATATTCCTGGGTCTATTATTCATTAGAGTCTATACTTCTTTTGGTACTTCTGAGCACTTCTTTTGGTTTACCTGATCCTTCTTTTTCACATGTCATTTTTCGCAACCGAGGATAGATAAGGTACACTACTTTCAATAGAGAAGTGTAAGTAGATACGAAGTTATTTGATGTTTGTTTGAGTTCGTTCGAGTGTAGTTTCACTTTCCTTTTTATCTTGTGTAAACTTGTGTTGTAAACTATTTTTCTGTATATGTTTGTCTTCCTCTGGACCATAGTTGAGTTCGTGACAGACCTCTTCTTCTTCTGGATCAAGAAGCTCTACCATATCTACTCACGTCCCGATCCCCTCAAGGAATACGTTGAGCACCTCAAACATGTGCTGAGCTACAACGAGTGGAAGCGCACTGTGGCCGAGATTGACAAGCTCACCAACATGGATCTCTGGCGCCAGAACTTTGTGCTGAAACATTATGACTGTGTTCTTATTGACGAACGCACCAAGCTCCTTCGCGAGGCGCGTATCAACAACCGCGCACTGGTTCTCATGCTGCTTCTTCGCTCCGGGCTTATCCGTAACTTTGGAGGAATCGCCCAGAAACGGCTCTTTATGAAGAGCTACATGGGCACCAAATTCAAGATCGAGGAGTACATCTCCGAAGTGCTCAGCTGCCTCGAGTACCTCAACGAACTGATTGACGATGACGATAAGGACGGGTTCATCATGAATGGAAAGCAGTTGAAACTCGACTTTTTCCATGATGCAAGACAATCGTTTGGGTCAACCGCTCTTTTGCTTCAGGGAGGTTCCCTCTTTGGTCTCTGTCACTTGGGAGTTGTCAAGGCACTCTATTTCAAGGGCATTCTCCCCAAAATTATTGGAGGGCTGGCGGTGGGGGCGGCCGTGGCCTCGTTGGCGTGCACCTTGACCGATGAGGAGTTACTTCCTATTTTGGTCTCAATCACCGATGTGATGAAGGATATCGATCTCATGAACCACGATGTCGATGAACGTTATGGAAATGTCATTGAAAATGTCGTGCAGAAGGGGTACTCCCAGGACATTCTCATTTTCCTCAAGTTTGTGCGTGATACCATTGGTGACCTCACTTTTGAAGAAGCATATCTCAAGACAGACAAGGTATTGAACATTGTGGTTCATACACACCACCATGCCGTGCCGCTGTTGCTTAATTATGTCACGGCCCCGAACGTCATCATATGGACCGCGGTGTATGCCTCCATTGGAACGGGTGTTCTTTCCAACAATGTCCAGCTCTACGTCAAGGACTTTGACAACAACATTGTGCTCCGTGATCCGGATGCAAACGTGGTGTTTTTGAAGCCGCAGGACGTGTCGTACCAGCACCAGTACTTCAACTACAAGAAAACAGAAGAGGACTCACCGTCCCTGTACCCTCCAGCAAAGGAAAATTCACCGTACACGCGTCTCACAGAGCTTTTTAACGTGAACCACTTTGTGATTTCCCTTGCCAGACCATACTTGGCCCCGTTGTTTAGTCAGGACTTGAAGCATTACCATTCGTATGGAAGAGTAAAGTACTCAAATTATGATTTTGAAACGAGTGGGAAGAAGCAGGACCAGAAGGACCAGAAGGACCATAAAGACCATAAAGAGAAGGACCATAAAGAGAAAGACCATAAAGAGAAGGATCTAAAAGAACATAGAGAAAGAGGCAAGCAAATCAAGGAGAAGGAAGAACCTAAATCTAGAAGACCATCGATTTCAAAGTCTCCACTTCGGACCTCTGTTTCCAGATCCAGTTCTCTTTCAAGAAAGTCGAGGTCTTCTTCAAAAGTATCTCTTGCCAAGACCAAATCGTGTCTTGCGAAATCAGCATCCAAGCCTTCGACTCCCTCCACTCCCTCTGCCTCTACTGCGCCTTCTTCATTTCACACAAGGTCTCTTTCGATTGAAAAGGCCCAGTTGGAGGTTGAGACGTATACTCAGGACTCGAGAACAAACTTCTTTAGAACCATGCGCAATTTGGTGGGGATGGAGATACAGCATAGACTTGTTGTCTTGAACAAGTTGGGAATTCTTGCGGATATCTTGAAGAGATTCTTTATTGATGAAAAGCCAACGTCACTCCAGTCTCTTTCCAGTAGTAGGGAAGTGACGATTGTTCCGGAATTGCGCTACTTACTCAAGGACTTTGGCCGTGTGTTTGATGTGTACAAGTCGATGGAAAATATCCCGTATTGGGTATTGGTTGGTGAGAGGTCTGTGTGGCCATTGTTTCCGTTGTTGTGGACAAGGTGTGCAATAGAGTTTGCTTTGGATGATTTGTATAATTTGCAAAAGAGGAAGAATAGGGGATAAACGACAACAATGAGCGAAGCGAATTGTTCGAGTGAACTAGGAGACGATAACGGTTCACCTCATGTTCACAATTGAGATTTTCAACATACAACCCCAATATAAGAATGACAGAACAGGCCACAGTGAAAAGTGTAAGAGCACAGAGTGATGAAAATTTTAGAGAGCGCTCAATATCGAGAGATTATTGGAACAGAGTATTCCGGCGTTTATTTATGGGCTCTGGTAGCGCAATATATATGCAGTATTTATTAATGAACGGTGATTCACAATCGGGAAGAGTAGAACAATCGAGCGTAGCGAGATTGTTCAAGATTAAGAGTATGTCACGACAATCTCGCTATGCACGATTGTTCTTCTATCTGAAGTAAATCTTCACACTCGAATCCTTTGTAACGTGATAAATATACTCCTTCTCCAAAACCCCCGGAATCCCCTTTGCAAACGGCACGCATCCCTGTACGACCGTGAGCGAGCCCGTTATGTCACTTGCACGTCCCGTTTGCAATGGCTGCAACCCCACATTCAAGCTGGATCTATGCATTAATTTCACAAGAAACTCGTGAACCTGGCTCTCCTGGTCATTCTCGAGGTTATCCTTGGCCATCACTATAAAGAGCTGTTTGCACTTGCGGTTCAATTTGAGGAGCTCCACCAACAATTCGTTTGCCGATATGTTGGTGGCATGCAAAAGGGTTTCCACTGCGTCTATAAAAACAATGTCATTGCCCCCCACCTTGTCTGTCAAAATGCTAAATGCCTTGGAAACGTCTTTGGAAGCGTTCGAAGGGTTCGGTATGGTGTGGGTGAACAAGTCCGTGAACAAGTCGACAAATGTAAAGTTCTGTAATTTCCCAAGATCCACCCCGTTTTTCTTGCAGTTTTTAGCGTAGTGGCTCTCGTTATTGCTGAAGGATGCCAACAATACCCGCGATCTGGCAGGCGCTCTTTTCAAGTCTGAATTCACCAACGTTGCGGTTCCCTGAAGTGCATTCTCGAGCAATGAGCTGATGAGCCATGTGGGCGAAGTCCCCAAAACATGTGTGATGATGGCGAGACTCGAAGAGTCGGATGCGAGGGTCTCGTCAGCAATCAATGCCCCGTTCTTGTGGAATACAAGGTCTTGTGTAGTAGAAGTCATTAGATTTTTGATGCCATCGTCACGTGAAAAAATATTATGGTGATATTTGGAAAAAAAAAAAAAGTAAAAAAGTGCGTAAACCCGGAATCGAACCGGGGGCCCAACGATGGCAACGTTGGATTTTACCACTAAACCATTTACGCTCAACTTGAAAAGTACCTAAAAAATACCCATAATATCTGTGGACTACTTGTTTTTTTCGAATTTGCTTAAATTGGCCATTCATTGACTATAAACGAAACATAAAGTAACTCTAGGCGAACTCCAGGTTTGCCGAGTTGGTAGGGACAGATTCCTTACTTCTTGCATCCACCGCTGGAGCAAGCGCAGCTCTTGTCGCAAGTAGCACAGGAAGCACAGTTTTTGTTGCAGGAAGCACAGTTAGAAGCCATTGTAATTGATAGTTGTTGTTGATGATGGTAACAATCGAGGAAACGGGGGCTTTATATACTTTTTGGATCCCTTTGAATCCCTTATTGCCAAGTATAAGCCTACATTTTACAGGTTAAGAGTCGATGCAACCATGTACAATGGTTTATCAGCCGTACACAAAGCAGTATCCGGGGTAAATGTTTAGGAGGGAAATGAGAACGTACATGAGTGTAATTGAGTGTATGAATGTAGACATAAATGCGTAGACATTATGGCGTAATAGTAAACATAATGGTAAACAGTAACAAATAGTAAACATGGTAGTACATGATAGTAAACACAACAGTGTACAGTGTAAACACTTTGTATTCACATGTGCTTGACCCCTGAATCAATTAATTTTGTCTAAACGCATTCCCTGATCTTGTGGTCACTAATTCCTATTGTTGCAAAATTAACCCTTGAAAGGCCAAGGTGCAAAATAAAAATTGACTAGACAACGGGCATCGATAGGGATCCGCCGACTTGTCGGGCCCGAGCCCCCACGTGAATCGGCTTTAGACACAATGGATCGGGGACGGAATAAATGACATAATGTTGCAGTGGACGGACACAAACTTTGGCAGATGGAATGGCACCAATCATGGTGAAGGAAATTACAATAGTCTTAGCGGATACCCCGTGAATAATAGAGGTCTGGGCCAGTCTGCATTAAGTTGATTTTAGGTACTTGTTAGGATGTGAGGATGTATGTTAGGGTGGGATATATGTTAATGAACGTAAGATACAAGTCATTGACTATTAGTCATTGACCTTAAATGTTGTACATGTTCATATACATCCACCATACCTTCACTAGATATCCACTCTACATCCACTTCCACTCTACATCCACCAAGGGCAAGACTGGTGGGTTACCATGTTCAACGCTTAAAAAATAATAGGTGATGGAACTGATAATGATCAGCACCAAAAGGGGTTTTTATTTTCTCACAGGAATAGTAAGTTTAGCCGGTTGCTCCTCGATCTGATCGCGGAGCTATGGAGACCGTATTCAATCCGCTCATTTCCAAAAATTAAGACTGTCATTTAAATTACTCCCCATTTCTGTTAAATACTTGCAAATATTGGTAATATACTTGTTTACCGATACTTTTACTGACACCTTTACTGACACTTTTACTGACACTTTTCTTACTGACGACTATGAAATTCAGCTCAAGCACAAGCGAGGACCACAAGATCAATGGGCTGAAGTGGCAGATTGAGGCCATAATCGGGCGTGCGCTTTTTTTTTTTTTTTAGATTGTTTATTATCTCACGGAGGAAACCTCGACACTTGTTATATAACTATGTACTGCTGAAAAACCCCCTTGGATAAGGTTACCAGATCCATTGCTTAAAAATCTTGACTCGCTTTGGTGTGAATTACCTAATTAGGTAATACCTTCTTAGGTAATTGCACTACCCGCCAGAAGATTCCCCGTCGCCAGGGTCGCGGCGAGGCCGACAGACCGGCTCTCACTACGATCTATTTATGTCCGCCCCGTCTGGTCGAGTATCCACTTTCGGATCTTCCGCTAATGTTTCCTTATGGTAAATTCAAGAAACTTAATAAGTTATGTCAGGAACACTTGGTTGAATAAAATTCCCACCACTGATCCCAGTCCCTCTGGGTTGGGTGAGCTCTCTCAGCTTGCAGCTGAGATTCGGCCTTCTTGCATTCTGTATTGAACGCATGATAGACCGTTGACACAAATCTATTTAATTTGTGTAAGTGTGTGCCCGTTAAATTTGTCGGGGCAAGTAATTCATTCAAGTGTAGGTTGACTGTAGGATTGATCTTTAGCCACC